>CANSNZ010000362.1:600000-1199997 GCA_947646795.1 Beta lomatogona
TTGAAGAATTTTTGAAGATTTCAAAAGATGGTAATAAAAGTGATCTTACTGCTTTGTGCACATCAAGAGGCAAATGAATCCTGGAAATGTTTGATTTTAGTAACTTGAATTGGTCTACTACTGAAGTGGAATTTGACCAAAGCATTTTATTGTGGCACATTGCAACTGAACTATGTTTTTACTCAGACGATGTGAGTGAAACTATAAAGTATAAAGAAAGCAGCAAATACATGTCTGAATACATGTTGTATCTTTTGGCGCTGTGTCCTTTCATGTTGCCGATGGGGATCGGGTTAATTAGATTTAGTAATACCCGTGCAGAGCGACCTGATAGAGCCCAGGCCTGTAAAATGCTGCTACGGGTAAATACTGAAATCCCACCAGGTAATTTTTTTTTTTTTCCTTTTCATGTACTAAGAAACAATTTCATTGATTAAAAACTAGTATATGACATCTACATAGATACACAAAATTCATCAAAAACATATATGAAACGAAAATTTGACAATCCCAAATTTGGTTTCACTATCTTGAGTAATAGTCCCAAGTTTGCTATTGAATGAATGAATAGCAAATAGGACACAGTTGTAAACTTGAGACTATCCTAGAGTTTGGTGAAAAAATGTGAAAATTGTAATGATTTTAGGGCGTAAACTTGGGATCATTCTTATCATAATTTACATAAAAGATGGCATTATTGATTTTCAGATTCTAAAAAACTACTCTTTGGTCCTTACTGCTCCATGTTGAATCATGGTTTCTCACCAGGTAAAGTTAAAGGAGATTAATTATTCATGATAATTAGATACATTTTTTTAAGCCCATTTTTGAAAAGTAATGAATTATTCCTAATAATTAATTGTATCTTTATTACCCCTCAAAAAAAAATTGTATCTTTATTAAATATTTATTCCCAAAGATAACTGCTTTCGGAGTCTAAAAAATATTATTGGATCAATGATAAAGAGGAATATTTTAACGAACAAAATCTGCTTAGATCTGTGTTGCGTCATGCGCATCAGGATGCGTGCGCGCAACATCGATATAGTCAGTAAAACGAAGAAATACAAAAGTGGAGTGTAGTGATGCACGAAGCCTGCACTAGGCGCATGGCCTGTGTGCGGAGCTCACGAGCCGTGCGCATAGTGCATGCCAAACTTAATCCTCTCCGCGTGATTTTGTGGTTTGTTTTCCTATACGTAGCGCTACTTTTCAACGAACGTTTTTAGACTTTCATTGACTTTCACATAGTCTTTTCCTACGACATCTATATACACTTCATACTATGAAAACACATATTCAAACTCATTAAAACACATTAAATCTCCATTTTTTTGCCATATATCAAGTTTCAAGATTGCTTCTCCTGCAGATCGTTATACAAGACCCAGACGACAAAGGTATAATTCCTGAAGGTCAATTCTAATTAATTTCTTATTTTACTAACAACCTGCTTTTCATGATGTAAATCCTCAAAGAGATCGTGCTTTCTTGTACATTCTACACCTCTAATCTTCTCTTTTCTATTTCTATATTATATTATATTATATCATATGCATGCCAATATGCTTAAATGCTTTGATGATCGCACATGTTTATTATTGCTAGTTATAAAACCTAAATAAATGTTCTAATGCTAAATTCAGATAATTTGGACAATTGAATTAGGTTCCCAGTTATTTTGATTGCTTAATAACATATTGATAGGTTGTCGTACACCTGTGAAAAATAATTCTTGCAAAACCTTCTAACAATGTAGTAGGGTAGTAAGGTTGAATCCACAGAGAGATCGTCATTTTAATCTAGCTTCTAAGGTGTGAAGAAACTAAACAAGATTAGAAATATGTGAATTAAGGTTCTAAATTAATAATTAAAGAAAATCAAACTAAAAAGGTCTAGGGCAATGGTTCATCATGTTTATAATTCAAAATCAATGAAAATATCATCAATAGTTCAATTAATCAAATATCTAGAGCAAAGATTATTCTACGGTCAGGTCTTAATGCTCTCAAATCAACAGATGTAGTACGACCGCTAATATAATCAGATTTGCTAATTGTAGGTAAGCCTCTAAGGAGTACTATTTCTTGATCTGACTCGTTATTAGCAAGATTTAATCAGACAATTGATCAGGTTGCACATATTAACAAAGTAAACCTAATCAATTAGAAATATCAAAGACTAATCAAACCATCAACAACATCAATCAAGATTCTAGCACATAGCATATAAATATGGTATCCCAAACCCTAGAAATAAAAACTAGTCAATCACGTAATAAATAATAAAATATATATAAATCTACAAAGTAAAACATAATTAAAGAAATCAATCAAAGAAAGATATAGAAAATAATAAACTCATGAATTAATGAAGAAGAATAAAAACTAGAGTTTACTAAAAAGCTAGAGAGAAAAAGAAGAACAAAACTATAACTAATAATAAAAATAATGAATAAAACTAATGAGACAGAATAGGAGGGAAAGGAAGTACAATTAGGTTTTCTTATCTAAATAATAATAAGTAACTTAATATGAATAGGAAAGTAAGTTACAAGATAAGGAAAGTCAAAACATTAATTAAATGGGTGGATTTAGTGATCCGCGCGTACGATAGCAAATTCCAGCAGATCAGCCTGAATTGTAGAAAGGTATAACTCCAGAACTAGAAATTTACTCGGGGCGTGCCACCTATTGTTGGAAATATTTTTAAGTCTAGTTTCCAAATCCACTGTAATTATTCAATTATCAGAAGTACATCAAATTTATGGTCAGAAGAGTAGACGTGACTCCTTTTTCACATTTCTTCTAATGATTTTCCGCTTTATTTTCACTCAAACTCATTAGCACATGTTCTATGCGTAAGGCCACCCCCGAGAGGTCTACGGTGTGTCCCTCCAAAAAGCTTCCTGAGCGATAGTGTTGGATCTTTGTCATAAGAAAACCTGTCCAACCATGGCTTTGCTCTCTTGATCTTGACGAGTGACCAGAGTGTGTCTTACACGTGGCCATCTTTTTTAGCAAAGATATGAAGCGTGGGATCAATCTCTTAGACATGGACCATTTTAAGCCTAAACCTAAGCCTGACCATAGTATCAAATTAAGATATTCACTTTAGGTTGGAATTGCATATTATTCTTGCCCATTTGATATTATTGATTGCTTGTTTGCTATGTTCACCATGCTTTCCACTCGAACTAGGCCAGAAACATCGAAAACCAACCAATAAAATGTCGAAAAGAAAAAACCGCTCCGCAAAAGAGATGCGCCAAATGCAAGTAGCTTGCGTCACACGCAAGCATGTTACGCCTGGCGCATCACATTGCGTGGCACGCAAGATTGTTGCGCGTAGCGCAAGCTACACAACAACTTTGTGGTTAATTTTCATCGGTGTAGATGCCGACTTTCGATCCATCTTTGCAACATCATTCATGATCACTTTTAGGTCATCTTTTCAAATAGAACTCATCTAATTCAAAGATTAAATCGATCTTTCCATGCATACCATCCAAGATTGAGTTTATCCTAAAAAGTAGATCTAGATAAGTTATCATGATGGAGTTTGAGTCATCATGCATCTCTTCTTATACCATCTCATCCCTAATATTAGTGGTGTCAATCCGGGTCCTTTGGGTGGGTTTGGGTTGACCCAACCCGGGTCGGAATGATCTAGGTCGGAATAATCGGGTGAGAGTGTGCCTTGGGTCGGAACTAGGTGGGTCGGGTGGACTTGGGTCAGGTTCAACTGGGTGAGAGGCTCTCGGAACTGGGTCGGCTGGGATTGGGTCGGCTCGTATCTAGGTGGGTGAATTTGGGTCGGAATGGAATAAGGTGAAGTCGACCCAAATCGGCTTTCAGAATAACTTGGGTCGGAATAAATCGGCTTTCGGAATGACTTGGGTCGGAAGAAATCGGCTTTCGGCATGACTTGGGTCGGAAGAAATCGATATCGGAATGACTTGGGTCGGAATAAATCGATATCGGAATGACTTGGGTCGGAATAAATTGGCTTTCGGAATGACTTGGGCCGGAAGAAATCGGTATCGGAATGACTTGGGTCGGAATAAATCGGCTTTCGGAATGATTTGGGTCGGAAGAAATCGGCTTTCGGAATGACTTGGGTTGAAATAAATCGGCTCTCGATAGGACTTGGGTCGGCTGAAGCCTCAAACCGGCGGCGTATTGACTTGGGTCGGAACAAATCGGCTCTCGGAATGACTTGGGTTGGAATTATATATATATATATTAAGTTACGAAGTCAAAAGTTATAAAGATGATAACTGTGATCAAAATGATACATAATCATATCAGTAGAGGATGAAACATTGAATCTATGAAAGTAGATCATAGTTAATACCAATCATATCAGTGGAGGATCAAGATCGTTGATGTTTCGGTTGTTGATCTCAAAAGATAGTAACATAGGAGGTGATCTTATTAAACGGTCCATATTTGGAAAACCTCGTTACGGTTATATATCTTACAAAATAGGGCTCGATTTTATTACACGATTCACAATAACCGAAGCATCATTAGATTAGATTGATCGACTTTCGTTAAGTTAAAGTTCACGTAAATCAAATGATCATAAGATTGATTGTCTTTGACATTAATCAAAACCATCAAAAGATTGATCGTCTTTCATCTTTCGTGTTACGTGGTTCTTTATACAAGATAGGGCTCAATCATTGATGTTATTACACGGTTAACAATAATTCTAGCATCATTAGATTGATCGACTTTCATCGTTGATGTTTCAGTTGTGGATTTTAAAAGATACTAAGATAGTAACATAGGACTTAGGAGTCTCGAGTCTATTTCATGCCTTAACTGTGATCAAGATGATTCATAATCATATCAGTAGAGGATAAAACTATGAAAGTAGATCATAGTTAATACTTAATACTAATCATATTAGTGGAGGATCAAAGTAGATCATATTTAATACTAATCATATCAGTGGAGGATCAAAGTAGATCATAGTTAATACCAAATACTAGTCATATCCTTCCTCATGTATGATAGTGGAGGATCAAGATCGTTGATGTTTTAGTTGTTGATCTTAAAAAATAGTAACATAGGAGGTGATCTTATTAAACGATCCATATTAGGAAAACTACGTTACGTTAACATATAATCGAAGCATCATTAAATTATTATTAAGTTATATATATTAATTTTGAAACTCAAAACATTCACTTAAATTGAAACAAGTTATTCGTGACATTGATGAATCTAATCCAAAAACTCAAAAGTCAATATTATAATCCATCTATTAAGTTCAACTTGTCCATAGAAGTTGCCATAAGCTCAATTTACAGCTGTAGTTAATCATTTAACTAGTTTTTAGGCCCGAGTAATGGCATTTTCATTTATTAATATTTCGCTTTGAAATGATAACACTAAATATGACTTGGTTTAGTGGTTAAAAGTTTAATATATAAGCTTGAAGTCACGGGATCAAATCTTATACAATGCAGTTTCTAACGTTTTTATTGTATGTGAATTATATGGATTCAAAAATCCTAATGGAGAGCGACACGTGGCACCGTTCCTTATGTAGGAACGCCTTTTAATATATTAGTATAGATAAGACAAGTTCACTATTTACATAAAAAGCGAGTATAATAAAACAATATGATCATTAAATTTTATTGTATTAGGATAATAATAATAACACCAACAACTATCAATATCATACAATGAAGTTGTTATCTAAGGTACAATCCACAAGGGTCTCTTTAGTGCCAAATCGACCGTCAGATGAAAAAATCTACGACCCAAATGACTCACAAGAGGATACACGGATCAACAGCATAGACCGTTTGATTACAACCTTGCAAGCAGATCCAACGACTACCATCAACTCCATCCTTTTCCCTCCTACCAACTTCTCTCTTTCTCCCACAAAAAAGAAAAACCCTCTGAAACCCTAACTATTTAATTCGTCTCTATTACAGCCTCCCTTAGCTCCTCTTCCTCCTCTGAAATCCTTAACATTCATCCTCTTCCATCTTTCAATCCCGCAAATTTTTCTGGCGTTAGTATTGAACTCGGCGCCGGCTTCGCTAATCCTAGTGATTAGGTATCAATTTCTTCTCTTTTAACTTTTGTTGAGTTTTGTTTTTGTGAAGTTTAGAACTTTTTTTTTCTCTCTGGGATTTTTTTTTGTGCTGAATTAGGTTGTTAACATTTAAAAGTGTTTGTCTAATTTTGTTGAATGTGATTGTGGTAGATTTGTTTGGGGGGTTTTACATACTGGTTTGAATTGGATGGATGCTTGCTTGTAATATTTTTCTCTGATTTTGTTGGATTTGTGTAATGTTGGAAGCCTTTATATTATTTTTTTCTTTTTTGGGATATTTTTGTGGCTGATTTGTCTTGTTTTGCTTGATGTTTCTTGTTGAGGTGTTTGATGTTTTCATTTCTTGAATTTAATTTATGTATATTTAAACTCAGTAATTGATCGGAGTTAATTGATAGATTCTGACAGAATTTCCCCTTCCCTTCAAACTCCGTTACCTCTTCAATGAATACTTTCCTTTGCTTTGATTATTTCATGTTAAAATTGAGCTTGTTTTGAGTAAAAACAAAAATCACCTCTGGTCTGGTATAATATCTTCACGAGCTATCTATACTTACGGGTGTTGGCTTTATATTTTGGATTGGAGCTGTTGATTTAGATTTTGGAGTAGTTGGCATGCATCATGTTGGTATTATCTGCCAAAAGCTTGAAAGATCACTACTTTTTTTTTTTGGCTTTTGTATTAATTATTTATGTTCACTTCTTTTTTTGTTTTGTAGATGAGAAGGTGCCTCTCAATCTAAAGCAGCAGAAGACTTAGTTATGAGAATTAAAAATATACATTCAAACCTTTGTAGTTTGTGGTTGGTGTTTGATATATTGTAAATTACTATTGTTTTATTCAATAAAATTTTCGTCTACTTTAAAGTATATAACTCCTCACGAGATTTATTACATATTTACATTCAATTTATAAAATTATAGACAAAAACATACAACATAATAGAGATTTATTTTAGATTATCTTAATCATACAACATATGTTCTAGAAAACAATACAAATAATTATATTCTAAAAATATCCTTCACGCAATATTGTAGAGTTTAATAAACTATATGTAAAGTTATAATTCTTGCAAACGACTCAAACACTTACGATTACTCAATTACAATTTACATGCCTTTAATTCTTTAAATGCTACTTCTTAATTAAATCATATAAAATATAATCATCAAAGACTAAACTTTTTGGCATTTTAATTTACAACTTCTGGATTATTAAAAGTTAAAACTCAATTTAAAAGTATAAAAGATAAATCATGACTCATGGGGAAAAAAGTGTAATTATAGTATTATACAAAAGAAAAATATAACATGGTGAAGTTGGATCGGAATGGTTTTGGGTCGGGTTGTATTGGGTCGAGTTTAGTTGGGTCGAGTTTAGTTGGGTCGGGTGGTAGCGAGTTGGGTGATAACTGGGTCGGTGATAACTAAGTTGGGTCACAACGGGTCGGGTGCTAACTGGGTTGGGTCACAACTGGGTTGGGTGATAACTAGGTGGGTTTAAGCTGGGTCATTGGCGGGTGAAGATGTGTGCGGGTTAGTTTTGGGTAGGAAACGAGGTTGGGTCGCGGGTCGTTGTTCATGGGTGCAACTGGACACGGGTGGACGCTGGGTCGGAATGGGTCGGCTTTCCAACCGACCACTCTCGGCTCGGAACAGGCTGGGTCTGGGTCACATGCAGATTCACCCGTGGGTCGGCCCAGTTTTTGACTCCTCTACCTATCATATTCCATCCATCTAAAAAACATATCTTTTCAAAATCTACCTCACACCCTCTTTTATTCTATCTTTTTCGAAAATATTTACTTATCATCATCCTACCACACGTTTAAAAACAATCTTTTTTAAAATTAAGCCATCCTTAATCACCATCTTCTTTTCCAACGAAAGATGAAAACAAAGGAGTCCCTTTCAAAAATAAATTTTGAAAATTCTAACCCCAGTCCAATCAAATGAACCCAGTCCAAACCACTTTATCCAATCAACCTAGTTCAAACATCTCGATACAACTAACCCAAATCCAATCCATTTGCATTCATTTTAGGCCCATGTGCATTAGAGTCTATCCATTCATATTAGGCTCATTTAATATTAAGCCCAATAGCATTAGAGTCCATCTTAGACCCATATAAGTCTAGCTCATTTCAAAATCTAGGCTCATTTACATCTGTATGTTAAGCCCATGTAGGCTCAATCTAAGTCCATTTCAAAATGAAGCCCATGTGCTACCCAGTCTAAGTCCAAACTTAAGTCCATAAAGGCCTAATTCATACCATAGATCTAGTTTACATCTCCATATAAGTCCTAGTCAAGTCTATTTCCTAACATAAGTCCATAAGGGCCAATTCAAATCCTAGGTCTACTTTGCATCTAAATGTAAGTCGTTGCCCATTTCAATTCCAAATCCATATAGGACGAAATCTAAAGTTTAAAAACCTCTCAATTGATTATAGCCTGCTTACGCTAATGTAAGTGCAAAGTCTAATCTTCCCTAAGTCCATATTGGCAACATTTGAGTCTAGCCTGCTTACTCTAATGTAATTGCAAATATTATATTGTCTGAGATTAGCTAGCACTGAGCAGTTCCGTCGTTCACTTATGAAAGAACCTGATCTAGGACCAAATTATTCTAAATTCATGGAAGAATTTACCCTGAAAAAGGCAGAGGAGTTCTACGTGAAAGCTTTTGAGGTGATTGAGACCAGGGGCGGATCTACTATGGGTTCATTGGGTTCAGATGAACCCATGATTTTTGGAAAAAAATTGCATAGTTTTTTTTTTTCTGCAAATTTAAAAAATTAGCTCTCTGTTATATATCTTTGGCGTGCTCTATTGGGCATGAAAGTGAGGGTGTCTGGGTGGTTTTGTTACTCCGCGAAACAATTGCTTTGAGTGTGGGCTGTGGTTCGATTCCCAGTAACACCTTTTGTTTCCTTGTTCTTTTATCCTACGCACCAAACCCACTTCATGGGATATCTGCTTCTCTCTCCTCCACCACCACATCCAGGTTGGTTTTTGTCTTGAATTTTGTGATCTTAATTTTCTTCAATGAAGCATTTTGGTAATTGGGCTCTTATATTCTGTTAAAAATTTGCATAGTGGTTTCCTTTCTATTTTTGGAAGAATGAAGGTGTAATTGGTTTACTATGACATTTGGGGAAGTGGCTGCCTCTTATTTCAAGTGTTAAATTGCACGTTTTCAACTTCACTTCGCTTCAGATTAGCATTAATTTTTTACAATGAAGCATTTGGAAATAGGGTTCTTTTATTTCTGCTAAAAAACTGAATTTTTTATTAGCTTTATTTAGTTGGAATATTTGGGAGTTACTTAACAACGGTTGAATAATTTGTTGTTATTGCCTATGTAATGTGTTAAATTAGTTGTGTTAATTTCTAGTAATTGTTGTTCTTGATAGATTGTAGAGTTGTTTTGCATTGTGACTATGAAGGTTTTTAATTTTTTTTTGGAAAGATCATGCGAGAAAGTCACAAAAATCAGCCGCTTGCTCTTCTCCTAGTTCAAGAGTAGTTTATTTTTTGACCGGCTCTGAACCCATATGGTTGGATTATTGGATCCGCCACTGATTGAGACCTCTCTTCCTACTTGTGCTCCGACCTCAATCCAGGATGAAGAGTTAGTTCGCAAAGCGTTTGACTTAATCCAAAAATTCCAGTGCCTTTTTGTGGACCTCATCCTTAGCTTCCAAGACCGAGATGAAAGTCAATATTTCTTCCACAATGTTGAATGTGAAAAAGCTTTTTAAGTAATTGAGATTAAGCTCGGATTTGCATATGATGTGTTCTACACCAAGACACCTGTGGTATATGGCGAATGGGGGGACATTCTTCGCTTAATGACCATTTCTGCAACCTTAATATCATTAGTGACATTTTTTTTCCATATCTAAGAAAGATCATTTCCAGAAAATTAATCTCTCCATAACCTATGTAATGCTGGTGGCAGCTATAATACTGGAGGTATACTCTTGCCTCATTTTCGTATCTTCAGATTGGCCAGATCGCTGGGTGAAGAAGCACGTCAAGAAGAGAATTAGGCACCTTTTGGGGGCACCAAAGAAATGATGGTCAAATTAGGTTGCACAGTATAGCATACAAAATTTTTGTCCAAAGGAAAAGTCGTTCTCTTTTGCTCGGATTGTGAAGCTGTTGATGGTTGAGAACAAGTTGGATGAATTACGGTACGTTTCTTACAGCAATGTGTCATCAGATTTAACGGAATTAATCTTTGAAGAATTTTTGAAGATTTCAAAAGATGGTGATAAAAGTGATCTTACTGCTTTTTGCACATCAAGAGGCAAACGAATCCTGGAAATGTTTGATTGTAGTAACTTGAATTGGTCTACTACTGAAGTGGAATTTGACCAAAGCATTTTATTGTGGCACATTGCAACTGAACTATGTTATTACTCAGACGATGTGAGTGAAACTATAAAGTGTAAAGAAAGCAGCAAATTGTAGGGATCGGAAGAGGTCACAACGACACTCATAAAGTCACACAAACAAGACAACCAACCAACTACTCAAACCAATCAACCCAAATTGTCACACAACCAAACTACCACATAAAATCAGCAATAATGCAGTAGCAAAATCAGCAATAACAAGAAGAATAATAAGCAAACAACACACACTAATTATACGTGGAAAACCCCTTCAATGTGAAGAGTAAAAACCACGGGACCGTTTGAGGAGTCCACCCTATACTTCTCTTATTGATAATTGAGGGAAAAAGAATCCCAAATTAGTCTACAAAGGATTCACAACCCACCAACAAACACCAACAATAAGAGAATCAAAATAGAGAGCAAAAGGTGAAGAAATCACCCAAATTCGCAGATCTGTCCAGAGACGATTCTAACCAAACCAGAGCTCAAACTGACGATCCAACCGTCCAAAATGAAGCCCTAGATGTCACAAACAAGTTGTCAAAATTTCAGGACGATCCAACGGTGCAATTTCCGGCAACAGACAGATTTGTGAATGCTGTCCCTGAAAAATCGAAAACCCGAAAACCCTCTTCTCTCTCTCTTGTGTTTTCTTTTTTAAAGTTGCTGCCCTCCTTACTTTTTTTTTTTCAGCAAAATTAACCTTCTAAAAGCTTACCAAGTAAGCCAAACATAAGCCCAAAAGTTAGACTCATAACAACAATTAAAATGCCTCACAAATGGGCCATTCATTTGGACCAAAACAATGAAACATTTTACCAATACTTGGGCTGGATACCTCAACAATCTCCCCCTCCAGCCCAACACGGGGAAGACGAACATGCTTCAACAATCACTTGAAGCTCATTCTCACAAGCTTACTACAAACTTCAAGCTTGCTTCCTGGAACCACCTTTGTCAACATGTCTGCACCATTCTTATTGGTGTGGACTTTCTTCAGCTTCATTCTCTTCTCCTCAATCACATTTCGCAACCAATGATATCGAACATCAATATGCTTGGTGCGAGCGTGATACATAGAGTTCTTACTCAAATCCATAGCACTCTGACTATCACAGAATACAACATACTCACCTTGCTTCAAACCCAACTCTTGTAGGAACCTTTTCAACCAAAGCATTTCCTTACTTGCTTCCACAGCTGCTATATACTCTGCCCCAGTAGTTGATAAAGCCACACACTTTTGCAACTTGGATTGCCAAGAAATGGCTCCCCCTGAAAATGTGAATACATAACCTGAGGTAGACTTTCTGTTATCAAGATCACCAGTCATGTCTGCATCTATATAACCCTCAAGAATAGGTTTGCCACCTCCATAACACAAACAAAGTTTAGAAGTGCCACGCAAGTATCTGAAGATCCATTTCACTGCATCCCAGTGAGCCTTACCCGGACATGGACCATTTTAAGCCTGACCATAGTATCAAATTAAGATATTCACTTTAGGTTGGAATTGCATATTATTCTTGCCCATTTGATATTATTGATTGCTTGTTTGCTATGTTCACCATGCTTTCCACTCGAACTAGGCCAGAAACATCGAAAACCAACCAATAAAATGTCGAAAAGAAAAAACCGCTCCGCAAAAGAGATGCGCCAAATGCAAGTAGCTTGCGTCACACGCAAGCATGTTACGCCTGGCGCATCACATTGCGTGGCACGCAAGATTGTTGCGCGTAGCGCAAGCTACACAACAACTTTGTGGTTAATTTTCATCGGTGTAGATGCCGACTTTCGATCCATCTTTGCAACATCATTCATGATCACTTTTAGGTCATCTTTTCAAATAGAACTCATCTAATTCAAAGATTAAATCGATCTTTCCATGCATACCATCCAAGATTGAGTTTATCCTAAAAAGTAGATCTAGATAAGTTATCATGATGGAGTTTGAGTCATCATGCATCTCTTCTTATACCATCTCATCCCTAATATTAGTGGTGTCAATCTGGGTCACTGGGTGGGTTTGGGTTGACCCAACCTGGGTCGGAATGATCTAGGTCGGAATAATCTGGGTGAGAGTGTGCCTTGGGTCGGAACTAGGTGGGTCGGGTGGACTTGGGTCAGGTTCAACTGGGTGAGAGGCTCTCGGAACTGGGTCGGCTGGGATTGGGTCGGCTCGTATCTAGGTGGGTGAATTTGGGTCGGAATGGAATAAGGTGAAGTCGACCCAAATCGGCTTTCAGAATAACTTGGGTCGGAATAAATCGGCTTTCGGAATGACTTGGGTCGGAAGAAATCGGCTTTCGGCATGACTTGGGTCGGAAGAAATCGATATCGGAATGACTTGGGTCGGAATAAATCGATATCGGAATGACTTGGGTCGGAATAAATTGGCTTTCGGAATGACTTGGGCCGGAAGAAATCGGTATCGGAATGACTTGGGTCGGAATAAATCGGCTTTCGGAATGATTTGGGTCGGAAGAAATCGGCTTTCGGAATGACTTGGGTTGAAATAAATCGGCTCTCGATAGGACTTGGGTCGGCTGAAGCCTCAAACCGGCGGCGTATTGACTTGGGTCGGAACAAATCGGCTCTCGGAATGACTTGGGTTGGAATTATATATATATATATTAAGTTACGAAGTCAAAAGTTATAAAGATGATAATTGTGATCAAAATGATACATAATCATATCAGTAGAGGATGAAACATTGAATCTATGAAAGTAGATCATAGTTAATACCAATCATATCAGTGGAGGATCAAGATCGATGATGTTTCGGTTGTTGATCTCAAAAGATAGTAACATAGGAGGTGATCTTATTAAACGGTCCATATTTGGAAAACCTCGTTACGGTTATATATCTTACAAAATAGGGCTCGATTTTATTACACGATTCACAATAACCGAAGCATCATTAGATTAGATTGATCGACTTTCGTTAAGTTAAAGTTCACGTAAATCAAATGATCATAAGATTGATTGTCTTTGACATTAATCAAAACCATCAAAAGATTGATCGTCTTTCATCTTTCGTGTTACGTGGTTCTTTATACAAGATAGGGCTCAATCATTGATGTTATTACACGGTTAACAATAATTCTAGCATCATTAGATTGATCGACTTTCATCATTGATGTTTCAGTTGTGGATCTTAAAAGATACTAAGATAGTAACATAGGACTTAGGAGTCTCGAGTCTATTTCATACCTTAACTGTGATCAAGATGATTCATAATCATATCAGTAGAGGATAAAACTATGAAAGTAGATCATAGTTAATACTTAATACTAATCATATTAGTGGAGGATCAAAGTAGATCATATTTAATACTAATCATATCAGTGGAGGATCAAAGTAGATCATAGTTAATACCAAATACTAGTCATATCCTTCCTCATGTATGATAGTGGAGGATCAAGATCGTTGATGTTTTAGTTGTTGATCTTAAAAAATAGTAACATAGGAGGTGATCTTATTAAACGATCCATATTAGGAAAACTACGTTACGTTAACATATAATCGAAGCATCATTAAATTATTATTAAGTTATATATATTAATTTTGAAACTCAAAACATTCACTTAAATTGAAACAAGTTATTCGTGACATTGATGAATCTAATCCAAAAACTCAAAAGTCAATATTATAATCCATCTATTAAGTTCAACTTGTCCATAGAAGTTGCCATAAGCTCAATTTACAGCTGTAGTTAATCATTTAACTAGTTTTTAGGCCCGAGTAATGGCATTTTCATTTATTAATATTTCGCTTTGAAATGATAACACTAAATATGACTTGGTTTAGTGGTTAAAAGTTTAATATATAAGCTTCAAGTCACGGGATCAAATCTTATACAATGCAGTTTCTAACGTTTTTATTGTATGTGAATTATATGGATTCAAAAATCCTAATGGAGAGCGACACGTGGCACCGTTCCTTATGTGGGAACGCCTTTTAATATATTAGTATAGATAAGACAAGTTCACTATTTACATAAAAAGCGAGTATAATAAAACAATATGATCATTAAATTTTATTGTATTAGGATAATAATAATAACACCAACAACTATCAATATCATACAATGAAGTTGTTATCTAAGGTACAATCCACAAGGGTCTCTTTAGTGCCAAATCGACCGTCAGATGAAAAAATCTACGACCCAAATGACTCACAAGAGGATACACGGATCAACAAAGATAGACCGTCGATTACAACCTTGCAAGAGATCCAACGACTACCATCAACTCCATCCTTTTCCCTCCTACCAACTTCTCTCTTTCTCCCACAAAAAAGAAAAACCCTCTGAAACCCTAACTATTTAATTCGTCTCTATTACAGCCTCCCTTAGCTCCTCTTCCTCCTCTGAAATCCTTAACATTCATCCTCTTCCATCTTTCAATCCCGCAAATTTTTCTGGCGTTAGTATCGAACTCGGCGCCGGCTTCGCTAATCCTAGTGATTAGGTATCAATTTCTTCTCTTTTAACTTTTGTTGAGTTTTGTTTTTGTGAAGTTTAGAACTTTTTTTTTTCTCTCTGGGATTTTTTTTTGTGCTGAATTAGGTTGTTAACATTTAAAAGTGTTTGTCTAATTTTGTTGAATGTGATTGTGGTAGATTTGTTTGGGGGGTTTTACATACTGGTTTGAATTGGATGGATGCTTGCTTGTAATATTTTTCTCTGATTTTGTTGGATTTGTGTAATGTTGGAAGCCTTTATATTATTTTTTTCTTTTTTGGGATATTTTTGTGGCTGATTTGTCTTGTTTTGCTTGATGTTTCTTGTTGAGGTGTTTGATGTTTTCATTTCTTGAATTTAATTTATGTATATTTAAACTCAGTAATTGATCGGAGTTAATTGATAGATTCTGACAGAATTTCCCCTTCCCTTCAAACTCCGTTACCTCTTCAATGAATACTTTCCTTTGCTTTGATTATTTCATGTTAAAATTGAGCTTGTTTTGAGTAAAAAAAAAATCACCTCTGGTCTGGTATAATATCTTCACGAGCTATCTATACTTACGGGTGTTGGCTTTATATTTTGGATTGGAGCTGTTGATTTAGATTTTGGAGTAGTTGGCATGCATCATGTTGGTATTATCTGCCAAAAGCTTGAAAGATCACCTTTTTTTTTTTGGCTTTTGTATTAATTATTTATGTTCACTTCTTTTTTTGTTTTGTAGATGAGAAGGTGCCTCTCAATCTAAAGCAGCTGAAGACTTAGTTATGAGAATTAAAAATATACATTCAAACCTTTGTAGTTTGTGGTTGGTGTTTGATATATTGTAAATTACTATTGTTTTATTCAATAAAATTTTCGTCTACTTTAAAGTATATAACTCCTCACGAGATTTATTACATATTTACATTCAATTTATAAAATTATAGACAAAAACATACAACATAATAGAGATTTATTTTAGATTATCTTAATCATACAACATATGTTCTAGAAAACAATACAAATAATTATATTCTAAAAATATCCTTCACGCAATATTGTAGAGTTTAATAAACTATATGTAAAGTTATAATTCTTGCAAACGACTCAAACACTTACGATTACTCAATTACAATTTACATGCCTTTAATTCTTTAAATGCTACTTCTTAATTAAATCATATAAAATATAATCATCAAAGACTAAACTTTTTGGCATTTTAATTTACAACTTCTGGATTATTAAAAGTTAAAACTCAATTTAAAAGTATAAAAGATAAATCATGACTCATGGGGAAAAAAGTGTAATTATAGTATTATACAAAAGAAAAATATAACATGGTGAAGTTGGATCGGAATGGTTTTGGGTCGGGTTGTATTGGGTCGAGTTTAGTTGGGTCGAGTTTAGTTGGGTCGGGTGGTAACTGAGTTGGGTGATAACTGGGTCGGTGATAACTAAGTTGGGTCACAACTGGGTCGGGTGCTAACTGGGTTGGGTCACAACTGGGTTGGGTGATAACTAGGTGGGTTTAACTGGGTCATTGGCGGGTGAAGATGTGTGCGGGTTAGTTTTGGGTAGGAAACAGGTTGGGTCTGGGTCGTTGTTCATGGGTGCAACTGGACACGGGTGGACGCTGGGTCGGAATGGGTCGGCTTTCCAACCGACCACTCTCGGCTCGGAACAGGCTGGGTCTGGGTCGCATGCAGATTCACCCGTGGGTCGGCCCAGTTTTTGACTCCTCTACCTAATATCCAACCAATCTTCTCTAACATATCTATCCTATCATATTCCATCCATCTAAAAAACATATCTTTTCAAAATCTACCTCACACCCTCTTTTATTCTATCTTTTTCGAAAATATTTACTTATCATCATCCTACCACACGTTTAAAAACAATCTTTTTTAAAATTAAGCCATCCTTAATCACCATCTTCTTTTCCAACGAAAGATGAAAACAAAGGAGTCCCTTTCAAAAATAAATTTCGAAAATTCTAACCCCAATCCAATCAAATGAACCCAGTCCAAACCACTTTATCCAATCAACCTAGTTCAAACATCTCGATACAACTAACCCAAATCCAATCCATTTGCATTCATTTTAGGCCCATGTGCATTAGAGTCTATCCATTCATATTAGGCTCATTTAATATTAAGCCCAATAGCATTAGAGTCCATCTTAGACCCATATAAGTCTAGCTCATTTCAAAATCTAGGCTCATTTACATCTGTATGTTAAGCCCATGTAGGCTCAATCTAAGTCCATTTCAAAATGAAGCCCATGTGCTACCCAGTCTAAGTCCAAACTTAAGTCCATAAAGGCCTAATTCATACCATAGATCTAGTTTACATCTCCATATAAGTCCTAGTCAAGTCTATTTCCTAACATAAGTCCATAAGGGCCAATTCAAATCCTAGGTCTACTTTGCATCTAAATGTAAGTCGTTGCCCATTTCAATTCCAAATCCATATAGGACGAAATCTAAAGTTTAAAAACCTCTCAATTGATTATAGCTCGCTTACGCTAATGTAAGTGCAAAGTCTAATCTTCCCTAAGTCCATATTGGCAACATTTGAGTCTAGCCTGCTTACTCTAATGTAATTGCAAATATTATATTGTCTGAGATTAGCTAGCACTGAGCAGTTCCGTCGTTCACTTATGAAAGAACCTGATCTAGGACCAAATTATTCTAAATTCATGGAAGAATTTACCCTGAAAAAGGCAGAGGAGTTCTACGTGAAAGCTTTTGAGGTGATTGAGACCAGGGGCGGATCTACTATGGGTTCATTGGGTTCAGATGAACCCATGATTTTTGGAAAAAAATTGCATAGATTTTTTTTTTCTGCAAATTTAAAAAATTAGCTCTCTGTTATATATCTTTGGCGTGCTCTATTGGGCATGAAAGTGAGGGTGTCTGGGTGGTTTTGTTACTCCGCGAAACAATTGCTTTGAGTGTGGGCTGTGGTTCGATTCCCAGTAACACCTTTTGTTTCCTTGTTCTTTTATCCTACGCACCAAACCCACTTCATGGGATATCTGCTTCTCTCTCCTCCACCACCACATCCAGGTTGGTTTTTGTCTTGAATTTTGTGATCTTAATTTTCTTCAATGAAGCATTTTGGTAATTGGGCTCTTATATTCGTTAAAAATTTGCATAGTGGTTTCCTTTCTATTTTTGGAAGAATGAAGGTGTAATTGGTTTACTATGACATTTGGGGAAGTGGCTGCCTCTTATGTCAAGTGTTAAATTGCACGTTTTCAACTTCACTTCGCTTCAGATTAGCATTAATTTTTTACAATGAAGCATTTGGAAATAGGGTTCTTTTATTTCTGCTAAAAAACTGAATTTTTTATTAGCTTTATTTAGTTGGAATATTTGGGAGTTACTTAACAACGGTTGAATAATTTGTTGTTATTGCCTATGTAATGTGTTAAATTAGTTGTGTTAATTTCTAGTAATTGTTGTTCTTGATAGATTGTAGAGTTGTTTTGCATTGTGACTATGAAGGTTTTTAATTTTTTTTTGGAAAGATCATGCGAGAAAGTCACAAAAATCAGCCACTTGCTCTTCTCCTAGTTCAAGAGTAGTTTATTTTTTGACCGGCTCTGAACCCATATGGTTGGATTATTGGATCCGCCACTGATTGAGACCTCTCTTCCTACTTGTGCTCCGACCTCAATCCAGGATGAAGAGTTAGTTCGCAAAGCGTTTGACTTAATCCAAAAATTCCAGTGCCTTTTTGTGGACCTCATCCTTAGCTTCCAAGACCGAGATGAAAGTCAATATTTCTTCCACAATGTTGAATGTGAAAAAGCTTTTTAAGTAATTGAGATTAAGCTCGGATTTGCATATGATGTGTTCTACACCAAGACACCTGTGGTATATGGCGAATGGGGGGACATTCTTCGCTTAATGACCATTTCTGCAACCTTAATATCATTAGTGACATTTTTTTCCATATCTAAGAAAGATCATTTCCAGAAAATTGATCTCTCCATAACCTATGTACTGCTGGTGGCAGCTATAATACTGGAGGTATACTTTTGCCTCATTTTCGTATCTTCAGATTGGCCAGATCGCTGGGTGAAGAAGCACGTCAAGAAGAGAATTAGGCACCTTTTGGGGGCACCAAAGAAATGATGGTCAAATTAGGTTGCACAGTATAGCATACAAAATTTTTGTCCAAAGGAAAAGTCGTTCTCTTTTGCTCGGATTGTGAAGCTGTTGATGGCTGAGAACAAGTTGGATGAATTACGGTACGTTTCTTACAGCAATGTGTCATCAGATTTAACGGAATTAATCTTTGAAAATTTTTTGAAGATTTCAAAAGATGGTGATAAAAGTGATCTTACTGCTTTTTGCACATCAAGAGGCAAACGAATCCTGGAAATGTTTGATTGTAGTAACTTGAATTGGTCTACTACTGAAGTGGAATTTGACCAAAGCATTTTATTGTGGCACATTGCAACTGAACTATGTTATTACTCAGACGATGTGAGTGAAACTATAAAGTGTAAAGAAAGCAGCAAATTGTAGGGATCGGAAGAGGTCACAACGACACTCATAAAGTCACACAAACAAGACAACCAACCAACTACTCAAACCAATCAACCCAAATTGTCACACAACCAAACTACCACATAAAATCAGCAATAATGCAGTAGCAAAATCAGCAATAACAAGAAGAATAATAAGCAAACAACACACACTAATTATACATGGAAAACCCCTTCAATGTGAAGAGTAAAAACCACGGGACCGTTTGAGGAGTCCACCCTATGCTTCTCTTATTGATAATTGAGGGAAAAAGAATCCCAAATTAGTCTACAAAGGATTCACAACCCACCAACAAACACCAACAATAAGAGAATCAAAAGGTGAAGAAATCACCCAAATTCGCAGATCTGTCCAGAGACGATTCTGACCAAACCAGAGCTCAAACTGACGATCCAACCGTCCAAAATGAAGCCCTAGATGTCACGAACAGGCTGTCAAAATTTCAGGACGATCCAACGGTGCAATTTCCGGCAACAGACAGATTTGTGAATGCTGTCCCTGAAAAATCGAAAACCCGAAAACCCTCTTCTCTCTCTCTTGTGTTTTCTTTTTTAAAGTTGCTGCCCTCCTTACTTTTTTTTTTCAGCAAAATTAACCTTCTAAAAGCTTACCAAGTAAGCCAAAAATAAGCCCAAAAGTTAGACTCATAACAACAAGTAAAATGCCTCACAAATGGGCCATTCATTTGGACCAAAACAATGAAACATTTTACCAATACTTGGGCTGGATACCTCAACAATCTCTCCCTCCATCCCAACACGGGGAAGACGAACATGCTTCAACAATCACTTGAAGCTCATTCCCACAAGCTTACTACAAACTTCAAGCTTGCTTCCTGGAACCACCTTTGTCAACATGTCTGCACCATTCTTATTGGTGTGGACTTTCTTCAGCTTCATTCTCTTCTCCTCAATCACATTTCGCAACCAATGATATCGAACATCAATATGCTTGGTGCGAGCGTGATACATAGAGTTCTTACTCAAATCCATAGCACTCTGACTATCACAAAATACAACATACTCACCTTGCTTCAAACCCAACTCTTGTAGGAACCTTTTCAACCAAAGCATTTCCTTACTTGCTTCCACAGCTGCTATATACTCGCCCAGTAGTTGATAAAGCCACACACTTTTGCAACTTGGATTGCCAAGAAATGGCTCCCCCGAAAATGTGAATACATAACCCGAGGTAGACTTTCTCGTTATCAAGATCACCGGTCATGTCTGCATCTATATAACCCTCAAGAATAGGTTTGCCACCTCCATAACACAAACAAAGTTTAGAAGTGCCACGCAAGTATCTGAAGATCCATTTCACTGCATCCCAGTGAGCCTTACCCGGATTGGATAAGTATCTACTCACCAAACCAACAAAATGTGCAATATCTGGCCTAGTACACACCATAGCATACATCAAGGAACCAACAGCAGAAGAATAAGGAATAGATGACATACTTGCTTTCTCCTTCTCTGTTGTAGGACAAGCTCTCTTACTTAGCTTAAAATGAGCTGCTAGCGGTGTACTAACTGGCTTGGCATGCTTCATATTGAACCTTTCAAGCACCCGTTCAATATACTTTTCTTGTGATAACCACAACTTCCCAGCCTTCCTGTCACGAGCAATCTCCATGCCTAAGATTTGCTTAGCAGGACCCAAGTCTTTCATGTCAAATGACTTGGACAAGTCTTTCTTCAAACATTGAATCATTCCTGCATCTTGTCCAACTATCAGCATATCATCTACATATAAAAGAAGGATGATGAAGTTACCTCCAGGGAACTTTCTGAAATACACACAAGGATCTGCAGAAGTTCGTTTATAACTATGGCTAGTCATAAACGAATCAAATTTCTTGTACCACTGCCTTGGTGCCTGTTTAAGCCCATAAAGGCTCTTCTTCAACTTGCAAACAAGTTTATCTTTCCCTTTTTCTTCAAAACCTTCAGGTTGCTCCATGTAGATCTCTTCATGCAAGTCACCATGTAAAAATGCAGTTTTTACATCAAGTTGCTCCAACTCAAGATCAAGACTTGCTGCTAACCCCAATACAGTTCTGATAGATGTCATTTTGACCACCGGAGAGAAGATCTCATCAAAGTCAATGCCCTTTTTCTGGTTGCATCCCTTTACCACCAATCTAGTTTTGCGCTTCACTATGTTCTCACCATCTTTCTTGTTCTTGAAAACCCATCTGTTTCTCAAGACTTTCTTGCCCTTGGGAGGCTTCACTAGCTCATAAGTGTCATTCTTTTTCAAGGAATCCATCTCCTCCTTCATAGCATCGAGCCATTGGTTTTTCTCATCATGAGACAAGACCTCTTGATAGTTCTCTGGCTCTCCATCTTCACTAACTAGAATGAACTCTGAGCTTGGATACTTTGTTGAAGGTTTACGCTCTCTAGTGGACCTTCTAACATGTGTATCCTCCACTTGAGGGGTAGTTTGCTCCCCCCGCTCATGAATCTCTTCCTGAACCACTTCCTCATTTGCATCATCATCTTGAATTTCTTCATTAGATGAAGACTCATCAAGATCTTCATCATCAACATGATCTGGTACATTATTATCAGGTTGTACCTCACCAACATCATCATGTACATCATCTAGTACATCCTCAACATTCTCATTCTCATTTGCTGACTGAATCACAGAAGGAGTAGAAGTAGAATCATTAGTAGTATCAAAAGACAAATCTGAAGTAGAAGTGTACCTTGTACTCAGAAGATCTGCACCCTTCTCGTGCTCAAAGAATACTACATCCCTACTTCTCACTACCTTCTTCTTTACTGGATCATAGAGTCTGAAACCCTACTCTTCATCTCCATACCCAATAAATACACATGGATTGGATTTCGAATCAAGCTTTGACCTCTGTTCTTTAGGCACATGCATGTATGCCTTGCTGCCAAAGACTCTCAAATGTGAATAAGTGGGATCACGTCCCTTCCATGCTCTCTCTGGAATGTCAAGACCAAGAGGAATCGATGGAAATCGATTAATCAAATACACGGCACATTGCACTGCTTCAGCCCAAAATGTCTTAGGAAGATCAGACATTCTAAGCATACACCTCACCTTCGATATAATGGTTCTGTTCATTCTCTCAGCAACTCCATTGTGTTGTGGTGTGCCGGGCTCTGTCTTCTCATGTCTAATGCCATATTGTGAGCAATAATACTTGAACTCTTTCGAAGTATACTCACCACCGTTGTCAGATCGAAGACACTTCAACTTTCTTTCGGTCTCCCTTTCTACCATGGCACGAAACTTTCTGAAAATCTCGAACACTTGGCCTTTTGTCTTCAACATATACACCCAAGTTCTTCGAGTAGCATCATCAATGAAAGTGACAAAATATCTATTGCCACCAAGAGACTCCACCTCAATAGGACCACAAACATCGGAGTGAACTAACTCCAATTTTTTCTTGCCTTCGGTGGACTTCCTAGAAAAGGAAGCTCTATGCCGCTTACTCGCCAAACAATGATCACAAGGGTCAAGAGAAACTGTTTTATCAACAGGAATAAAAGATTTACCGCTAACAGTTTGATCCCCTTGTCACTCATATGCCCTAGCCTTCGATGCCACAAATTTGGAGAATTCTTTTCTTCAACTGCATTCACCTCACCAGAACATACACTCAAGTATGTCTTATACAAAGAACAACACAACTCGCCACGAGCAACTGTCATCGAACCCTTGGATAATTTTCACTTACCATCACCAAAGGTATGTCGAAATCCTTCTTGATCAAGGACATTTGCAGACAACAGATTAAGGCGTAAATCAGGAATATGGCGCACATTCTTTAATGTAAGCATGCACCCAACACTTGTCTTCACACGAATATCACCTAACCCAACAATGCTAGCTGAGCTCTTGTTGCCCATCTTCACACTACCAAAATCACCAGATTGATAGTTTGTGAAATACTCCCTTTTGGGAACACAATGGTATGAAGCACCTGAATCTACAAGCCACTCTGTATCTGAACTTTCTACATGATGACACTCACTAGTTGCACAAATCAAAGTGACCTCATCATCACTCTTAGAAGCGGTTCTTCGCAGTATTTTTATCATCTCCCTGCTTTTGTGAGTCTTGCTTCTTACCTTGTTCTTTCTTCCAACGGTAGCAAAACTTTTTGATATGGCCAGGCTTGTTGCAGTGATGACATGTCCTAGTCTCTCTATCTCTAGACTTGGACCTGCCCTTTGAGTTACCACGACCTTTAGGACCCGTACTCTTGCTTCTTCCACGATTCTCAACCACAAGAGCATGTGAATTATCAACTCCCATCTCCTTTCTTCTTATCTCTTCATTAAACATGCTTTCTTTGATCACATCCAAAGATAGCACACCATCCGGAGCAGAGTTACTAATAGTCACCACCAAGGTCTCCCAACTATCTGGCAAAGAACTCAATAAGAACAAAGCCTGCAACTCATCATCAAGACAAATCTTCATAGCAGTCAACTTGTTAATAATATCCTGGAAGTCACTAAGATGCTCAGAAACAGACTTTCCACCTTTCAATTTCAAATTAACAAGTCTTTTAATCAAAGAAGCTTTGTTGTGAGCGGTCTTCCTCTCATAAAGACCTTCCAATTTCTTCCACAACTCATAAGGGTCGGACTCCTGTGACACATGATTGAATATGCTAATATGAACCCATTGTCTAATAGTCCCTAAAGTCTTTCTTTTCAACTTTACCATCTTTTTCATCCATTTTATCTGGTTTAGATGGTTTAGAGACACTACCATCAGAGTTGGTGACAGTTTCAATTGGGTCATACAAATCCTTGCAATATAACACGTCTTCCATCATAGGTCTCCAAATGGAATAATTGGTTGATGTCAATTTAACCATTGAACTACCTCCACTACCACTAGTAGACTCCATAACAATGGTCAAATTAATCTCCGGCTTTGATACCAAGTTGTAGGGATCGGAAGAGGTCACAACGACACTCACAAAGTCACACAAACAAGACAACCAACCAACTACTCAAACCAATCAACCCAAATTATCACACAACCAAACTACCACATAAAATCAGTAATAATGCAGTAGCAAAATTAGCAATAACAAGAAGAATAATAAGCAAACAACACACACTAATTATACGTGGAAAACCCCTTCAATGTGAAGAGTAAAAACCACGGGACCGTTTGAGGAGTCCACCCTATACTTCTCTTATTGATAATTGAGGGAAAAAGAATCCCAAATTAGTCTACAAAGGATTCACAACCCACCAACAAACACCAACAATAAGAGAATCAAAATAGAGAGCAAAATGTGAAGAAATCACCCAAATTAGCAGATATGTCCAGAGACGATTCTGACCAAACCAGAGCTCAAACGGACGATCCAACCGTCCAAAATGAAGCCCTAGATGGCACGAACAAGCTGTAAAAATTTCAGGACGATCCAACGGTACAATTTCCGGCAACAGACAGATTTGTGAATGCTGTCCCTGAAAAACCGAAAACCCGAAAACCCTCTTCTCTCTCTTGTGTTTTCTTTTTTAAAGTTGCTGCCCTCCTTACTTTTTTTTCCAGCAAAATTAACCTTCTAAAAGCTTACCAAGTAAGCCAAAAATAAGCCCAAAAGTTAGACTCATAACAACAAGTAAAATGACTCACAAATGGGCCATTCATTTGGACCAAAACAATGAAACATTTTTACCAATACTTGGGATGGATACCTCAACACAAATACATGTCTGAATACATGTTGTATCTTTTGGCGCTGTGTCCTTTCATGTTACCGATGGGGATCGGGTTAATTAGATTCAGGGATACCTGTGCAGAGGCTATGCAATTCTTCAAAGAGAAGACAGAGCAACCTGATAGAGCCCAGGCCTGTAAGATGCTGCTACAGGTAAATACTGAAATCCCACCAGGTAATATTTTCTTTTTTTTTTCCTTTTCATGTACTAAGAAACAATTTCATTGATTAAAAACTAGTATATGACATCTACATAGATACACAAAATCCATCAAAAATATATATGAAACGATAATTTGACAATCCCAAATTTGGTTTCACTATCTTCAGTAATAGTCCCAAGTTTGTTATTGAACGAATGAATAGCAAATAGGACACAGTTGTAAACTTGAGACTATCCTAGAGTTTGGTGAAAAAATCCAAAAATTGTAATGATTTTAGGGCGCATACTTGGGATCATTCTTATCATAATTTACATATAAACAGTGCCGGTCCGGACATTTTACGGGCCCTAGGCGAAATGATATACGAGGGCCCTTTTAAAGAGAAATTCTTTTACCTCAATTTGTTTGTAAACTATTGCGCTATTTTCCTTTTCGGTTCAAAGTAAATACTACGTCTCAATAATTTTCAGATTTTTTTTTTCTAAATTGTACAAATTATATTTTGGATTCCATGCATATAATATCTTCTATAAAAAATTTTCATTTTCTTCACTCTCATGGAGTACATTGTAACAAAGCTAGATCATGTTGAGGTTTTGGAGATTCATGAAAAATAAAAAAAACTTTAAACTATTTTTATTGGTTGAAAATCATGATATAGTTGTATTAGGTAAGATTTATTAGTAGGAGGTATTTTATAACAATTAACAACTCAAAGTATCTTATTGGGAGCAAACTAAAAATAAGAAAAATACAATTGAAATAAAGTATGTGGCTCAACAAAACCACAAAACGTGTCTTATGGGGTGTGACATGTGCTTGGCATTTTGCCCATGATTTTACACAGTTAGTTCTTGAAGTATACATGATCATTTTCCATAAGGTAAAACTTAAGTCTAAAAATGGGACGTAATTGAGACAAAAAGCTTTCCTTCTTCTCCATTGAACACCAAAAGCAAATTTCAGAGTATCATAATCTGATAAACATTACCTTCAATGGAGTTAGCTAGAGCCGACAACAGCAGAACCGCAAATGAGAAGTTGTTCAAATCATTCAAAGTTTTGGTTGATATGAATAGATTTAATGCTTGTATGAGAGGGATTTTTGGAATTAAAATTGGTTTGGAGAAGTTTTTTTTTTTGTTTACATCACAGAGAGAAAGTTTGGAGAAGTTCAAGGCTCCAAATGAAGCGTCATGTTGTTAGATGTATTTAAGATTTCAAGGTACTAAAAGTTTATTATTAAATTTTTTTCCTGATTGTTTCACATTAATTACGGTAAGATTACAGCTAACTAAAGTATAAAGTTTTGCCTGATTATCTCAAATTAATTGCATATAGAAAATTGAAGCTTTCAATTAATCTTTTCACTGTTTGCATTAATAACGTTTAATATTTATTTTCTACCTTGTTGCGGTAACTAAACTGATCGAAGCTTCACATTAATATTTTGGGCCCCCTTTAGCCATGGGCCCTGGGCGGCCGCACCTCCCGCCATAGCTCAGGGCCGGCCCTGCATATAAAATATGGCATTATAGATTTTCAGATTCTAAAAACTACTCTTTGGTCCTTACTGCTCCATGTTGAATCATGGTTTCTCACCAGGTAAAGTCAAAGGGGATAAAAGCAAATCTGTGCTATTTGATGCTTGTAGGGTCGCTATAGAATTACGAACCAAAGGTGCTGATGTCCAATGGGACATCATATGCAAAGTTTGGGTTGAGATTTTGGCTTATGCCGCGTGCCATTGTCGTGGAACTCACCATGCTCAGCAGCTTAGAAAAGGGGAAGAGTTTCTTACTCATGTGTGGCTTCTGATGGCACATTTAGGCATCACTGAGCAGTTTCAGATATCTCAGGGTCATGCTAGAGCTAAGTACAGTGCACATTGAATTTTTGTACAGTCAGCTCATGCAGCATTGCTTACTTCGTTGGGCCAGATGATAGTGGTTATTTAAAGGAAATATTCTTATGATACTAGTTATGTTTAAGGTGTTTTATATATTCATCTTTTGTCTATTTTTATATTTTTTGATTCGAATTAGTTATTTAAGTTTTTAATTTATTTGTCAAACTCTCGTTAATATTATATTTTTGGGCCGACTATTGTTCTTATAATAGTTTTTTTTGGCGCTAATTGTTCTTATATATTACTGGATATAGTTTAGGAGTTTCAAGGGTATCGGAAATTAGGGTCTGTTTCCTAGTCCGATTAGTATTCTAGTCCAGATAGAAATAGCGTTTGTTATTCTTAGAGCTAAAATATTGTAAAGTGTCGACATTATTAATTTAAGTCAATTGACATATATCTCACAAACACAAATGGTATCATAGCCAATGAGCCAATTTTAGAGTCAATTTTTTTTCCAAGCCACGTTCTTGCTGCAACCTCATCGTGCATGCCTACACATCGTTCAGATCTGTAGGTCTTTTTCCTGTCTTGTTCTTCTATTGTTGCCCTCTTCAGCGCACAAGTATTCTACCATTCATGTCCGTTCTTTTTGCTTAGTTTTCATGATAGGAATGTCATCCACTATTATAGACACATAATTGTGTATCTCCATTTAACACCCAATGATGAAACATACCGTCGTCTTAATTGGTCCGGTTCAAAGAAAGAGGAATCCAACAAGCTTAAACCCAAAATCATTTTGAGAACATAAAGTCTACTTATTAATTCCAAGCCCAATTAAAATTCCAGTTAATTATTCATGATAATTAATTACATTTTTTAAAGGCAAAATTGGCCTCAACACCACAAACTATGGAGTGGGTGCATCGAATGCCACCAACTTTGAATAGTAGCCAAAACACCACAAATTATTGGCCTGGGTGCAGTGAGTGTCATAAATGACTCCGAAGCTAACTTTTCCCGACACATGTTCACGTGACTTAGGCTTCTAATCACTGAAAAAATAGGATAAATGAAAGAAAAAGGAAAAAATGGGGAAAAAAATTAACACGGATTCCCTACTGTTGTAGTCTACAATATCTACGGCTCCTTTAGAGACACTTGGGTCCATGAGGGCCGTACACGTGTCCTCTCAGATAAAATAAAGGAAAATGATTTAACCATTGGGTTATACCCAGATGAAAGAAAAGACTCACCTATTTGGCCCAAAGGTTAGTCAGAGCCCAAATCCTTAAAATGGTTGCAGGTGATTGGTTGATGATCCATCTCCAATCCTAGCCTGCCAAGTGACATGATTTAATTGCCTAGCCAATCAGGTGCCACTATTCAAGGGCAACCTAAAAGGGCAGCAGTCATACCACAAACACTATAAATACCCCTGAAATCAAGAGAAAGGGCATTCAAAGCAAACAGTGTAAACTTACTCTGTAAAAATACTCTCTCACTTTCTCTCTCTGTCTCTAGTTTTTCCTTACAACTCCTGAAATCTGACTTAAGTTTCCGAGGGGGGACCACCACCCAAACCTCCAGGGTGGGTCCCTTTTTGCAGGTATCGGGAACGAAGCTCATGTTCGGACTGGACAGATTTAGACATTGTTGCACAAGTCTCCAAGTGAAGAACATCTAAGGGAAACTGGTTTACTTGCCGGACAAGGAGGCTAAACCTATAGCTTACTTGCTGGACAAGCATACTAAACATTTGGCGCCGTCTGTAGGGAGACGCAATGATGACTGACTGTCAATCGTCCAACGTGGCTAGGAACCGAAGTTTTCAGGTCAACGAAGACATAGTAGAACATGAGAGACCGCCTCGAGGAAGGGATAGACCTCCGTCCATCGTCAATGTCCCTGGACAAAGCCGACAACCTGTCATTCAGGAGAATCTTGAACGTCCAGTGACTGCTGCCATCTAGAGAACGTCCTGAATGACTTCCAGACCAAGATGGCTGCAATCGTCCAGGAACAAATTAAGAACAACATGCGTTTTTCCATCATAATCCGCAGCCAGTCGCTAACAATCCAGCTCCTCTTAGGGGACGTTCTCAAGAGAATCGTCCAGGTCCAAGTCGACCTGTGCGTCAGGAACTCTCTAGGAGAACGGCCAGAGGAAAGCAGCCAGAAGGTAGTGAGCAGCGAAGGAAGATGGACTGGAATCCGGTGGTTAGGACCCAAGATCAAGCTCGTCCGATTGGACACCGAATGGAAACAGATGCAAGGGATTACCTAGAGGCGAAGAGGGCTGCGACATTGCAACAGTCGGCCACTGGCTCTACCCCGTACTTAAGAGACCCTCCTTTAAGGATGTCATCCAGAACAGAAGAAAGAAGTCTGGGTCCTTCTCTTGTTCGCCCAAGACAAGAGAAGACGGTGGTTCAGCTAATGCTTTATAGGCGTCCAGCCCCGACAAACACTTCATCTAATCCAGTGTTAAAAGAATATCGCAAGGAGTTCATACCCATTGAGGGACAGCTGGGAGCCCTCCGGAACAATTAGCCTACTCCATTTTCAGCCAGGATCATGGAGGCGCCCCCCTTCCCAAAGGTAAAACTCCCAACAATAGAGCCTTTTGATGGAACGACCGATCTAGACGATCACCTGCCCGCTTACAAACTGGTTCGTTCCACCATCCTTCCCGCTGAATCAGCAGGATTCATTTTGAATTGAATCTTATGTATTCAAGGGTTCCATCATTTCTTGATTAATGGTTAGGTCTGAATTCTACAACGGAGCTCTTAATGAAATTTGTTCTTGAGCCAACCCTCTTATTCGTTATTGGCTCGAAGATCTTATTTTTTCCTTTTTTTTCTATGAACAGATTTATATCATATAATTATGTGTGAATCTGTATTGATGCTTTATTACATTTTATTTTCTGAGATGTTTCAAAGACCTTACATATTGGAATCATATATCTTTTCTATTTTATTCTTTTTTTTTCTTTCTCTCAACTTTCCATTTATCCGTATCTTTTTTTATTTATTTTATTTTAATTTTATTTTGTTTGACAATAAATCGAATTAATTTTAATTGTTTATGCCAAACAAAAATTGAGTTGCTACAATGATAGGACTAAAATAGCGTATCTTGACTGCTTCTTGGGATCTAGATAATGTGATGCAATGAGTTGGTTATTAGTTCTATAGTTATTAGTTCATACTTCGTATTGCGTGTTCTTTCTTTTTGTTTAGTTTTAATTTTAACAAAAACCAACGAGTCACACACTAAGCATGGCAATTTTATTAAAAGGTCAATCGAATTTTTATTAAACCTTATGGGATTAAAAATTAGAATTCAATGGGTGGAAAAAAGAATGAAAAAGGTTGTCATTTTTTGTTCCATCGAGATGTACGTCCAAGGAGTAGGTGATGCTACTTGGTGTAAGAATTTCCCGGCCACTCTGAAGGGAGTTGCTCAGAAGTGGTTCAATAATCTTCCCCCCAATTCAGTCAACAATTTCACTGAACTCAGTTTCTTATTTACTAGTCACTTTGTTGCCAATCAACAAGAACAAAATACAAGCATGCACTTGGGCAAGGTCGTCCAAGGACCAAAAGAAGCCCTTAGAAGTTTTGTTAAGAGATTCAATCTAGAAGCACTTCAAATTCAAGATCTCAATGCTGGAGTGGCCTGTGACACCTTCATCAGGGGATTGAGGCCATGAAGTTTTAAATTTGACCTTATTAAGAAGAAAATCACCATTCTTGCCGAAGCTTTAAAGAAAGCCGAAGTGTTTATACACGCCACTAAAGTATGTGTTGAGGCAAAGCAACCCGAGTCCAAGAAGCCTGAAGAGATTGCTCAACCAAAGAAGAGCAACCCTAAAAAGGCTGAGACTTGGGCCATCACCTCAATCACTACTTCGTCCAGGAAAAACAAGAGAAAGGAATCCGAGCCTTCAGCTAACTCCATTGAATTCAGCAAGGACCAATACTCCATTCTTATGGAGATAAAGGACCAATATGAGCTGAAGATCTCCAGCTGAGATGAAGACTCCTTACAGAAACAGAGACAAGAGTAAATACTGTCATTTTCACAAGGACTGCAGCCACGAGACCAATGAATGTAAACACCTTAAGAGGGCTTTGGAGGATTTAGCTCAGAAGGGAAAGATGAACTCATACTTACCCCAACGTGGAAAGAAGTTTCAGAAGAGAGATGATTGTCAAAGCAAGAAGAAGGAGAGTGAAAGCACTAACGAGGATGTCATCCTTGTTATCTCAGGAGGATTTGCCGCTGGAGGACCAACTAATAGAGGGCACAAAAACTATCTTAGGGAGCTCGACCAAGTCTTACTAACTGATCAGACAAAGGCCGAGCCCTTCTCAAAGGTGGTGGTTAGCGAGCAAGATCGGGGGAAGCTGAGAACTCCACATGATGACCCTTTGGTTGTAGAAATGAAGATAGCAAACTTAAGAGTAAGAAGAATTCTAATTGACACCGGAAGCTCGACAGACATCATTAGTGCAGATTGCTTGTCTAGATTGTAGTTTGATGAAAAGAACTTGGTTCCCGTCCACCGTCCCATCATGTATGGGAACAGTTACATTGCCCGTCCGATTTGGAGAGAAGGATACCTCACGGACTTTGTTTATCAAGTTCTTGGTTGTCCAAGATTTGACAGCCTATAATGTCATACTTGGACGGCCAACTCTGAATCATGTTAAAGCAGTAATAGTAACTCACTTGAGGCTTATGAAGTTTGAATGTGATGGTGGCCAAATTGGCTCCTTGTATGGAGATCAGCAGGCGGCTAGGGAATGTTACCTAACTACCCTGAAGCCATCATCATGGAGGGCAGACAACAAAGACACGACAAAGATCGCTGGCGAAAGGAGGACGTCCGAAACTGTAAAGGATTAGGTGGCCTCACTGAGAATGACAATTGAGAGTCCTCAGACGACGGTTGTTCCCTCAAGGAAAATGTCTGAGCATCTTCCCAGCAAGAAAAGGAAGTATGAGCCCATCAAGGAAGAGCCACCCTCGTCTGCAGAAGTGATGGCCATTATGGCGGTGGCACTAGAATGTCCAGAGCCGGTAGATGCCCCAGAAGATGTCTGTTTGGATGAAGCCTGTCCAGAAAGAACCTTGAAGATTGGGTCTTCACTCTCTCCTAGTTTGAGGGGCATTTTAATCAACTTGCTAAAAGAATTTCCAAGATGTGTTTGCCTATAATGTGGAGGAGATGCCTGGAATAGACTCAGACATAGCTGTCCATCTGCTGAATGTTGATACAAGTATGAAGCCAGTGCGTTAGAAGAAGAGACATTTAGGACCGGCCAGGAACCAGGCGGTCGACCAGGAAGTTCAGAAATTGTTGGAATTAAAGTTCATCATAGAGACTTATTATCCAGAATGGATAGCGAATGTGGTCATGGTGCCAAAGCCTAATGGCACCTGGAGGATGTGTGTGGACTACACCGATCTCAACAAGGCCTGTCCTAAGGACAGTTTCCCTTCGCCTAAGTTAGATCGACTGGTGGACTCCACGGCCGGCCACGCTTTGTTAAGCTTCATGGATGCATATTCAGGTTTTCATCAAATTTCCATGTGGCCAGAGGATCAGGACAAAACGTCCTTCATTACTGAGAAAGCGCTGTGTGGTTGGCTGAGGATGCCTTTTGGCCTCCGAAATGCGTCGGCCACGGGATTGATTAATACTGTCTTTCAGCCATAGTTGGGAAGAAACATGAAAGCATATATTGATGATATGATAGTCAAGAGTCGGCAAGAGGAAGGTCGTGTTGGTGATTTGAGAGAAACTTTCGAAACTCTCAGAAAGTACAAACTGAAATTGAACCCCAAAAAATGTGTCTTTGGAGTCTTGTCTGGGAAGTTCTTGGGCTTTTTAGTAGATCAGAGGGGAATAGAAGCCAACCCTGACAAGATCCAAGCTATTCTAGACATGAAATCTCCGTCAAAGATAAAGGAAGTTCAACGATTGACGGGTTGCTTAGCTGCCCTTGGACGTTTTTTGTCTAAGTCGGGCGACAAGTGCCATCACATTTTCACTACTATCAAGAAGAAAGCCAAGTTTGAGTGGACAACAGAAGCTGAGCAAGCACTCCAGCAAGTCAAAGACCACCTTCGTCAGCTCCCTAGATTGGTCAATCCAGCCGAGGGGGAAAAACTGTTTGTATACTTGGCTGTGTCCACTCAGGCTGTTAGTGCTGTTCTGCTGGCTGAAAGAGAGTCCGTGCAAGTCCCAATTTACTTCGTGAGTCATGTGCTCAAGGACGCGGAAAATAGGTATACTCCGGTCGAGAAGTTTGGATTGGCACTCGTCATGGCCAGCAGAAAGTTAAGACCCTATTTCTTGGCTCACAGTTTACTAGTCTACATTGACCAACCCTTGAAACAAGTTTTACAAAAGATGGAAGCCGCCGGACGGATGCTGAAATGGGTTGTTGAACTTAACATGTTCGATATATCATTTGAACCATGGAAAGCCATTAAGGGGCAAGCTTTGGCAGATTTTATAGTTGAGCTTACTCGGCCAACTATAGAACCAATACTTGATCCAGCTGAAGGAAGGAAGCATTGGATGCTCATGGTTAATGGATCATCCACTGTCAACGGATGTGGGGCTGGAATCATTTGTCAATCTCCAGAAGGAGACAAGTTTGAATATGCGCTAAGGTTCCAATTCCAAGCGTCCAATAACGAAGCAGAATATGAAGCACTTCTAGCTGGGATCAAGATGTGTAAGGCGGCTGGGGCTCTAGAGATTGAGGCCAAATTGGACTCTCTCTTAGTCGTCAGTCAAGTTAATGGAGACTTCGAATGTAAAGAAGCATCAATGAGCCAATATATGCGTCTGATCAAGGATGAGATTGAGCCTTTGAAATGATTTGTTCTCGACCAAGTACCAAGGTCAGAAAATCATCAAGCAGACGCTCTCTCAAAATTGGCCAGGTCGGCTGAAGGTGATGCGCGAAGAACAGTGTTTTGGGAACTTAAACCAAAAAAGAGCATTGACCAAGAATGAATCGTGTTTCTTAGTCGAGGAGCAGTTTAGATGGATCCTATAATAGAGTACAAGAAGACAGGATGACTTCCTTCAGACCCTGTAGAGGTAAAGTATGTAAAAGCCCAAGGCAAATGGTTTGAACTATGGGATGAGACCCTTTACAAGAAGTCATTCAATCATCATCTTCTCAAGTGCGTCACCAGAGAAGATGGTCTAGAGGTCCTGAAGGAACTCCATGAAGGAGCTTGTGCATCTCACATTGGGGGAAGAGCATTGGGAGAAAAGGCTTTAAGGACGGGGTATTACTGGCCTACCTTAAAGGAGGATGCTCTTGTCTACGCAAAGAAGTGCGACAATTATCAAAAGCACGTAAATCTGCATTTACTTAACTCCTATCTTGTTCCCTCTGCCTTTTGCCAAATGGGGTATGGATATCATGGGACCTTTCCCTGTGGCCGCTGGGCAAAGAAGTTTGTAATTGTAGCTGTGGACTACTTCCCTAAATGGATAGAGACTGAAGCCATGCGGGGTATAACAACGAATGACATCAAAGGCTTTATTTGGAAGAGCATTATAACTCGTTTTGGCATGTTGCAGTCTATCGTCTTTGATAATGGTCCACATTTTGAAACGCCTAAGCTGAAAGATTGGTTGGCAGAAAGAGAAATCAAAGCCCACTTCGCTGTAGTCGCCCACCCACAAGCCAATGGGCAAGTAGAGTCCTTCAACAAGATTCTACCCAATGGAATCAAAAGAAAGTTGGATAATGCTAAGGGACAATGGGTGAAGAACTGCAGCTTGTGTTATGGTCCATCAGAACCACCATAAAAAACTCTACAGGTTAGACACCCTTCATGTTTGTCTATGGCACCGAAGCCGTCTTGCCCATTGAGATTGAAGAACCCACCCTGCGAGTCATGCTGTACAGGGAAGATGTCAAACTGGGCTGCATTACGCACAGCTTTGGATCAAGTACCAGAAGTCAGGGGCAATGCTTTGCTAAGAATGCAATTGTACAAGCTGCGAATGGCTCGAGACTTCAACAAGAGAGTCGCTAGAAGACCACTCAAGGTAGGGGACCTGGTTCTAAGGAAGATGGAGGTCGTTGGACGAGCTAAGGAGCTGGGGAAACTGACACCAAATTGGGAAGGACCCTATCTGATTGTCCAAGAGGTGCGAAGCGGAACATTTCGTCTCCAAGATATGGAAGGACGACCAATACAGCGCACTTGGAACTCATACACTTTGAAGAAGTACCACGTCTGACTCAGTTAATCTCCAGGAAACCGGCAAGTAGTTTGTAATCACTCAAAAGTGCCATGGCACAAACAAGAGAAAAAGAATTGTATACATGTATCTTGACATTTAGTCAAGCAAAATTCATATAATACAATTTATACTTCCTTCTTATCTTTGTTTATTTTCTATCAAGTTATTCACTGTAGGGCATTTTACCAGTTAGTCTAGTAGTCTAAAAGTGACAATAACTTGGACAAAATTACAAAGAACAATAAAACGTCCAAAATGCTCACTTCTCTGACGAACATCACTCCCTCAAAGAGACCGGCCAAAGTGTAATAAACCTAAAGGTTAAATCACATAAATGATCAACAAATTGACAAAAATCTCTAGTAAGAGAAACGTCAAGGTCTCTAAGAGAAAGCTGACCTGAAGTAAGCAACCCTTAGTAAAGGAATCTTACTTTCAAATACACGGTCAGCTAAGTCGCTACTTCAAGACGAAGGTTGCATCCACTAGTAGAATTTTTGCTTATTGCTGCGGTGGTATTGCTGCGGTTTTACCCGTACGCAGCAATAAACCACGAATAAAAAAAAGGAAAAATCGAATTAAACATATTGCTGCTGTTGTGGCTGAAAACCGCAACAATATGTGTGAATAGGAAATTTTTTCAAATTTCATTGACTGTTTGACCATATATATTGCTGCGGTTCCCAGGCACAACCGCAGCGATATATTAAAATATTATTTTTTTAATAAATATTAAACATATTGCTGCGGTTGTGGCTGGAAACCGCAACAATATGTGTGAACAGGAAATTTTTTCAAATTTCATTCAATATATTAAAATATTATTTTTTTAATAAATACTCCCTCCGTCCCAGAAAGATCTGAACACTTGTTGGACACGTAGTTTAAGGTGATAAGTTGTGGTGTGGTTATCAAATGTTATTTTATTTAAAAAGTAGATGTGATAGGAATTGGTAGGGGTATTTTTTATTAGAGGAGAGAGAAAGTTGGGTAACTTTTTATTCATAAAAGGGAGAGTGTGGGGCCAAAGTTGGACACGTAGTTTAAGGTGATAAGTTGTGGTGTGGTTATCAAATGTTATTTTATTTAAAAAGTGATTGATTTGTATTTTTATTAGGAGAAAGTGGTAACTTTTTATTCATAAAAGGGAGAGTGTGGGGCCAAAAATGTGTAAAAGAAATAATATATTAATGGTGGGACCATGTCAATAATGGAAGTGTTCAAACTAATTTGGGACAAACATAAAAGGAAAGTGTTCAGACTATTCTGGGACGGAGGTAGTATTAATCTATTGCTGCGGTTTTGTGGGAGAACCGCAGCAATATGTCATTTGATTTAAAGCTGTTAGGGTTTTATTTCACCCCCCTGATCTTCAGCCGTTTTCAGATTTATCTCTCCTCCTTCAAATCTCCTAACGCGCTCCTCTTTCCCTCATTTCAGTCCTTTCTCTCTCCTCCTTCAAACTCCTCCTTCAGATCTGCTCCTTCGTCGGCCTTCCATGTCTTCCTCACTCGTCGGTCTTCTCTCACTCTTCTCCCTCTTCTCTCCTCCTTCAAATCTCCTTATAAATTCAGATCTTCAAATCATTCGTCGTTCGTCCGTTGGATTTTTGGTCGTTCGTCTTCCTCTCTCGTCGCTCGTCCATTCGTCGTTGTCTTCCTCACTCTCATCGATCGTCTGTTCGTCGCTCGTCCTTGTCTTCCTCACTCGTCGGTCTTCTCTCACATGTCGCTCGTCCGTTTCTTCAACCGCAAACCACAACAAATTTAGTTTTTTCTTTGAGCGAATTTCTTGTGATTTCGATTTTTCTTTTTCAGATTTATAGTTTGTTTTTCAGATTTAGTTTGTCTTTGAGTGAATTTAAGCGAATTTCGTGTGATTTTGATCCGGATTTTTAGTTTGTTCTTCAACCACAACAAATTTCGGCTAGGGAATGCCGAAGAAGAAGCTTCAATCAGTGAGGTTTTTTTCAATTTTTTTTTTGAAATTTTTCATGTCAAATTTTGTGTGATTTGGATCCGGATTTTTGGTTTGTTTTTCAGATTTAGATTTTTAGTTTTGTATATACTGATTTGGTGTATTGTTTCTTAATTTTCTTCTAGGTAATTTGTTGTATATATTGATTTTCCGATTTGTTATACTGATTTGTGGATTTAGATTCTCTTTTTCTTAGTTTTACCTTTTACGTCTCTTTTGTAATTGGTGTTGGATTGTTGTAGCTATGTTTATATTGTAATTGTACTATAACTACAAAAAATTAACGCTTTGATAAATTTTAAAATTTTTTTTTTTACCTTGTTCTGCATCTATTGCTGCGGTTTTGGTAAGAAACCGCAGCAAGAGACATGTATATCTAATATTAAAAAAATCACCTATTGCTGCGGTTTCGGCTAGGAACCGCGGCAATAGGTTGCTCTATTGCTGCGGTTAAAAACCGCAGCAATAGGTTAATTACCTATTGCTGCGCCCTAAATTGCTACGCGGCCAAAACCGCCGCAATAGGCCACTTAAAGGCCGCACAGCAATAAGCAATTATTCTACTAGTGCTCCTCAACAAAGCCGGCAAAAGCATGGCTCGTCCATAAACCGCAATACAAAGATCGTCCACAAGAAACTAAGCCCGTCCTAAACAAAGGAGTTTAGGTTTGCTTGGCCAACATTGGCCGCTTTCCTTCTTGGGGCAAGGCTCGTCGTGAATACAGGGATGCGCTAAGTCCAAGAACGGGGAGATACCCTTGGAACTTTTAGGAAGAACAAAGTCTGAAGGACGAGTAATGATCGTCCAAAGACAAGGATGATACTCTTTCCTTAACCAAGTTTGCAGACAGTCCAATAAGTCAGGACGAGTCTCAGTTTGTACTTGTCTACATTTTGGAAAGTTTGACGATCGTCCAAAGACAAGGATGATACTCTTTCCTTAACAACGTTTGCAGGCCATCCAAAAATCGGGATGAGTCTCAGTTTATACTTGGCTACATTTTGGAAGGTTTGACGATCGTCCAAAGACAAGGATGATACTCACCCTTTCCTTCACAAAGCTTAAAGTCCGCTCGAAGGTCAGGACGAGTCTCATTTGTACTTGCGCTAATTTGCGGAATGTTTGAAGGCCATCTATAGACTAGGACAAGAGACATCTATTGTTTCATTAAGTGGCAAAGACGTCCAAGAAGAGATGGACGAGTCTCAGTTATACTTGATGAAAATTTAAGTGCAATAAAAGAAAGGACAAACATTGGCAAAAGGTCATTTCAGTATATACTTGTCAAAACAACTTACATCTTAGTAAGAAACTAAAAGAAGAGATAAAGCCACGACGGCAAACAAGCCAAGAAACTTAGAAAAATAAACCTAAAACTAGGCATCTCATTCAGCACGACTTTCTTGGTCGTCTTCAAGGGTTCTTCCTCGTCCGCAACCTCTTCGTCTGAGTCCAAGAATTCAGGAGGCTCTTCCGCAGACACCATGGCACGGTGAACACTCTCCTGAAATTCTAAACGCCGAACAAAGCTAGGGACCTCACTAGGCTCGGCCAGCATCTCAAAAGCCTTGACGGCCCAGTCTTTGGACGTCTCAATGACTTGATTCAAGCCTTCTTTAGCGTCATCAAAGGCCTGGGCCGCTTCCTTTTGCAGACGGGCATTCTTCGCCCTGAGGAGGATATTATTGCCTCCTCAGTTGGACAATGGCCAATAGAGCAGTATCTCTTTCGCCCTTCAACTCTGCTGAGACGGTGTCCAAGGCCAACTTCAATTGGTCTTGGTCCTTGTACAACTTGTTGATAGCAACAAGGTAGTTCTTGTTACTGGACTCCAGTTCTGCTGATCTCTTCTCCCAAGCCTCCCTTGATTGGAGGTGGAGAGTGTTAGCCATTTCGATGTCGTGCATGGCCTTGTCACCAGTCGTCGTAGCCTGGTGGACGAGTTGCTTATTTTCTTTCCTAAGCTCCCTTGCCCACTCTTTAGTCAAAATATTGCGAGCCAGAAGCTGAAAATACAAAGATGAAATAAGGCATTAGACGAGTTATAAGGTATAAAAAAAATTGTACAAGTATAAAACAACAGCGGCAACAAACTATACCGCAGCAGCAAGTTGTGACATGTAGCCCACATGCTCAGCTGATGCTCCTCTCAACCCTTTTGTATATGATTCAGGGTAGCATTTGAACAGCTCCTACTTGAGCCGATCTCGCTTAGCTTTTGACATCTTGGCAAAAGCAGCAGAAGACTCCTCGTCCGAGTCTATTGTGGGAGCAGTCGTGGGTGAAGCTGGTCCTTTGCCCTTATCTGAAAGAGGGGGGGAGTCAGTTCTCTTGATAGGAATGACTATGGCTTGTCTGTTGGACGGACTTATGGACCGTCCGCCGACCCGGACCGTCCTAACTCTATTTGGATAATATGACTCACCCGAAGATAAGGATGTCGTCCTAACGGATAGCGGCATCTGTGAGACCAGCTTCGCCACTGAGCCGCTGAAGCCCGAGAAGTTGTTAGTAGCCGTCTCCGGCTCCAAAATAACCAGTGCCAAAGCCGATTCTGGTCTGACTTCAGTTGGATCAGCAGGCAATTCATCCAACTGACCAGCAGGAACATAACTCTTCTCCCCCATGGCAGGGGAATCAGCGGACGACTCTTCCTTCAGAATCCTGTCCTTTGGAGGATGTATTGCTTTCTCTCCAACTCCCTTGCCAGACGGAGTAGTCTTCTCCTTTTTCCTCTTTGTAAAGCCCTTAGGCTTTTTGGAAGGAGGCTGATCACCAGCCGCTGTAGGTCTCTTCTTGGACGAAGAAGACTTTCCAGGCGGGGGCTTGTTGGTTGGGGCATTTTTCTGCAAAAATAAACAAGTTATTAACCTGATAGCCCAAAGAACTAAACTTTAATCGAATTATTGAGCTCCGAACTAGAATTGACTGACGAATGAGGCCGTTTAAGCATGAAGCCGGCCAAAATTACTTAAGTAACCTCGTCTAAACTATTTTTCAAGTTCCAAGACGAGAGTAAGGCAAAGCAGGAGGCCGTCCAAAATTAGACGGACCAGAACAATCCTCGTCCAAGAAAATCAAAACTATTAAGACGAGGAAGTCCCGGAGAAGGTAGTCGTCCAAGCATGGACGCCTTCCTTCCTAGGGTGATCTTCGTCCAAAAAGATCAAAACCACTCAGACGAGGAAGGCCCGGAGAAGGTAGCCGTCCAAGCATGGACGCCTTCCTTCCTCGGGTGATCTTCGTCCAAGTTTTTGAAATCAATTTAGACGGACCAGAATGATCTTCGTCCAAAGCCGTTAAGCAACTCAGACGAAGAAGATCCGGAGAAGGTAGTCGTCCAAGCATGGACGCCTTCCTTCCTCGGGTGATCTTCGTCTAAGTGTTGGAGGTCAACTTGGACGGACCATAATGATTCCCGTCCAAGGCCATTAAACGTTCCAGACGAGGAAGATCAGGGGAAGGTAGCCGTCCAACCTTGGACGCCTTCCTTCCTCGAGTGACCCTCGTCCAAAAAAATAAAAAATTTGCATTACTAGAGTTTCAGCCCTATTCTCAACACTTGACTTGGCGAACTCCTTCCACAAGTTGTCAGTAAACTTGGACATGCTGATATCTCCCGTCCAAGAGTGTTTTAGAAGTGCTCTGGCTGGATCTGCAACAAGAAGTAAAAGAGTTAGTCTGATATGGGTTATAGACGAGGCATTTTACTTAGAAATTTTGAATGTATACCTTTATCAACGGCCAACCACAACCCGGTGGCGACCAAGAAGTTATCATCATAAAACATCTCTTTAAAGGGTATCCAGTTAGCTGACCCTTTAAAGCATGCCTGACCCGGCCTGGAATACTCCTTTATTCTAAAGTAGTCCACCACCTCTTCGTCGTAATGGCCCTTCAACTCCAACCAGGACTGCTTTCGCCCAGTATTCGTGACGGCTCGATTATAAAAACGATAGCCCTCAGTGGCGTAGTCGTTGGCCTCTCGTAGGAAGATGAAGTCGGCTTTCCAGTCGTGCATCTTCCACGGCTTGCCCCAAGCGGTGAGAAAGCCGGGGCGGTTGCAGATGCTGAGCCACGTTCCGTCCACAGCCCCTGGAACCTTAGCCGCATAATGTATGTGGGTGAAGGGCTGGAGAGAAAGAGCCAGGCCGCATAGCTCGCACACGGCTATGAAGGTCAGGACGTTGTACCAGGCATTAGGCGCCAACAGATTATGGCCGATGTTATAATACCTTAGCACTTCTATAAAGTCGTCGAGAGGGAACCTCAATCCCGAGTCCAAGGCTAGCTTGTAAACAGCGAAGTGGTTCTTGGGAGCGCTCAAAATTGTGGCCTTCTTATTAGGTATGAAGAAAGAAAAGCCTTGCATGGGTATATAAGTGGACAAGTAACTTGGGTCAGGTCCTATCTTTTCTAACCATTTTCGATTGACTAAGATAAAGCCAGGGTCAGAAAGGGGACCTAAGCGTCTTCTAATCTCAGAAGAGGTAGTGGGGGGTTCGTCCGACTGTTCGGCAGTGCAGGATTCACTCCCGTTATTATCCTTGCCGGCCTCCTCCATATCGATGTCCCTGCCAGAAGGACTGGTCTCAGGGTTTATTTCAGGATCTTCAAAATTGTGGTCAGGGGAAGGAGGCCCGCCCAAAGTTTGAGCACTTTGGGCCTCCCTCGTCTCATCTGGAACTCGTCCAGTAGATTCCTCCATTTCAGAACTATCTGTCGGGAGTATTACCCTTCGTCTTAGACGGGCTGTTTGTTTGACGCGCGCCAGATTACCCTGCACAGGTAAAGACTGGGTCGTCTATCTTTGCCGGCCAAAACCATAAAAAAATATATACTCGGCCAGAATAGGCCAGCTCTAGAATGTGCCGAAGAAGAAGTACTCTCGGTTCTAGGGTCAAGACAAACTCTTGGTCGGCCAGGAATATTTGACGAAGAAGAGGAATCCATTTTATTGATTTTCTGAGAAAAAATAAAGAATAAAGGAATATAAAAAAGAAGAAAGAAAAGATACCTGACGAAACGCTTGGACGATTCGGTGAAGAAAACGGAGAATTGGACGATCACTCTCTCTCTCTAGAAAAAATGCAGAGCCTCTCTCTCTAGAAAACTTCTCTCAAGGTGTGAAAATGATTAAATGAAGACACACCAAGCATATATATAGGGAGGTGAAAAACCCGCTGAGCAAGTTAAGCGCGGCCGGAAATGATTATAACGGTCGATTATGACCGGTAAGGCCCAAAAAAGGGCGCGTCTTTGCCTCTTTTTTGAATTTGAGTTAACTACCTCGGGTAAAAGGGCTTTAACCGTCAGATAAGCCAACAGTAAAAACCCTTTTAGGGGCAAATGTTGTAGCCTAAAATATCTACGACTCCTTTAGAGACACTTAGGTCCATGAGGGTTGTACACTTGTCCTCTCAGAAAAAATAAAGGAAAATGATTTAACCATTGGGTTATACCCAGATGGGAGAAAAGACTCACCTGTTTGGCCTAAAGGTTAGTCAGAGCCCAAATCCTTAAAATGGCTGCAGGTGATTGGTTGATGATCCATCTCCAATCCTAGCATGCCAAGTGTCATGATTTAATTGCGTAGCTGTAGACACATAATCGTGTCTCCCCATTTAGTACCCTATGATGACCAATACCCTGCTCCAATTGGTCCGGATCGAGGAAAGAATAAAGAACGAGTCTAAAATAAAATGTTTTAAGCCCAAATCCATTTTCTAACTCATTTTATTAACCCATTTCTGAAAACCTTTTCTATAACTAGTTATACTAAGCTCACTTTCTAAAACGTTTTAAGATAGTTTTATAAAAGCCCATCTTTGAAAACCTTTTAAAAGGAGTTTTTATGAAAGCCTAATTTTATGAAACCCCTTTTCTAGCCCAATTTAATTAATAGAATTAATTAATTACATTGATTAGTTTTATTAATAAAAATATCTTTTATAAAAATAATCATTTACCAAATTGTTTTTAAATATCTTTTGTCTAACTATTTTCTAAAATCTTTTTCAATAAAAATAATCTTTTTCCAAAGTGATTTTAAATATCTCTTACTAACTCTTTTTTAAAATCCTTATCTACCTATTTGATAAAAATCTTTTAGAGACCTATTAACTTTCGGAAACCTATTGCATCTCAACTACCTAAATCTACCTACACTATATAATCTCCCAACACCTCACAAACATCACACGGCAGCATCTCATACTCACCAAACAACTCATCGGTTCTCCAACTGAATCTCTCGCCTAACAACAGCTCCCAACAATTTTCTCAGTCCTCAATATCCTCTTGATTCATCATCGCATACCAAGATCATCACATCCGATTCATCATCTATCACCTGCACCCATATACACCACACCTAAAATCAATCACCAGTATCTTATCCCTCAAAATAATTAACCCTCATCGCCACATCATCATCCTGCATCTTGAAATTGCCAAGTACTACGCTGCAACAAATAGTTTTCTTGTCGAAGCGAATTATCAAAACACAAACAAATCTTTTTTTAAAGACTCGTACAATTCAATTTTCCAAGATCCGTACAAATCAACGACCCTCGACAGTGGTATAATTTTTGAGGGTCAACTAAATTAACAAACTTTATTTTGTTTCTTTATTTATTTTTAATATTTTCTTGAAGTTACTAACATTCTATTAATGATGTAGATTGTTAACAAATTCCTGCGATTGTAAGTATTGTACATATTATACTAACTCCCTGCAATATTTTCTTTTCTTATTTTTGTTTATTTTCATATATTATTACATGCCTGCCTGATTATTCTATGCATATTATATGATTGTCCAGCATGATTTTTATCACCCACATGTTGTTATTGCTAAACAATATCTAAAGAACTGTTCTAATTAATTCAGATAATTCGGACAACCTGCTAGGAACCTTGTAATTTGATTGCATAATAACATGTCACTAAGCATTAGTCTTTTATGTGTTTCCTGAACCAATTTAGACTAAATATTTTTAGGGTGTATAAAAATATTATATGATTATTCTTTGGCATAAAATCTGCAATGAATCGATTTAGTAGAGGCCAACTTTGGGCGAATGTGGTTCATTATGACTATATTCTTACCCTCACCCCCGAACTCAATCTTTGGTTCATTTTGACCATCTATGGAGTCAGGATGGGAAAATCTACATTGGATAATTTGTCCCTACGGTTTTCCCATATCCAATTAGGTTTATGATTCTTCCTAAAAAGAATTGTTGGCGACTTCTTTCAATACAAAACAATTTTCAATAAAACTTTTACAGTGGGGTAGTCAAATCTAATACGCGCTCACACCGTGTAGGCGAAATAAAAACTCGCCTACAATTTGGCGACTCCACTGGGGAGGATTTTAAAAAAAGTTATTTTTTTTAAATGAGTGGATGAAACTTGAAAAATACGATTCATTCTTATTTTTATTCCTTAGAATAACATATAGTTTTGCATATGCATGGCTACTGTTCAGCCACCATAAGGACAATCTACCTTGCCTCATTAGCACATGTTCTATGTGTGAGGTCACCCCCTGGGGGTTTGCACTTTGTCCTTCCAAAAAGCTTCCTGAGCGATAGTGTTGGATCTTAGTCATAAGCAAACCTACCCAACCATGGCATTGTTCTCTTGTTCCTGACTTGAGACTGGAGTGCGTCTTACACGTGGCCACCTCTTTAAGTAGGGGTACAAAGCGAGGGATCAATCTCTTAGTCATGGACCCTTTCAGCCTTAACCTAAACCTGACCAATAGTTGAATGTAGAACTGAACTTTAGGTTGGAACTGTTGCGTCCATGTTATATGACATTTGCATGTGATTGCAATTCTTGCCTGTGATTATCCTGTCAAATTATCATTATTATGCGTCGTTCCTAAAATTGCGTCTAAAATAGAACGTCATTTTCTTCCGAACTCTCGTCAAATTACCAATATGCATGCCACAGAACAGTGCGCCAAAGGCATTAATTTGCGTCTGGCGCACTGTTCCTGCGCCAGACGCATAGCCTGCGTGCCGCGCGCATCAATTGTGTGGCACACAGCCTATTCGACCCATGCTTATTGATCCTTTGACCATTGTTCCAAGTCAAAAAAATAAAGAAGATTTTCAATCTCTAATCTCCTATCTATTTCAAAAATTCTATCTTCACCTTTTTTTTTTAAAAAAATCTCTCCATCTTTTTTCTATCACCTATCTTTTTTTCGATAATTCATCCTAGCTATATCCTATCTCTTCATGTATATTATCCATCTTTTCATATGTACATCAATTAGGATTTATTTCCTTTTAGTGTCCATCTTGTTGTAAAAGTCTCGTCCACCTACGAATTCTAACTCCATTAGAAATCCATCTAGCTCATATGTCTAGGTTCATCCAGTTTCACTCCATTTAGAGTTCTTAACCCCATCTAACTCTATCCATGTTAGAGTCTTGATTCGCTTGAGTCCAATCCATCTTAGGAGTCTAAACCCATGAGAATTATGTCCATCTTAGGAGTCTAAATCCATTAGAAGTTCGTCCATTTTAGGAATCTAGGTCCACTAGAGTTTCATTCACTTTAGGAGTTCAGGTCCACTAGAGTTCATAGGCATTTAGGAGTCTCGTTGCATCCATACTCTCCATTATATCCCTGCTATCCCTGTCAATCTTACCTTTCCATATTCATCAACTTCAAACACTTACATTTTTCAAGATCAATCCTACACCCTCTTCTATTCTATCTTTTTTTTCTAAAACATTTACTAATCATCATAATACCACGACATTTCAAAAAATATATATTTTTCAAAATTAATCCATCATCTTTTCCTAACAAAAGATAAAAACAAGGGGTTCCTTTCAAAAATGAATTTCGAAAATTCTAAGCCCAGTCTAAACACCTTCAATCCAATCCAATTCAATTCAATCCAATCAACCAAATTCAATCCAATTCACTTGCACTCATTTTAGGCCAATATGCATTAGAAGTCCATTTTGCATTCATTTTAGGCCCATGTGCATTTCAGTCCATACATTCACTAACATTAGAGTCGATCTTAGGCCTATATAAGTCTAGTTGATGTCAAAAGCTAGGCCCATTTGCATCTTTATGTGAAGTCTAGTTCAAGTCTATTCCTAATCCATTGCAATCTAAGTCTAAGTCTAGTCCAATCCAAATCTTAGGTCCATCTAAGCCCAATTCATTCCCTAGTCAGTCTACGGACTATAAAAGCTTAGTCTTAGGACTATATAGTCGGTCTACGGACTATAAAAGCTCAGTCTTAGGACTATAAAGTCATTCTACGGACTATAAAAGCTCAGTATTAGGACTATAAATTTTTCCTAGGTCTAGCTTACATTATATGTAAACCCTAGTCAGTCTACGGGCTATAAAAGCTCAGTCTTAGGACTATAAATTTTCCCTAGGTCTAGTTTACATTATATGTAAACCCTAGTCAGTCTACGGACTATAAAAGCTCAATCGTAGGACTATAAATTTTTCCTAGGTCTAGTTTACATTATATGTAAACCCTAGTCAGTCTACGGACTATAAAAGCTCAGTCTTAGGAGTATAAAATTTCCCTAGGTCTAGTTTGCATTATATGTAAACCCTAGTCAGTCTACGGACTATAAAAGCTCAATCTTAGGACTATAAAATTTCCCTAGGTCTAGTTTGCATTATATGTAAACCTAGTCAGTCTTCGGACTATAAAAGTCAGTCTTAGGACTACAAAACTTCCCTAGGTCTAGTTTGCATTACATGTAAACCCTACTCAGTCTTCGGACTATAAAAGTCAGTCTTAGGACTATAAAATTTCCATACGTCTAGTTTGCATTATATAAGTTCAGTCTTAGGACTATAAAGTTTCCCTAGGTCTAGTTTGCATCATACGTAAACCCTAGTCAGTCTACGGACTATAAAAGTCAAGTCTACGGACTATAAAAGTCATCCCCTAAGTCTAATCATTCAATTTGCATGCATAGTCTAGTCTAGTCCATGTCTGCATTTGCATATAGCTAGGCTCATGTCGCCATCATAACCATCTCTAATCATTTCCCATCCTCTTTTCTATTTTCATTCCCCATTTCCATTTCCATTTCTCATCTCCCATTTCCTTTTCTCATTTTCATTTCTCATTTTGAAATTCATTTCTAAAATCTTGCAAGCGAGGTCCACTCGATTCTGCTCATGACCGGTCGAGAGTTGAGCCTACTCTAAAGCTCATCAATTGCACTATCACCACCCTGACTTTATTTAGAGTCATGAAGACTACTTTTGACCGCCTTCACAATAGAGGCGCGATCACTTCCATAGTGTCTACCGCCTTCACATTAGAGGCATCATCACTTTTTCAGGTTTACTCCCAAACCCTGCACTTAAAAGAAAATTCAAGAGGTGCAACCCACATTTCTAATGCGAATTCCAATGACATAATTCCACCTGACATCCAGTGTGGAATACTATCAATGCGCTACGAAACATGATCAATGACAATATACTACTAATACTTACTACATCGAGAATCAACGTCATCAACATCCCCTTGCGCAGTCCATCAACAATTCAACAGGCTTAGTCTTTTGTTTTTGGTTTCCTAGGATGAGTCATAGAGTCATTACCCTGAGCAATTTCTCTCCTTTCCCGTCGAGTCTATGTCACTATAGGACTTCATCTATTATAGCCTTTCCATTTCATTTCATTTTCTTTTTCATTTTCATTTTCATTGGCCTTCCATCATTTTATTTATGCTTCTAATTCAATGATGAAACTTAAATCACCTAATGAACTTGACTAATAATAATAAAAAAGATCTGGAAAAAAAAGGGACATACTTTGGAGCAGGAGTTATTCCCCTCTCCCTTCCATTACCTTTCATAAGCCATCTTCATACAACCAAGGAAAAACAAAAATCCTTTAAACCATCATCTCCATTAGCCAAATAGCCTTTCAATTCAAAGCTCCACAAATAGCCTTCAAGCCTTCCAATACCCTAAACCAAACTCGTGTGCAAGCCTCACTACATTACAAAAAGTATCAATGCCACAAAAAGAAAAAAAAAGTGAAAAAATTCAAGGTGCGAAAAAGCAAAAGAAAACGCACAAGGCAAAAAGGAAAATCCAAAGGCAAAGAAATAAAAAGTCAAGCTAGGGGGTTGAACACAAGTTCTACCCCTCATTTAAATCCCTTCGATTCATCACTAGTGGAAAAATAAGGAAGGGTTGCGGTCAAAACAACCCTAAGGGCTGCGTTTTTGGCTAGCAACCCTTTCCATTGCAGCCCTTCAATAGAAAAGAAGGGCTGTGGTTTTTAACCGCAACCCTTCACAACGAAGGGCTGCGGTTCAGGCCAAAAACGCAGCCCTTCTTAGCTCGAAGGGCTGCATTTTCGGCTTAAACCGCAGCCCTTCTTTAAGTGAAGGGCTGCGGTTTTAAGGCGAAAACGCATCCCTTCTTTAAGTGAAGGGTTGCGGTTTAGGCTTAAAACCGCAGCCCTTCGTATTCCAATGTTTTTATTTTTAAAAAATAAATCTGCCCTGCATGCCCACCCCTGCACTCCCCGCCCCGCCCCCGCCCGCACTCCCCCTAGCCACCCCACCCCCGCCCACCTCCCACACCCAACCCACCCCCGCCCGGCCCCGACCTCAACCCCCACCCCCGCCCACCCCCCCCACACCCACCCCCACCCCCGCCCCCCACCCCCCACCCCAGCCCCCACCCCCGCACCCCCCTAGCCACCCCACCCCCGCCCACCCCCCACACCCACCCCCACCCTCGCCCCCACCCCACCCCACCCCCGCACTCCCCTAGCCACCCCACCCCCGCGCCCACCCCCACACCCACCCACCCCCCCTGCCCCGCACTCCCCCACCCACCCCCTCGCCCACTGCTGCGCCCCCGCAAGACCCCCCATGCCCCTGCACTCCCCCAAGTCCACCCCCGCCCACCTCGCCCTCACCCCCGCACTCCCCCAAGCCCCGCCCACCCCACCCCCCCACCGCCCCACCTCGCCTCTTCCCCATGCACTCACCTCCCACCCCCAACCCACCTCGCCCACTTGCCCCCCCACCCTCTCGCACTCCCCCAAGCCCCGCCCACCCCCCCCACCCCCCCGCACTCCCCCGCCCCGCCCCCCACCCCACCCCACCCCTTTCACTCCCCGCACCCCCACCCCATCCCACCCTCGCCGGTCCCTCCACCCATTGCCGCTGACCACCCTAGCATCCAACCCGCCCCATAGCCCATGGCAGCCCCCCACCCAAAACCTCCCTTCGACCAAAAAAAAAACCGATCAAATTGCAATAATATATGACAGATTTTTGAACGTAATAATTAACTTTAAATATGTATATTTAATAATGTAATAAGTGTACATAGAATTGATACAAACTAGTAGATGTAGCTAATTATATCACGAATTCCACCAAAATGTATCATAAGCAATCATCACAAAGGTGGGACGCCAACTTATCCCGAACTTCATGTAATTCGCCTGTGGTGAAGGCCCTCAAACTTGGTGTGTTATTCATATAAACCTTGCATAACAACCAAGGAATAAACACACCAAACCGGGGACTATTCAAGACTTACTCCTAATGAGTAAGTCTTGAACGGGTATCTAGGCATATGATGACGATTCAAACAACTTGTAGATCTCATAGCTAAATTACATTGCGTTTTCATACAATCTCATATCAAGAAATATACATACACTACACAAACCCTCCGAAATTCCCATCAGCTGGTACGAATTGGACACGAAAGGCGAAAATAGGCCTAAAATGACCCGAGAATCAGGTCACATGGCAATGGAATGCCCATCGGTAGTCAAAGGCGAAAATAGGCCTAAAATGAGAATGTACTGGAATGGAATCCATCTGGTAGCGGCGGAGTTGAAACTGTTATAAATGTGGAGAGCACCAGATGGGCTTTCGATTGTCATGTGACCTGACTCTCCACATTTACAACAGCCTCACCACCACCGCCACTACTGCCCCCCACTGCACTCCCTCATTGCCATGTAGGCGTAAAATGATCTTTAACTTTTGTTTTCGAAATTCAACCAACAACAGATGGAAGCCTAAAAATCTACACAATAGTTACATTATACCTAAGCCCACCCCCACCCCCGCCCAAAGATCCCCGTCCTCCCCCACCCCCCCGCCCTCCCCCACCCATTGCCGCCCTCCCCACCCCCTGTCCGGCCTCCCCAACCCACCCCCACCCCGCCAGCCCACCCCCACCCCGCCCCAAGATCCACATCTTTCCACCCCCCGCCCAACATCCCCACCTCCCCACCCATTGCGCCCCCTCCCCCACCCCCGTCCGGCCTCCCCCAACCCCCCCCCACCCCCTGTCGCCCTCCCCCACCCCTTGTCTAGCATCCACGACCCTCCCCCACCCTCGCCCATCACCCCCCTGCCCACCCTCCCCAGCCTCTCCCCACCCCCTACAACCACTGTTTCGCCTAATACAAGCACATTTTACAACAAAAAATAGAAGTTGATTTCAAAATCTAATGAAATTAAACAAAAATTAGAGAAATGTAAAAGAGGAGAGAGAGTGAGAGGGGATTTACCGAAAGAGAGTGAGAGAAGGGATGCTCCACAAACAATCCAGTAGTGGAGGGAGGAGAAGAAGAGCGAAGGAGTGCGCAATGGTGGTGCGTGTGGATGGTGGTGGCGTCAATGCTTGGGTGGAGGGCGTGGCGCCGGTGGTGCGTGAAATGCGTGGTGGTGGCGTGGTGGGTGATGTGGTGGCGGAGATGGGGTTTCGTCGGTGGTGCGGAAGTTCGCCGTGAATTTGGCTAAGCGAGAATTGAAATGGGCGTTGTTTTAATGCGCGGAAAATGCTTTTCAAAATCAAAGATGAACCGCATGCGTTTTTTTAAAACCGCAACCCTTCGTTTATGAAGGGCTGCAGTTTTTGGGCCAATCGCAGCCCTTCACTAATAGGGCTGCGGTTACCCTAAAAACCGCAGCCCTTCATACAGTACGAAGGGCTGCTATTTCTTGTTAACCGCAGCCCTTCACTTTTTTTTGCCCCTTGTGCATCCATACAATTCAACCTTCATCTATACCTCTAAGCCTTAAACTTTTCAACCTTTCATCAACCTCAATTCCTTATTCAAGGTATGTCTAATCCCGCTAGGTTGAAAACCCGAAAGGGTGGCCTAGGCAAAAGTTAGGGCACGAAAAAAAAAAGAAATCAGATCCAGAACCACGAATCATTTTAGGAATCTAGGTCCACTAGAGTTTCATTCACTTTAGGAGTTCAGGTCCACTAGAGTTCATAGGCATTTAGGAGTCTCGTTGCATCCATACTCTCCATTTCATCCCTGCTATCCTTATCAATCTTACCTTTCCATATTCATCAACTTCAAACACTTACATTTTTCAAGACCAATCCTACACCCTCTCCTATTCTATCTTTTTTTTCAAAAACATTTACTAATCATCATAATACCACGACTTTTCAAAAAAATATATATTTTTTAAAATTAATCCATCATCTTTTCCTAACAAATGATAAAAACAAGGGGTTTCTTTCAAAAACGAATTTCGAAAATTCTAAGCCCAGTCTAAACACCTTCAATCCAATCAACCAAATTCAATCCAATTCACTTGCATTCATTTTAGGCCAATATCCATTAGAAGTCCATTTTGCATTCATTTTAGGCCCATGTGCATTTCAGTCGATACATTCACTAGCATTAGAGTCGATCTTAGGCCTATATAAGTCTAGCTGATGTCAAAAGCTAGGCCCATTTGCATCTTTATGTGAAGTCTAGTTCAAGTCTATTCCTAATCCATTGCAATCTAAGTCTAAGTCTAGTCCAATCCAAATCTTAGGTCCATCTAGGCCAAATTCATTCCCTAGTCAGTCTACGGACTATAAAAGCTTAGTCTTAGGACTATATAGTCGGTCTATGGACTATAAAGCTCAGTCTTAGGACTATAAAAGCTCAGTATTAGGACTATAAATTTTTCCTAGGTCTAGCTTACATTATATGTAAACCCTAGTCAGTCTACGGGCTATAAAAGCTCAGTCTTAGGACTATAAATTTCCCCTAGGTCTAGTTTACATTATATGTAAACCATAGTCAGTCTACGGACTATAAAAGCTCAATCGTAGGACTATAAATTTTTCCTAGGTCTAGTTTACATTATATGTAAACCCTAGTCAGTCTACGGACTATAAAAGCTCAGTCTTAGGAGTATAAATCTTCCCTAGGTCTAGTTTGCATTATATGTAAACCCTAGTCAGTCTACGGACTATAAAAGCTCAATCTTAGGACTATAAAATTTCCCTAGGTCTAGTTTGCATTATATGTAAACCTAGTCAGTCTTCGGACTATAAAAGTCAGTCTTAGAGGACTATAAAACTTCCCTAGGTCTAGTTTGCATTACATGTAAACCCTACTCAGTCTTCGGACTATAAAAGTCAGTCTTAGGACTATAAAATTTCCATACATCTAGTTTGCATTATATAAGTTCAGTCTTAGGACTATAAAGTTTCCCTAGGTCTAGTTTGCATCATACGTAAACCCTAGTCAGACTACGGACTATAAAAGTCAAGTCTACGGACTATAAAAGTCATCCCCTAAGTCTAATCACTCAATTGGCTTGCATAGTCTAGTCTAGTCCATGTGTGCATTTGCATATAGCTAGGCTCATGTCGCCATCATAACCATCTCTAATCATTTCCCATCCTCTTTTCTATTTTCATTCCCCATTCCCATTTCCATTTCCATTTCCATTTCTCATCTCCCATTTCCTTTTCTCATTTTCATTTCTCATTTCGAAATTCATTTCTAAAATCTTGCAAGCGAGGTCCACTCGATTCTGCTCATGACCGGTCGAGCGAGTACAACTTAGGAGCGCCTAAGGGAGAAACAGAAAGTTGAGCCTACTCTAAAGCTCATCAATTGCACTATCACCACCCTGACTTTATTTAGAGTCATGAAGATTACTTTTGACCGCCTTCACAATAGAGGCGCGATCACTTCCATAGTGTCAACCGCCTTCACATTAGAGGCATCATCACTTTTTCGGGTTTACTCCCAAACCCTGCACTTAAAAGAAAATTCAAAAGGTGCAACCCACATTTCTACTGCGAATTCCAATGACATAATTCCACCTGACATCCAGTGTCGAATACTATCAATGCACTACGAAACATGATCAATGACAATATACTACTAATACTTACTACATCGAGAATCAACGTCATCAACAATTCCTTGCGCAGTGCATCAACAATTCAACAGGCTTAGTATCTTGTTTCTGGTTTCCTAGGATGAGTCATAGAGTCATTACCTGAGCCATTTCTCTCCTTTCCCATCGAGTCTATGTCACTATAGGACTTCATCTATTATAGCCTTTCCATTTCATTTCATTTTATTTTTCATTTTCATTTTCATTGGCCTTCCATCATTTTATTTATGCTTCTAATTCAATGATGAAACTCAAATCACCTAATGAACTTGGCTAATAATAATAAAAAAGATCTGGAAAAAAAAAGGGACATACTTTGGAGCAGGAGTTATTCCCCTCTCCCTTCCATTACCTTTCATAAGCCATCTTCATACAATCAAGGAAAAACAAAAATCCTTTAAACCATCATCTCCATTAGCCAAATAGCCTTTCAATTCAAAGCTCCACAAATAGCCTTCAAGCCTTCCAATACCCAAAACCAAACTCGTGTGCAAGCCTCACTACATTACAAAAAGTATCAATGCCACAAAAACAAAAAAAAAAAGTGAAAAAATTTAAGGTGCGAAAAAACAAAAGAAAACGCACAAGGCAAAAAGGAAAATCCAAAGGCAAAGAAATAGAAAGTCAAGCTAGGGGGCTTGAACACAAGTTCTACCCCTCATTCAAATCCCTTCGATTCATCACTAGTGGAAAAATAAGGAAGGGATGCGTTTTTGGCCAGCAGCCCTTCAATAGAAAATTTAACCGCAGCCCTTCACAACGAAGGGCTGCGGTTCAGGCCAAAAACGCAGCCTTTCTTAGCTCGAAGGTCTGCGTTTTCGGCTTAAACCGCAGCCCTTCTTTAAGTGAAGGGCTGCGGTTTTAAGGCGAAAACGCATCCCTTCATCAAGTGAAGGGCTGCGGTTTAGGCTTAAAACCGCAGCCCTTCGTATTCCTATATTTTTTTTTTGTAAAAAATAAATCTGCCCTGCATGCCCACCCCTGCACTCCCCCCGGCCCCGCCCCGCACTCCCCCCCCACCCCACCACCTCGCCCACCCCCCACACCTGGGCCCACCCCCGCCCCGCCCTCAACCCCAGCCCCCCACCCCAGCTCACCCCCGCACTCCCCCCCAACCACCCCACCCCCGCCCACCCACCACACCCGGCCCCCCCCCCCGCTAGCCCCAGCCCGCCAGACTCCCCCAGGCCACCCCTTGCCCACTTGCCGCTGCCCCCCGCAAGACTCCCCCTGCGCCCCGCACTCCCCCAAGTCCACCCCATGCCCACTTGCCCCCCACCCCCTTGCACTCTCCCCCAAGCCCCGCCCACCCCCGCCCCGCCCCCAAGCACTCCCTCCCACCCCCAGCCCCCCCCTCGCGCACCCGCCCCACCACCCCCGCACTCCCCCAAGCCCCGCCCACCCCAGCCCCACCCCCACTACTACCCCCCCCGCCCGCCCCCACCACCCTAGCCCACCATCTTCACTCCCCGCACCCCCACCCTAGCCCACCCTCTCGCAGCCCCTCCACCCATTGCTTGCCAGCCACCCCAAAGACCCAACTAGCCCCCATATCCCATGGCAGCCCGCCATCCCACCCCCACCCAAAACCTCCCTTCGACACAAAAAAAACGATCAAATTGCAATAATATATGACAAGTTTTTTAACTTAATAATTAACTTTAAATATGTATATTTAATAATGTAAAAAGTGTACATAGAATTGATACAAACTAGTTGATGTAGCTAATTATATCACGAATTCCACCAAAATGTTTCATAAGCAATCATCACAAAGGTGGGACGCCAACTTATCCCGAACTTCATGTAATTCGTCTGTGGTGAAGGCCCTCAAACTTGGTGTGTTATTCATATAAACCTTGAAAAACAACCAAGGAATAAACACACCAAACCGGGGACTATTCAAGACTTACTCCTAATGAGTAAGTCTTGAACGGGTATCTAGGCATATGATGACGATTCAAACAACTTGTAGATTTCATAGCTAAATTACATTGCGTTTTCATACAATCTCATATCAAGAAATATACATACACTACACAAACCCTCCGAAATTCCCATCAGCTGGTAGGAATTGGACACGAAAGGCGAAAATAGGCCTAAAATGACCCGAGAATCAGGTCACATGGCAATGGAATGCCCATCAGCTGGTAGCGGCGGAGTTGAAACTGTTATAAATGTGGAGAGCACCAGATGGGCTTTCGATTGTCATGTGACCTGACTCTCCACATTTACAACAACCCCACCACCACCGCCACTACTGCCCTCCACCGCACTAAATTATAGCCATGTAGGCGTAAATGACCTTTAATGTTCGTTTCCGAAATTCAACCAACAACAGATGGAAGCCTAAAAATCTACACAATAGTTACATTATACCTAAGCCCTCCCCCACCCCCGCCCACAGATCACCAGCCCCTCCCCCCCCCCCGCCCCTCCCCCCCCCCGTCCGCCCTCCCCAACCCTCACCCACCCCCGCCAACCCACCCCCACCCCTCGCTCAAGATCCACATCCCTCCCCACCCCTACCCAAAGATCCCTATCCCTCCCCCACCCCCGCGCCCCTCCCCCACCCATTGCCGCCCCTCCCCCAATCCTTGTCCAGCCTCCCCAACCCTCCCCCACCCCCCTGTCATCCCTCCCCCCCCCCGCCCAAAGATCCATAACCCTCCCCACCCCTCGCCCCTCCTCCCCACCTCCCCGCCCCTCCCCCACCCGCTACAATCATTGTTTCAGCTAATACAAGCACATTTTACAACACAAAAATAGAAGTTGATTTCAAAATCCAATGAAATTAAACAAAAATTAGAGAAATGTAAAAGAGGAGAGAGAGTGAGAGGGGATTTACCGAAAGAGAGTGAGAGAAGGGATGCTACACAAACAATGCAGTAGTGGAGGAGAGAAGAGAAGAAGGAGCACAAGGTGGTGCGCAAGGTGGTGCAGCTGCGTGGTGGTGGCGTCAATGCAGTGGAGGGCAGGGCACTGGTGGTGGCGTCAATGCAGTTGGTGCGTCGTGGCGGTGCGCACTGATGGTGCGTAAAATGCGTGGTGGTGGCGCACTAGTGGTGGGTCAATGTGGTGGCGCACTGGTGGTGGGTCAATGTGGTGGCGGAGATATGGTTTCGCGCTGATGGTTTAAAAGGAACCCGCATCCCTTCATACAGTACGAAGGGTTGCGATTTCTTGTTAACCGCAGCCCTTCACTAATAGGGTTGCGGTTAGCCTAAAAACCGCAGCCCTTCTTACAGTACGAAGGGTTGCGATTTCTTGTTAACCGCAGCCCTTCACTAAAAGGGCTGCGGTTTTCTTTTAAATTGCAGCCCTTCCAGCGCAGTCCTTCCTTTTTTTTCCCCTAGTGCATCCATACAATTCAACCTTCATCTAAACCTCTAAGCCTTAAACTTTTCAACCTTTCATCAACCTTAATTCCTCCTTCAAGGTATGTCTAAGCCCGCTAGGTTGAAAACCCGAAAGGGCGGCCTAGGCAAAAGTTAGGGCATGAAAAAAAAAAAAGAAATCAGATCCAGAACTACGAATGGTCTGATTCCGCAAGGATACGTAGGAATCCTCATCTCGAGGTCCGACCGCTTCAATAAAATAAAATTTGCCATGGTTTAATGATTTGTCTTTCTAGAATTTAGGAGCATAATCTCTTTCTAGATCCCGACATAGACTCGAGTCTGCACCTAACCTCGTTAAAGCCTTTTCCCACCTATATTTATTTAAGTCACAAATTTAAACCTTTTTATTTTTCAATCCAAGCTCTCCTTGTCCCTGAAGGACTCTCCGACAATTCCATGGTTTCTGGCGATATTTGACTTTGCCTAATCATCTTCCCAAAGAAGAATCCCCAGTACAATCCCCAGCAACAACTTGCAACGTTCAAGACAGATCAACTACATTCCAATATCAGATCAAGTACATTTCAATCAAGGCTCATAATGCCTAATTCAAGGCAAGCTCATCCAAAGGGGGGCTTCCTACGTGTGGTGGTTCCTCCGATTCAAATCAAACTCCCCAAGAGTTGTAATCCGCGGACCTCGTTTATGAACCCCGATTGTTTACTAAAAACGATTTTCGAAAATCATTCTATCTATTTCTGATCATTCTATCATTCTACATATCCACATCTTCTAGCATTGCAAAATCCTGACCTTGCATGCAACTTTTCAAAACCCTAACCTTGCATTGCATTTCATACATTCTAGTCTTGTATAACCCTGACCTTGCATGACGTGTCATCCCTAAGCTTTGCATAACCTTAATTCTTGCATAGCGTCTTGTGTATCCTTAGAGAGTCTAAGTTTGCGTACATTTGCATCACTATGTGCTTATGTGAGTTGTTTGCACCTATCTGCTAACATCTTTCCCTGCAGGTAATCAGATTGCTTGTAGTCTTTGTCCTGCATACTAACTTTGTTTTGCAGAGACCGGCGTATATAGATCAGTTCTAAACTGCATAGCGTTTAGAATCGTTCTCCGTCCCGACACCGTATACTTTGACTTTCGGTTTCCTGAACCTCAGTCAAAGTGGGGGCTTCTGTAGACACATAATCGTGTCTCCCCATTTAGTACCCTATGATGACCAATACCCTGCTCCAATTGGTCCGGATCGAGGAAAGAATAAAGAACGAGTCTAAAATAAAATGTTTTAAGCCCAAATCCATTTTCTAACTCATTTTATTAACCCATTTCTGAAAACCTTTTCTATAACTAGTTTTACTAAGCTCACTTTCTAAAACGTTTTAAAATAGTTTTATAAAAGCCCATCTTCGAAAACCTTCTAAAAATAGTTTTTATGAAAGCCCAATTTTATAAAACCCCTTTTCTAGCCCAATTTAATTAATAGACTTATTCTTTTATAAAAATAATCTTTTAAAAAAATATCTTTTACCAAATTGTTTTTAAATATCTTTTGTCTAACTATTTTCTAAAATCTTTTTCAATAAAAATAATCTTTTTCCAAAGTGATTTTAAATATCTCTTACTAACTCTTTTTTAAAATCTTTGTCTAACTATTTGATAAAAATCTTTTAGATACCTATTAACTTTCGGAAACCTATTTCATCTCAACTACCTAAATCTACCTACACTATATAATCTCCCAACACCTCACAAACATCACACGGCAGCATCTCATACTCACCAAACAACTCATCGGTCCTCCAACTGAATATCTCGCCTAACAGCAGCTCACAACAATTTTCTCAGTCCTCAATATCCTCTTGATTCATCATCGCATACCAAGATCATCATATCCGATTCATCATCTATCACCTGCACCCATATACACCACACCTAAAATCAATCACCAGTATCTTATCCCTCAAAATAATTAACCCTCATTGCCACATCATCATCCTGCATCTTGAAATTGCCAAGTACTACGCTGCAACAAATAGTTTTCTTAGTCGACGCAAATTATCAAAACACAAACAAATCTTTTTTTAAAGACTCGTACAATTCAATTTTCCAAGATCCGTACAAATCAACGACCCCGGATGGTGGTATAATTTCTGAGGGTCAACTAAATTAACAAACTTTATTTTATTTCTTTATATATTTTTATTATTTTCTTAAAGTTACTAACATTCTATTCATGATGTAGATTATTAACAAATTCCTGCGATTGTAAGTATTGTATATATTATACTAACTCCCTGCAATATTTTCTTTTCTTATTTGGATTATTTGCTTCTAATAATGCAACCTTTTGGCGATTTGCATTTAATAAAGCAACCTTAAGATTATTCGAGAATATAGCAACCTTTATACCCCATTAACTTTGAGTAGAATAAAATGAAATAAAACCTATAGAAGAGGTAAACCTGAGCACTTGCTGCATAATAATTAGTCAAAAGGTTGCATATAAAGGTTGCATAATACCTATAAAAAGAAAAGAAATTAGCAATTCTTTAAGTAAATTTTCATTTTATCCTACTCAAAGTTAATGGGGCATAAAGGTTGCTATATTCTGGAATAATCAAAAGGTTGCTTTATTATTTGCAAATCGCTAAAAGGTTGCATTATTAGAAGCAAATAACCCTTCTTATTTTTATTTATTTTCATATATTATTACATGCCTGCCTGATTATTCTATGCATATTATATGATTGTCCTGCATGATTTTTATCACCCACATGTTATTATTGCTAAACAAGATCTAAAGAACTGTTCTAATTAATTCGGATAATTCGGACAACCTGCTAGGAACCTTGTAATTTGATTGCATAATAACATGTCACTAAACATTAGTCTTTTATGTGTTTCCTGAACCAATTTAGACTAAATATTTTTAGGGTGTATAAAAATATTATATGATTATTCTTTGCATAAAATCTGCAATGAATCGATATCTAGTAGATGCCAACTTTGGGCGAATGTGGTTCATTATGACTATATTCGTACCCTCACTCCCGAACTCAATCTTTGGTTCATTTTGACCATCTATGGAGTCAGGACGGGGAAATCTACATTGGATAATTTGTCCCTACGGTTTTCCCATATCCAATTAGGTTTATGATTCTTCCTAAAAAGAATTGTTGGCGACTTCTTTCAATACAAAACAATGTTCAATAAAACTTTTACAGTGGGGTAGTCAAATCTAATACGCGCTCACGCCGCGTAGGCGAAATAAAAACACGCCTACACTAGCCAATCAGGTGCCACTATTCTAGGGCAACCTAAAAGGGCAGCAGTCATACCACAAACACTATAAATACCCCTAAAATCAGGATAAAGGGCATTCAACGCAAACAGTGTAAACTTACACTGTAAAAATTTTCTCTCACTTTCTCTCTCTATCTCTACTTTTTCCTTACAACTCTTGATATCTGACTTAAGCTTCGGAGGGGGAACCATCATCCAAACCTCCAGGGTGGGTCCCTTTTTGCAGGTTCGGGAACGAAGCTCAGGTTCGGACTAGACAGATTCAGACATTGTTGCACAAGTCTCCAAGTGAAGAACATCTAAGGGAAACTGGTTTACTTGTCGGACAAGGAGGCTAAACCTATAGCTTACTTGCTGGACAAGCATACTAAACACATACCATCGGCAAGAAAAGTTAGCTTTGACGTCATTTATGACACTCGCTACACCTAGGACAATAGCTTGGGGTGTTTGGCTACTAGTCAAAGTTGTGGTGTTCGGTGCAACTGCGCTATAGTTTGTGGTGTTGAGGCCAATTTTGCCTGTTTTAAAAGCAATTAATTATTCCTAATAATTAATTGCATCTTTATTAAATAATCCCTCCATCCTAGAATAGTCTGAACACTTTCCTTCTATGTTTGTCCCAAATTAGTTTGAACATTTCCATTTTTGGCATGTTTCCACTATTAATATATTACTTCTTTTACGCATCTTTAGCCCACACTCTATCTTTTATCAATAAAAAGTTACCTAACTTTCTCTGTCCTCCAATAAAAAATACCCCACCAACTCCTATCACATCTACTTTTTAAATAAAATAACATTTGATAACTACACTACAACTTATCACCTTAAACTACGTGTCCCAACAAGTGTTCAGATCTTTCTGGGACGGAGGTAGTATTTATCAATTCTGATAATTAATTATATTTTAATAATTTTCTAAATTCAAAGATATTATGAAAATCAGTTTTTTTTATTCCTAAAGATAACTGATTTCGGAGTTTAAAAAATATTATTGGATCAATGATAAAGAGGAATAATTTAACGAACAGAATCCGCTTAGATCTACGTTGTGTCATGCGCATCAGGATGCGCGCGCGCAACATCGATACAGTAAGCAAAACGAAGAAACACAAAAGTGGAGTGTAGTGATGCACGAAGCCTGCACTAGGCGCATGGCCTGTGTGCAAAGCTCACGAGCAGTGCACATAGTGCATGCCAAACTTAATCCTCTACGCGTGATTTTGTTGTTTGTTTTCCTATAAGTAGCACTACTTTTCAACGAACGTTTTTAGACTTTCATTGACTTTCACATATTCTTTTCCTACGACATTTACATACACTTCGTACTACGAAAACACATATTTAAACTCATTAAAACACATTAAAACTCCATTTTTTTTTCATATTTCAAGTTTCAAGATTGCTTCTCCGGCAGATCGTTATACAAGACCCTAGCGACAAAGGTATAATTCATGAAGGTCAATTCTAATTAATTTCTTATTTTACTAACAACCTACTTTTTATGATGTAAATCCTCAAAGAGATCGTGCTTTCTTGTACATTTTACACCTCTAATCTTCTCTTTTGTATTTCTATATTATATTATATCATATGCATGCCAATATGCTTTAATGCTTTCATGATCACACATGTTTATTATTGCTAATTATAAAACCTAAATAAATGTTCTAATGCTAAATTCAGATAATTTGGACAATTGGATTAAGTTCCTAGTTATTTTGATTGCTTAATAACATGTTGATAGGTTGTCGTACACCTGCCAAAAATAATTCCTGCAAAACCTTCTAACAATATAGTAGGGTAGTAGGGTTGAATTCGAAGAGAGATGGTCATTTTAATATAGCTTCTAAGGTGTGAAGAAACTAAACAAGATTAGAAATATGTGAAGTAAGGTTCTAAACTAATAAATAAAGAAAATCAAACTAAAAAGGTCTAGGGCAATGTTTCATCATGTTTATAATTCAAAATCAATGAAGATATCATCAATAGTTCAATTAATCAGATATCTAGAGCACATATTAATTCTACATGTCAGATTTTAACGCTCTCAAATCAACAAATGTAGTACGTTCGCTAATATAATCAGATTTGCTAATTGTAGGTAAGCTAAACCTCTAAGGAGTACTATCTTTCGATATATGACTCGTTATTGGCAAGATTTAATCAGACAATTGATCAGGTTGCACATATTAACAAAGTAGACCTAATCAATTAGAAATATCAAGACTAATCAAACCATTAACAACATCAATCAAGATTCTAGCACATAGCATATAAATATGGATTCCCAAACCCTAGAAGTAAAAACTACTCAATCATGTAATAAATAATAAAATCTAAATCTACAAAGTAAAATATAATTAAAGAAATCAAACAAACAAAGAGAAAGAAAATAATAAACTCATGAATTAATGAAGAAGAATAAAAACTAGAGTTTACTGAAAAGCTAGAGAGAAAAAGAAGAACAAAAACTATAACTAATAATAAAAATAATGAATAAAACTAATGAGACATAATAGGAGGGAGAGGAAGTACAGTTAGGTTTCCTTATCTAAATAATATTAAGTAACTTAATATGATTAGGAAATTATGTTACAAGATAAGGAAAGTCGAAACATTCATTAAATGGGCGAATTTAGTGATCCGCGCGTACGATAGGAAATTCCAGCAGAAACAGCCTAAACTGCCGAAAGGTATAACTCCTGAACTAGAAGTTTACTCAAAGCGTGCCACCTATCGTTGGAAATATTTTTAAGTCTAGTTTCCAAATCCACTGTAATTATTCAATAATTAGAAGCACATCAAAGTATTGGTCAAAAGAGTAGACGTGACTCTTTTTTCACATTTCTTCTAATGATTTTCCGCTTTGTTTTCGCTCAAACTCATTAGCGCATGTTCTATGCGTAAGACCACCCCCGAGGGGTTTGCGGTTTGTCCCTCCAAAAAGATTCATGAGCGATAGTTTTGGATCTTAGTCATAAGCAAACCTACCCAGCCATGGCTTTGCTCTCTTGTTCTTGACGAGAGACCAGAGTGTCTTACACGTGACCATCTTTTTTAGCAAAGATACGAAGCGTGGGATAAATCTCTTAGACATGGATCATTTTAAGCCTAAACCTAAGCCTGACCATAGTATCAAATAAAGATATTGACTTTAGGCTGGAATTGCATATTATTATTGCCTATTTGATATTATTGATTGCTTGTTTGCTATTTTCACCATGCTTTCCGCTCAAACTAGGCTAGAAACATCGAAAAACAACCAATAAAATGTCGAAACGAAAAACCGCTCCGTAAAAGAGATGCTCCAAAAGCAAGTAGCTTGCGTCACATGCAAGCATGTTACGCCTGGCGCATCACATTGCGTGGCACACAAGATTGTTGCGCGTAGCGCAAGCTACACAACAACTTTGCGGTTAATTTTCGTCGGTGTAGATGCCGACTTTTGATCCATCTTTGCAATATCATTCATAATCACTTTTAGGTCATATTGTCAAATAGAACTCATCTAATTCAAAGATATAAATTGATCTTTCCATGCATACCATCCAATATTGAGTTTATCCTAAAAAGTGCATCTAGATAAGTTATCATGATGGAGTTCAAGTCATCATGCATCTCTTCTTATACCATCTCATCCCTAATATCCAACCAAACTTCTCTAACATATCTATCTTATCATATTCCATCCATCTTAAGAACATATATTTTTAAAATCTATCTCACACCCTCTTTTATTCTATCTTTTTCGAAAATATTTACTTATCCTCATCCTACCACACGCTTAAAAAGAATCTTTTTTAAAATTAATCCATCCTTAATCACCTTTTCCAATAAAAGATGAAAACAAAGGAGTCGCTTTCAAAAATAAATTTCGAAAATTCTAACCCCCCTTTACCCCTGGATAGACTTCACCCTAAGTCTACGCACACACATATAATAAGAACTTACTCAAGTTCCTAACTCGAACTTGATACAAGAATTCACTCAAAATCTTCACCAAGTCCCTATTACAAGAGTTCTCTCAAACCTAACCCCAAACTCAAATACATACACTTTTGGTTTAACTTTAGTATATAGAAACTGAAGAGCTGTAAAGGAACATGACACTCGTAGGAACTTGGAACTCACGGGAACTGACTCAAAACAAGGAATAGAAAATATAATTCTTTTGTAACGCCATTCCTTAAGCCAAACCTTATGGAATGACATAAGTCAGACACTATGGAATCACACCAGTCAGACAATTTGGAACCTAATTGAACTTGTATATTTATAGCAGTCATTTAATAAACGTGGGATTAATCATGAGTTAGTGGATTAGTGCATTAGTCCACATTGTTCCTTTGCTTGAGGAACAAGGAGCACATTCACCACTAACTGCACGTTCATATTAAACGTGTAAAACCAACCCAACCACTTTTCTAAAATTTAGCAATTAGTTAAGCATGATCACTAGTATTACGGTTTATCCTAATTTATATAAAACTAACTTAAACATCTTTTTATCAAGTAATATCTAAGAAGATTTTCTTTAAATACAAAAGATATAATTTTTGAAACAAAATAAAATTTTATATAACTGAAAAGATTTTCTTAAAAACTAATTTTAATTAGTCAAAATCTTTTTCTTAAATCTTCCTAAATTTTAGACTTAAACACTTAACTGATTTAGAGACGTGTGAATCAGTTGCAATAGAGCTGTTGCTTTTTACTAGCTGCTTTGTTCCTATGACTGCTAGTTTCTTTTATGAATACATGAGTTCCAGTTCGTACAGGAACTCGTGTCTACAAGTTCCTACACTCACAAAAATTCATTATACGTATTATAAATCTAGGTTTTTTGTTTTCCAAAAACTGATAAGATAAAATTAAATAACTGAAAGATATTAAAATCATAATCCTAAATTAAAACCGATTTTATTTATAAAACTATTTTATTTGAAACTTATATTTTTTATTTAAAAACTAAATCTTATCCTAAAACAACTAATGCATATTATCTAAAAATAATTAACCAAGTAGAGATTTGTTAAGAAACAAACTCTATATAAATTTAACATAATAATATGCATCAGACTTATTGACTCTTAAATACTTTTGACTCTAAGTTCCGTGCGTTCCTTTTGACCTTACGAGTTCCTTTTGACCTTGTTCCATTACCTTTCACGTTTCCGCATACTTGCATGAATCCTAGAAAATTAACTCATATTTTCTTCCTTCATGCTCCATGCTGCTCCAACTCAAGAACCGCATGTTGATAGCTCCACCTCTCGAACTTCAATGTGCTAGTTCCTTTAAGGAACTTTGTACTCATAGTTCCTACTCAGGAACTTCGCACTCATAGTTTCTACTCAGGAACTTCTTGCTTCAAAACTTCATCTTGCTACTCCCACACAAGAACTACTTCGGAACTTTATATTCAATGTTCCTATTAGGATATACCTAGGAACCGTTCTGTTTGTGTTCCTTCTAGGAACTTTGTTTGTGCTTGCTTTATATCATTTTTCTTGAACTCTTCATGCTTGGTTCCATCTTAGGAACTTACATAAAGTCTAACAGCACATCTGTATAATCAGACTTCTTCTCTCTTTGGATTTCTTACTCGGGAACTTTACTTGTTGGAATTTCTTCATGATGTGATATATTAAATCTTCTATGACTTGTTCTATGTTAATGTAGTATGCACATCGCACACACACATGTTAGTTACATAATCATCAAAACACTACATGACTCAACAACACGTGTACTTCAATAGGTATCTCTTTTGTCTTTATTATGCGAAAACACATATATGCCCCTGTGTGAGTCCATTTTGATATCTCACTATGAGACGCCTATTGAAGCTCCCAAAACTTACCTATTTATACTAATGACTATTACTATGTAAATTAATAGTTTCACATTAGCCAATAAATGCTAGACATATATTTCCACAAAAGCATGTTATATGCAATAGTGGGAGGTAACAGGCCGGTAGGCTTTCCGATCTTGCAGTAATATGTTGCTTGTAAATTTTGACCATCAACTTTTACCAGACCATAACTAAGGAAAGAGAGTTGAGATGGATTTTTTTAACAGAAAAATATAATTGGATTATAAAATGTGACAATACCTTCACAACATATCCCGAAAAAAGGAGAGGACTCACAATTTACCAAAATAGAATTGGATTATAAAATGTGACAATACCTTCACAACATATCCCGAAAAAAGGAGAGGACTCACAATTTACCAAAATAGAATGAACAAGGGAGTGGAACAAATCCTTGATTAGTTAAAGAATGAATTTTCTAAATTTACAAACTTAGTTACCCGAATGTTTAGAAAATTAGATAAGTTTTTAATCATGATTAACAAAAATGAAGAATGGACATGATTGTACAACATGATACGAAACTATAAAATATGGTTAAATATTGCAAGTTACTAACTTATATGGAGTACTTGTTTGTTACGCTAAGCTAAGTTTATACTCATTTATTACATGAAAGCTAAGTTGATTCAAGTAAAGCCATGAGTGACCTGCAAAGGATAGAGTACCAGAACTTATTTACTCATCCCATATACTACATAGCTAGTCTTTTTGTAAGGAGAATTCCCTTACTAAAAAGGTGAGAAATTAGTGATCTTTTTGTGAAGGGTGAAAATCAAATCTCTATCACATGGGTGGAAAGAAGACCTCACAACCACTAAATAACTTTTTTTTTGTTACTTATTACATAACAAAACCAGCCAAACAGACCAAGAGAGAAACCGTAGGATAATAGCGATTAGGTAGGAAGTGAACCATAAGAACATGTACAATCAAACGATTTCCAGAGGCAATGGTGCGGGTGACCAGTGCCCGCCATACAGCACCGTGTGCACCACATAATGCTTACGTGCGCGGCATGCAGCACTGTGCACGGCATGCAACAGCTTGCCTGGCACGCACCATGCCTGCATGGCACGCACTAGCCTGATTTTTTGTGTCTCCTTCTTTCTCACTACGTTTCATCACACCACAACATCGAAATATAACCATCACATATCATCAACGGACACATTTAACTATAAATGTTCAAACAATCCTCCTCCATTTATAGCATAAATGCTTTGAAGTCCTTCCACTTGCAAACAATATAAAACAACTAAACTTGTGCAGAAATGAAAATATCTTTATGATTGAATTTCCACTTAGTACAACATGCTTTACAAGCTTCCAATTGAAGTGATTGACTAAGCATTGAATCACCCAATCATACGAAATATTGAAGATGCTACATACACAAGCTTACACAAACACACATGTAAATAACAACTCCTTTAATGGCCTTGAGTCCATATCCAATTCATGTGTTTTCCAAGACAAGCCACAAACTTGGTGAAGCGGCCAAACTTCTTACTCATATAGGTAAACCTTAATCAACATGTTCCTACAACATGAGCAACTAATAAAAGGTTTATTAAGATATTAAAATCATCCACCAACATTGTAGAAACAAACACTTACCTTGGGATGTATCTCTTTGAGTGCTACAAGCCACAAATCAAGTTTGATCCTCATCGAATTCAAGATCTTGCATTGTACAAGCTGTGAATTGAGTTTTCCCTACTTATGACTTATACATGGGCATTATTCCCATCACTTTTGATGTTCTGTACACCATTGCTCTTGGCAACGGTTTAGTGAAGGGATCTGCTAGGTTCACATTAGACCGTACAATATCAATAGTAACGACTCCATCATGGATCATCTCTCGCACATAACTGTACCTCACACCAATGTGTCGAGATTTGCCATTATACACTTAGCTATAAACCTTTGAAATGATGGAAGCACAATCACAATGAATAGCAATAGGAGACATGGGTTTAGGCCATAGATCCACCTCACTCATCAAATTCCTTGACATTCCGCCTCTTTACAAGCCGAGGCTAATGCTATGAATTCCGATGCCATTGTTAAATCAGTAATACATGTTTGCTTCTCAGATGCCCAAGATACGGCACCTCCAATAAGAAGAAACACCCAACCACTAGTAGACGAGAAGTCTTCCTTGTTGGTTATCCAACTAGCACCCGAGTAACCTTTTATCACCGAAGGATTTCCCTTGAATGTCAAACTAAAATGAATAGTATTATTAAAATATCTCAATACTCGCCTTAAGGCTTGCCAATGTTCCATACTAGGATTACTAGTATACCTACTTAGCTTACCAACCGCGAATGATATATCCGGTGGAGTACTAGTCATAGCATACATCAAGCATCCAATTAAACTAGTTAATCCAATTGAGAAATTGGATTACCACTCTTTCGAACCAATCTGAGGTTTAGTTCCATCGGAGTAGCACATGGAGCACTCTTTGCTCCATTAAACCTCTCTACCACCTTATCAAGATAATGAGATTGTGACAAAGAAAGTGAGCCATTCTCTCTCCTTATTCTAATACCAAGAATAACATCCACTTCTTGCATATCTTTCATGGAGAAACTTGAAGAGAGAAATTCCTTAGTCTTAATGACTTGCTCCAAATCAGTCCCAAAAATAAGCATGTCAACCACATATAGACAAATTATAACTCCTTTACCATTATTATCAAATTTGCTATATACACACTTATCGGATTGATTTTTTTTATAATTGTTAGCCAAGACAACATCATCAAACTTTTGATGCCATTATTTTAGTGCATATTTAAGTCCATACAAAGATTTAATAAGCTTACACACCTTCTTTTCTTGTCCTTGGACAACAAATCCCTTCGGTTGTTTCATATAAACTTCCTTCTCCAATTCACCATTAAGGAATGATGTTTTGAACGTCCTTTTGATGAATTACTAGATTATGAATAGCCACTAACAACCTAATGGTGGCAATTCTTGCCACCGGAGCATATGTATCAAAGTAATCGACACCGTAAGTTTGTTTAAAGCCTTGGACTACAAGTCTTACCTTCTACTTTTCAACGGTTTCATCGATTCTCATTTTCCTTTTGAAAATCCACTTACAATCGAGTGTTGTGCAACCGGACGGTAAATTAGCCAAGACCCCTATATTATTTCCCATTATTGAGTCCATTTCATCATTCATGGCCTCTTTCCAAAAGGTTGAATCATGAGACTTCATAGCCTCACCAAACGTTCTAGGATCCTTCATAACACTAAAACAATAAAGTGTTTGAGAACAAAGAGATTCCCTTGACTCTTCCACTAAATATGTAATACCCTTCATGATTGCTTTAAAGGGATTTAGCAGGCTACTCATTCCAACAAGATGCATCTTTCTTTTAGGGAGCTTATTTCCTTAGTTACTCCACAATTAAGCGTGCTTGGTTGGGAGTAGTCCAGGGATGGGTGACCTCCTGGGAAGTTTCTCAGGGTGCACATGAGCAGGAAGAACTTGTGTTGGTTATTGAGGACAGTTGTTGGCCCTGGATGCGCATTGGTGACAATATAATCGACTCCGTATGCGACGGAGTGTTACAAATGGTATCAGAGCAACCCTGCGACCGCGTGTTGGGGCAACCCTAAGGTCGTTGTGGCCGAATATTAGGAGTCCTCAGGCGCCTAGTGGGGGAGGATTATGGGGCTGCACTGTCATAAGGAGAAATCTAGAGGTCGTCAGGCAGAATATCTGGAGTCTCCGGCGATCAGTCTTCAGGCTGGGGCGACCCACAAGCCGTATGCCGAATATGTGGAGTCCTCAGGCGCAATGAGGGCGTTGCTGTTCTCAAGTGAGGGTGTATGTAATACCCCTCATGATTACTTTAAAGGAATTTAGCAGGCTACTCATTCCAACAAGATGCATCTTTCTTTTAGGGAGCTTATTTCCTTAGTTACTCCACAGTTAAGCGTGCTTGGCTGGGAGTAGTCCAGGGATGGGTGACCTCCTGGGAAGTTTCTCAGGCTGTGCATGAGTGAGGACAAAATGCGCCAGAAAAACTTGTGTTGGTAATTGAGGACAGTTGTTGGCCCTGGATGCGCAATGGTGACAATATACTCGACTCCGTATGAGACGGGGTGTTACAAATACCCGACCCATACGAAGTCGAGTATATTGTCACCGATGCGCATCTAGGGCCACCAACTGTCCTCAATAACCAACACAAGTTCATGCATCTTGTTGGAATGAGTAGCCTGCTAAATCCCTTTAAGTTTCTCATGGTGCGCATGAGTGAGGACAAAATGTGCCGAAAGAAATTGTGTTGGTTATTGAGCACAGTTGTTGGCCCTAGATGCGCATTGGTGACGATATACTCGATCCCGGATGGGTCGGGTGTTACAAATGGTATCAGAGCAACCCTGCGACTGCGTGTTGGTGCGACCCTAAGGTCGTCAGGCCGAATGTTAGCCTGTTAGGAGTCCTCAGGCGCCTAGTGAGGGAGGATTATGGCACTGCATTGTCATAAGGAGCGACCCAGAGGTCGTCAGGCCGAATATCTGGAGTCTCCGGCGATCAGTTTCCAGGTTGGGCGACCCACAGGTCGTTGTGGCCGAATATGTGGAGTCCTCAAGCGCAACGAGGGCGTTGTTGTTCTCAAGTGAGGGTGTATGTAATACCCCTCATGATTGCTTTAAAGGGATTTAGCAGGCTACTCATTCCAATAAGATGCACCTTTCTTTTATGGAGCTTAATTATTTCCTTAGTTACACCACAGTTAAGCGTGCTTGGCTAGGAGTAGTCCCGAGATGGGTGACCTCCTAGGAAGTTTCTCATGGTGCGCATAAGTGAGGACAAAATGCGTCGGAAGAACTTGTGTTGATTATTGAGGACAGTTGTTGGCCCTAGATGCGCATTGGTGACGATAAACTCGACGCCGAATGGGTCTGATGTTACAAATTAAAGTTCACTAGTGGAAAAATGCTCATCCGATGCGATTAGAAGAGGGCTTACCGATTTGGTTTTGGTCCGCATCGGGTGGGCTCGCAGCAGATCCAAAATATTTACTGATTCGATTTTGGGTGAAAATCGGATCAGTTAACTAGGTTAACTGATCCCGTTTTCACCCAAAATCGGATCAGATAACCCCCCCAAAAACCAAAAAGAAAAATTTTTGTTTTTCATTTTTTCATTATTAATCAATACAAAATCAATAATATATATAAATACTCATTTTATTAAGCATATTATACTCAATTGAACCATTAATAATTAGATACATAAATTTCACATTTCTTTATTAATTTTACGACAAGTCTTTAAAGCATCAAAAGTGTAACCCATCTGCTCCCGATAAGCTGAGGCAGTCACATTTCCTCCACGTGGCTTCCACTTCACGCACAATGCACATATGGCTATGGTTTGTTGTGCTTTTAAATGCATCACATGGGTACGGTGTCTCATAAATCGACCCAGAATCAACATACAGACCAATAGAGGTTGTAGGCTTCTGCATAATTGAATAAATTCACTGAGAGGAGGATGGTAGTGAAGAGGGAGGATGGCTTGTGCGCCGGGGAGGGACTGTGCAAGGGGGTGGGCAGCAAGGAGGGGTTGTTGGGGCAGTAAGGGGAGCAAGGGGGGTCTGCGGGGGTGGGCAGCAAGGGGGGGTAAGGGCACAACAGGGGGAGGGGGTCTGCGGGGGTGGGGCACAACATGTCCCCTATAACAACCTAGTACCAGTGAAGAACTTTATGTAATATTCAATATGGCCTCATCTCTCCATGCCTTTCGTTTGCTTTGATCTTCCAAATTCAATTCTAGAATCATGCCTTTATGTTATCTATCATTGAGGCCGATGCAAATTATGTCTAACCCCCCCCCCATAAAAAAGACCTAGAAAATAGAAAATACATAATCACATAACATAATAGACTAAAATATTGGGGCATAAATATTTCAATAATTAAAATAAATGATACGCGTCAAAAGAACTATATGTCAAAAATGGCTTTGTACCAAAATCTTAATGAAGGTCTTTGACTATTTATGAAAGCACACAACCTTTACTAGCTAAAAACAAACTAAGCAAATTATCATCAAATCCAATGAACAGATTACCTTCATCATATGATTTCTTAAGGGGTTTTTCCTTTTTTTTATTAACTTATTACCAGCTATAGGCTTAAGACATGCAAATCGGTTATTTTGTCTTATTTTAGATAGCAAAACATGGATTCTCCTCCAACATGTCTAAAATAAAGCAAAATTCTAAAAACGCCCAGCTAGTTGCTAGCTTTCATGAAACTTATAAAGCAATACCGCAATAGACGACTTGAGCCAAGACATAAATCATTCCTTTGGATCCAAACCAAAGTGACAAAAGAGCAAGAATAAGATCAAACAGGCACATACCTATGGAGGTACAAGATGGGAAAGTGCAAATAATGTGTTGAATCAACTTCACTGCAGCTATTCCATGAACCAACATCCACAGAAATACCAGTGCCAAGAGCAAACCTTCAATACATAAAGCAAATCAAGTCAAACTGTCCTATACCAGCCAATAAGCATACAACACATCTATGACAATATATAAGAAAGATCATGAGCCTATTAAAAGTCATCGATTTGATGGCCTCGCAAGAAAGACTAATTGTTGACATATACCCGACATACCATCATTAGAGCTATCAAGTGGGAGGATCAAGTACACTAGTGCACCCAACATTAAAAATGTGAAGCCACACTTCACTATAAATCTGCTGCTACTTGAATGTTGAATGACTGGACGAAGGAACAGGAAGCAGCTAATATACGTAGTCCAATATAGAAACTTCTGATACTGAAATTCTGCACAGCACGAGTATGTTAAGCATTTTAAAAAAAAATTCAAACAAATAATTCGCTTTAAAAATAAAAATAACAAGGGAAGATAATCATTGTTAAAGAAGAGAAAGATGCAACTAACCTTTGAATGGTAATCGTGCCAGTGAGTCTTGGCCGTGAGAGTGCCATCAAAGACATGTCCTTCCTTGTGAGTTCTTTTCATCAGATATAATCATATTTCTTTCACCAAAAACTAAAAAAGGATGCAGCCATCCAGGATTAAGTATCAATCCCCAAACAAATAAAGTAGATTTCAACTATCAATCCCCAAATTCAGAACCCACATAAGATACCTATTAACTGGTAGATGACCAATGAATATAGCAGATTACAAAGTTCATTGACTGACAGATTTAGGGTCTTAGAAAGTATTCTATATCCTAAATTTCCCGTAGTTGTTGTTTCTTTATCACAACTGACCAGTCAACTATAACTATTAACCACAAAAAATGTTGCAGGGTCCTACTTTCAACCTAATCTAAACCCAAGTTGAGGTTGTATAAGTGTATTGACATACTTTTTAAAGCATGTACTTGATATTACAAATACTTTTCGATTCATTTTTATGACATAGCACAAGTTGCTGGTGCGCTCCCTTCATCCCTCCCTCCCTCTCTCTTCTTCAAATGTCCAAGAACAGTAAATTAGTAACCAATTCTGAGTAACAAAAAGCCATTAAACAAAGGAGCCAACTCTAGATTCTAACCAATATATAAATCTAGCATCTGCAAAAATGGTAGCAATATCAAACTTTAAAGATTTCAAATATGACGAAGACAACAAAGTAACTCCCCAAAAACAGACATGTCTAACTCTTAGATCTAGCCAAACTATTAGCAACACAACGAAGCTTGAGTCTGTAATTCTATCAGAAACCAACAATGTAGACAATATACATAGCCAACAATACTAAAAACCTCACAAGTCAACTAGAGAAAAACTAGAGAGTAGAGACACACGAATATACGAGATAGTGCCATCTTATTCAACTCTTTAGGCTCAGGTACAACAAATCCAGCATTGCGAAACTAATAGCAATACGACAGTTCAAATCAGACATGTATAACCTTGTTACTTACAATTGTGCAACTAAAGTCCCAAGAACCACATCAAATTCTGCTTTCACATATTGCTAGTTCCGCAGACGAACCAGACCGATAAATCTTAATTTCACACATTCCTCAATTACTTTTACTCCTTAAAACACACAAAACGAACCTAAAACCCTAATTCCACTCAAATCCTTCCAAAGTCGATCCCTAAAAATCCTAACCTCGCTATAATCAACCTACTCATCACAAAAAACCCTAAATTCTGCGAAATCCGGCACAAATCAGTAATTTTGAAATTTTATTGCTGCGGTTTTCCCTAGGAACCGCAGCAATAGATTAAAATATAATTAAAAAATAATATTTTAATATATTGTTGCGGTTCTGTGTGGAAACCGCAGCAATATGTTTGGTCATTATAGTCAACTTTTCGGTTGAAACCATATTGCTGCGGTTTTAGGTCGAAACCGCAGTAATATGGTTATTTTATATTTTATCTTTTATTTTTACGTGACATATTGCTGCGTATGGGTAAAACCGCAGCAATATCACCGCAGCAATAAGCAATTATTCTACTAGTGCAAAGACGAGATTGAACCTTTGAAGCGCTTTGTGTTGGAACAAGTACAAAGATCAGAAAACCATCAGGCAGATGCTCTTTCAAAATTGGCTAGCTCGGTTAATTGTGACATGCCAAGGACAGTGTTCTGGGAAGTTAAGTCAAAGAAAAGTATTGATCAAGAAGAAGTCTTGTTCCTAAGCCGAGAAATAGCGTGGATGGAGCCCATCATAAACTTTAAGAAGACGGGCCAGTTACCTTCAAACCCTCTAGAGGCTAAGTATGTTAAGGCCAGAGACAAGTGGTTTCAGCTATGGGATGAAACTTTGTATAAGAAGTCATTCAATCGTCCTCTATTGAAGTGTATTACTCGGGAGGATGGACTGGAACTGTTGAAGGAACTCCATGAAGGAGCCTGTGCATGTCACATTGAGGAAAGAGCCTTAGGAGAGAAGGTCTTGAGAACTGGGTACTATTGGCCTACCTTAAAAGAAGACGCCCTTGCTTATGTTGAAAAATATGATAGTTTCCAGAAGCATGGAAACTTGCACCAGAAGCCATCCAATTACCTAAATCCCATATTGTTCCTGCTGCCTTTTGCCAAATAGGGCATGGATATCTTGGGACCGTTTTCTGTGGCTGCTAGACAAAAGAAATTTGTGATTGTGGTTGTTGATTACTTTACTAAGTGGGTAGAAGTGGAGGCAGTGGGAGGAATAACTACCAATGATGTCAAGAGTTTTATTTGGAAGAACATCATAAATCGGTTCGGCATGCCGCAATCAATTGTCTTCAACAATGGTCCACGGTTTGAAATGCCAAAGCTGAAAGATTGGCTGTTAGAAGGAGAGATCAAGGCTCATTTTGCTGCAGTAGGCCACCCACAAGCCAATGGGCAAGTAGAGTCTTTCAACAAGATCTTGTCAAACGGCATTAAAAGGAAGTTTGAAAATGGGCAAGTAGAGTCTTTCAACAAGATCTTGTCAAACGGCATTAAAAGGAAGTTTGAAAATGCCAAGGGACTATGGGTTGAAGAACTACAGCTAGTTTTATGGTCAATTAAAACTACGACTAAGAATACAGGCGAGACACCTTTCATGGTAGTCTATGGAACTGTGGTTGTCTTGCCCGTTGAGATTGAAGAGCCCACCATAAGAGTCATGATGTACACAGAAGAGGCCAATTGGGACGCCTTACGCACTGCCTTTGATCAATAGCCAGATTTTAGGGGCAACGCACTGTTAAGAATGAAATTGTACAAGCTTCGAATGGTTCGTGACGTTAACAAGAGGGTCACAAGACGACCGCTGAAAGTGGGGGATTTGGTTCTGAGGAAGATGGAAGTCGTAGGACGAGCCAAAGAACAGGGTAAGCTTACAGCAAACTGGGAAGGTCCTTATCTGGTCGTGGAAGAAGTAAGAAGTGGAACGTTCCGTCTTCAATATCTTGATGGACGACCCATACAGCGCACTTGGAATTCAGACACTCTGAAGAAGTACCACGTCTTACTTAAAGCAATACTTAACAATGGTAGTAGTTTGTAATCAGAAAAGGTGCCGTGACACAAAAAAGAGAATAAGGAATGTATGCATGTAACTTGGTGGTTTGCCAAGCAAAATTCACATAATATAATCTCTACCTTCTCTCTATACTTATAATTATTTCTCTATTTTACTTAAGTCATTCACTTTGGGCATTTTTACCACTGGTTAACCAAGTGGTCTTAAAGTGACATTAACTTAGCTAAAATCTGAAGAAACCAATAACGTCCAAAAAGAATCAAGCTAAAAGAATGAATCACCCCAGTAAAGGATAATCATTTTTATGACTCACATTGCTTCCTAAAGGAGGTCGGCCAGACAGTAATAAACCTTATTAAAGGTGAATTACCTACACAAGCATGGTCAGCCAAATTGTAATATTCCCTAGTAAGGGAAACATTATTGCCTCCTAAAGGATGCCGGCTTGAAATAAGTAAAACTTAGTAAAGGTATCTTACTTTCAAAAGCAAGGTCGACCAAGTAGTAATAACCCTAGTAAGGGGACCATTATTACAAGACGAACACTACCTTCCAAAGGAAGCCGACCAGAAAATGACAAGCTCCTAAAAGCAATCATATTCAACAAGGTTGGCAAGCGACTATTACTATAGGCAAAAAACTAATTAAGCACATCCAGTTGTTATCAAAAGAAGTTCGACATGCGTTGGCCGGTTTCCTTCTTGGAACACGACTCGTCTGGAAAGTCAGGACGAGCCCAGTTCCAGGAAGGGGGGAAGTAAGCAAGCCTTAGAACTTCTAAGACATACTCAGTCAGGACGAGCAATTTATAGTCCAAATCTTACTCATCCAACATTAGACGAGTTCTTTTGAACTTGGGCATATTTGTTCAAGATTCTTTACTCGTCCCAGTGTCAGATGAGCGTCTTTGGACTAAGAAAATTAGTTCAAGCCTGAATCGTTTAAATCAGTATTTCGGACGAGTTCTTTTTGACTTGGACATATTTGTTCAAGTTCATTAATCGTCGAGCATTTAGGACGAGTTGAGTTCATTAATCGTCGAGCATTTAGGACGAGTTGAGTTCATTAATCGTCGAGCATTTAGGACGAGTTCTTTTAGACTTGGACATATTTGTTCAAATTCATTAATCATCCAGCATTTAGGACAAGTTTTTTTGGACTTGGACATATTTGTTCAAGTACATTAATCGTCCAGCATTTTGAACGAGTTCTTTTTGACTTGCGTGTATTTGTTCTGGATTAGAATCGTCCACCTTTTTGGACGAGTGCTTCTGTACTTGATCTAGTACTGGAAATTGCAATTGCTCAATATTTAGTTTAAGAACGAGTATTGTTGGACGAAAAGCAGTTTAGTAACAAAATATCCTTTGCATAAATATGCCAAAATAAGGTAAAGTTACAAAACTAGTTTAAGCAAGCAAAAACACAAAGAGAACCTATACTAAGCCTTTCTACAAGGAGGGCAATCAACCAAGATACAACAACAATAATAGCCTAAACCTATTCATTCTATTCAGCTGGGGGTGTATCTTCGTCGTTGGCTGGGTCCTTAAGGGCTTCTTCGTCGTCCACCTGGCCCTCAGGATTCTCCTCATCATCTTCTTCTTCGTCATAATCGGAGAAGGTTGGGGGAGTCTCACCTGCTATTTGAGCCCTGTGCAAATCTTATAGAAAGAGAAAGCAGCGCTCGAAGCGAGAAATCTCCTCAGGCTCGGCCATTATTTCGAAGGTTGTTAGTGCCCAACCTTTAGAGGATACAACAACGTCAACCAGAGCCTCTTTGGCATCAGTGAAAGATTGGACTTCCTTCTCCTTCAGATGAGTGAAATCCTCACTTAGCTTGAGGCTATCTCTTCTGAGCTCAGCAGCAGCCAAAAGAGTTGTGTTTCTCTCCCCCCTTCAGGTTGTCTAACACAGTGTCTAGAGCCAGCTTCAATTTGTCCTTCTCCTTGATCAACTCGTTGATCTTGATGAGCTATTGTTTATTGCTTGACTCCATGGTGGCCAGACGACTCTCCCAAGACTCCTGGGATTGACGATGAAGAGTCCTCAGCATCTCACAATCCTGCATGGCCTTATCCCCGGCCATTGTAGCTTGGTGGGCGAGCTGCTTAATTTCTTTCCTCAGCTCCCTAGCCCAATCTTCAGTAATCATGCTTCGAGCAAAAAGCTTCATAGACGAAGAACAAAAAGATAGTCAGTGGACGATGTCAAAAATAACGAAAAAAATACAAGTATAAAATTAGAACAACAAAGCTAATTAAGGGATTTACCTCGGCAGCAAGTTGGGACATATAGCCAACATGCCCAGACGAGGCCCCCCTTAATCCCTTGATTAGGACTCACGGTAGCATTTAAAGAGCTCCTGCTTGAGCTTGTCCCTCTCAGCCCTTTGGCGAAGGCTTGGGAGGACTTATCGTCTGAGTCTGCAGTTGAAAATGTGGAGGAGCCAGTTCTCTTTATGGGAAAAACTGACGTAAGTCTGTTGGACGGACTTATTGGACATCCACCAACTCGGAGCGTCCGAACCATATTTGAGCCACCAGCTGTGAAACCGGCCCGCTAAAGTCGATCCTTCCTTGACAGCCTCGTTCGGCTGAATCTCTGTAATTGCAGTCACTTCTGGCTGGTTCTCAATTTGATCAGTTGTGTCCGACTGATCCACAGGGAGGAAGGGGGAGATATGTTCTTCCTCTCCCAGAAGGGGAGAGATGGTGGACGAGACATCCACCACCACCAGAGATTTATCCACCGGGGGTGGACGAGTCCCATCTCCCACCCTGTGATTGACAGGATTAGCTTTTTGGACGGTCGAGCTCATTTGTTTCTTCTTCTTCTTAGGGACAAAGCCCTTTGACTTCTTAGCCAGAGGAGCGTCCCCGGCTGTGTTAGAAGGCCTCTTTTTGGACGCAGCTGATTTCCCACCTAACGTCTAAGACGTTGGGGCATTCTTCTGCGAAAAAGAAAAAATTATAAGTTAGATGAAGTACGTCCGAAGAAAACGTCGACAAAAATGATACATACAAAAGTTTTTTAGACGCACTCTTCTTGCTAAAGGAAGCAGGCTAGGATAGTTGTTATCTTCAGACGAAGAACCATACATCTACTCAAAACATTGTCTAGAATTTGTATCTGGACGAGGAATGCATCATATGAAATATTGGACGATAACCATCCACCTAAGGAGGCCGACCAAGTCTAGCCGCCTTCCTTCTGAGATAGCCCCTCGTCCAAGAAGTGATCAACTTAGCCACTAGATTATGGACGAAGACCATTCGTTCAAGGAAGCCGTCTAGGTCTAGCCGTCTTCCCTCTATGGAGGATCTTTGTCCAAAATAATGCTATGGACGAGGATCTAGATGATTCGCCAAATCCAGACGCTTTCCTTCTACGAAGGATCTTCCTCCAGAAACACACGGACGAGTAATCTATCCAGAAGGACGACCAAAGCTAGCCTCTTTCCTTCTAGGGTAGATCTTCGTCCAATTGTATTTGGACGAAGATCCAAGTCGACAGATCGTCCATCAAAAAAAAATTACCAAAGTATCAGCCCTCTTTTTGGGCCCCGTCCTGGAATACTCCTTCCAGAGGTTTGCACTGAACTTTGACATATCTATGTCGCCCGTCCAAGATTTGCGAAGAAATGCTCTGGCCGATCTGCAAAGAAAAAACAAGTTGGTTAATAAACAAAGATTTTAGACGACACACTTTACTTAGAGAATTGGTAAATTACCTTTATCTTCGTCCAACCGCAAGCCAGCGACAACTAAGAAGTTGTCCTCGAAAAACATTTCTTTGAAGGGGATCCAGTTAGATGGCCTTTTTAAAGTTAGACGGTTTGGTTTAATGTACTCAGCTATCTGGAAGTACTCTACCACCGCGTCATCAAACCTATCTTCCAGATCCAAGATAGGTGATCCCCGTCCGGTGTTTGTCGCTGCCCGGCTACGCTAACCATAACCCCCGGCAATATCCTCGTTGGGAGCCCAGATGAAGATGAAGTCTGCTTTCCAGTCGTGCATTTTTTAGGGTTTATCCCAAGTGGTGATAAACCCAGCACGGTTGCAGATGTTGAACCAATCCCCTTCCACTGTTTTAGGGACCTTGGACACATAGTGTACGTGGGTGAAGACCGGTAAAGAGAGAGTCAAGTCGCGCAACTCCTCAGGAGAGCTACACTCACCCTCATTATTCTCGTTGTTAGCTTCTTCCATCTCCACCTCTCTTCCAGATGGGCTGGCCTTTGGATTTATTTAATCATAATCTCCTTCTCTACTGATACTGGGAGAAGATGGCTCTGCCACTGGCCGAGCACTTTGGGTTTCCCTTTCCCTTATTTCTCCCTTGGGAACCCGTCCAGTAGATTCTTCCATTTCGGAACTGGAAGCCGATAGTATTAACCCTCTTCTTAGACGGGCTATTTGCTGACATGCGCCAGATTACCTTGCACAGGTAAAGACTGGGTCATCTGACTTTGTTGGCCAAATCCATAAAAACAAGGATATGCAAAACCAGTTAGAATAGGCCCAACCCTAAAAAACGTCGAAGAAAAATAACTATCGGTTTTAGTGTCAAGGAAAAGTCTTGTACGGCCGGGATTATTCGACGAAGAGGAAGAATTCATTTTTTTACTTTTTTAAGAAAAAATAAAGAATTGCAAGCAAGAAAAAGGAGACATCTGACGAACGCTTGGACGATTGATGAGTAAACAAGTCTGGTCGAACACACTCTCTCTAGAAAGTTAAAAAATTCTGGAGTCTCTCTCTCTAGAAAAATTACTCAGGGTGTTGAAAATGATTTTAGAAAGGACAAAATGAAATATTTATAAGGGGCCAGACACGTGGCCCTCCAGGGATTAGACGCACCACTACCCTTTAAAATTAGGTAACTGTTACTGATAAAAGGAAATTAACTTTTTGTGCAACAGGTAAATCCCATTTTAGGGGAAAATGTTGTGACCTAAAAATGAAGGGTTGATAAAGCAGACACGTGGACCAATCAAACTATCAAAGGCATCCATGTGTCCTGAAAAGTGGAGGGGTAGGGTTAATATTCCTCTGGTATTTTAAGGCCCACTTTTGGACAGAAGGAATAATCAAAGCCCAATTCCCAAAGAACGGCTGCATATGATTGGCTGAAATTCAACCCCCAGTCATTGCCTAACACGTTTCGAATTCTGATTGCTTAGCCAATCAAATGCCCCAATTCTAGGGTGACATCAAATGGCACCTTTCAGATTATAAACACTATATATAGTCCCCTCAAAATTAGATAAAAGGTAGATTATTAAATATTGTGCCATTACTCTGCTAAAATATTCTCTCTCTTTCTATCTCTACACCTTATTCCATACCTGAACTTACTTAAGCTTTGGAGGAAGAACCACCACCAAAACCTCTATGGTTGGCTTCCTTTGCTACAGGTTTGGAGTGGGGAGCAAAGGCATCGTTGCACAAGTCTCTCCAAGAACATATTGAGGAAAGAAGTTACATGACCTACAAGGAGAAAAACATAATGATAATGGTAATTATGATAATGATAATAATAATAATAATAATAATAATAATAATAATAATAATAATAATAATAATAATAATAATGATGATGATGATGATGATGATGATGATGATGATGATGATGATGATGATGATGATGATGATGATGATGATGATAATGATAATGATAATGATAATGATAATGATAATGATAATTATAATACTAATAATTTTATTATTATTATTATTATTATTATTATTATTATTATTATTATTATTATTATTATTATTATTATTATTATTATTATGATAATAATAATAATACCTCCGTCCCATAATAGTCTGAACACTTTCCTTTTATGTTTGTCCCAAATTAGTTTGAACACTTTCATTCTTGACAAGGTCCCACCATTAATATATTATTTCTTTTACACATCTTTGGCGCACACTCTACCTTTTATCAATAAAAAGTTACCCAACTTTCTCTCTCCTCTAATAAAAAATACCCCACCAACTCCTATCGCATCTACTTTTTAAATAAAATAATATTTGATAACCCTACCACAACTTATCACCTTAAACTACATGTCCCAACAGATCTTTCTGGGACGGAGGGGGTAATAATAATAATAATAACAATAAGTAGAATAATAATGATAACGATAATGATAATGATACATTGATAATCAAAAGCTACGACACATACACTTTCATAATCAAAGTACAGTACAACTAAATTGCAAACTACTCCTAAAACCAATTAAAAACATTAACACTAAACATATTTATCCTTCAACTTTAGCTTAAGTTTTTCATACATTTCTCTCTCATTCGGATCAAGGGAAGACTTAGCCATTAATATTTTCCAAATTTTGAACTTTCTATCTTCCTCTTTCTTTGATTCTCTCAAGGCATCACGCTCCTTTTGATATTCAAGCAAGTCTTCTCCCAAACTAATCCTCCTCGCAAAATTCTGAAGAGGATGGAGAACCGGATATTGGGGCTTGTCTCCTACTCTTAACTTTCTCGATGCCGTCAAGACGTTTTGCGCTCGTACCTTCATCTGGACGAGACCGTTTTGGGCTTCCGCCGCTCATTTGGGTGTCATCTTCCCACTTGTCGTAGTGTTTCAGAACATTCTATGCATGCTCCAATGTAAATCGGTGTAACACCCCGTCCTTATATAGACAAGCTACTTAACTATAACTGAATAAACTTAACTAAAAGACGTTAGCGGAAATAACGTACGGATGGAAATGCTACTGATGTGGATTCGAAGTGCTTAGTCTCTCTTAGAAATGAAGGTTCTAATGTACTCCTAGTTCTTTTACGAGTATTAGTAGTTTTCCTAATTCTAGTAGGAATAGGACTCTTGAGATCCTAATCCTAGTAGGATTAGAACTCCTAGTTCTGTTACAAGTATAAAAGTTTAGTTTGTTCATAATTCTAGTTGAGTTAGAAATCCAAATCCTAGTTGGTTTAGGATTCCTAATTAGAGTAGAATTCTAGTAAGAAGTCTAGTGTTAGTAGAAGTCTTTTTGCTTACAAAGTTTTACTTTCCTACTTGGGAGAGTTTTGCTTGTTTTAAGCACATAAGAGTCTAGCTTATATTTATCTTTATTATTTAACTTTATCTTAGGCGTGTAAGATTAGGATAAGTTTGCTGATTTTATCTTTCCTAGTTCTAGTACAATTAGGTTTCTTTTTAGTTCTATATATATGTAGTTCGAATATCATTAATAATATTCATAAATTTTTATTAAAGAATTCAACTTAATTGTTCTTCATTGATTTTGGACGTATTATTCCGGAGTTATTATTGTTTTAGGGAGTGAACCTAAACACAAGATCCTTGGTTTAAACGAGTGAAGTTTAGAATAAGCTTAGGTGAATTGTTTAGTGAGTGAAGGTAAATTAAATCATCTAAAAAAACCTTCTAAATTCGAATCTTTGGTGAGTGAAGTCGTAGTATTAGAGTTAGAACGCTTAGTGAACCTTGATCGAGTGAAGATCTAGGGAAGCTAAGCAGATTCCATTTGCGGAATCATATCAATTGGTATCAGAGCAAGGGTCACTGTGATGGCGCGTGTGACATTGGAATCTGGATTTTCTTAGCTCGTTGGAAAGCTAACATAAAGCGATACGTTGAATCAAACTTTCAACTCAATCCGACAAGTAACGAAGTCGCAGCGAAGAAAAACATCCGACGTTGTTATGGGGGACAGGGAAGCGGATCAACGAAGGGATGCTATTTTAGAAGCACTTTCTAAACAGAACGAAACCTTGCAAGAGATGCTCACCCAACTAACATTGGAGGTGTTCAAGAAGAATAAGGGTGATAAGGCACGAGCACCAAAGGAGGACTCAATTAAACTTCGAGATCTTCCTGAGTTTGATGGTTCTCAAGATCCGGATGCCTAATTGGAGAGGGAACGAAAACTCGAGAGACTCCTTGAACACAAGGGTGTGGCTGATCATAAGGCGTACACTTATGCCGTGCTCAAATAAACTTGCTTCCCTTTGATTTTACAATATATAGATGCGACGAGAGAGAGAAGGAAAGGAGAAGATAAATCCATGAGATGACTTGAAATTAAAGATGAAGAAGCGGTTTGTCCCAAGAACTTATAAACAAGATTTGTTTCACAAGTTCAATACTTTGCAGCAAGGAAGTATGGATGTTGAAGGCTACATCAAGGAGTTTGAAAGATTGTTTTTGCCGTGTGATTGCAAGGATGTGGAGGAGCAAAAGATCTCAAAGTTTCTCGTGGGATTGAACTTAGAGATTAGCCATAAGGTGGAGTTGCAACCTTATTTCTCTTTTGATGAGGCGTGTGAGTTGGCTATGAAGGTTGATAGGAAAATCAAGGCTGCAAAGGATAAATCTTGTAAGCCTTCTTTTATTCCTAAGATCGAGAGTTCCAAACTAACTGAAAAGTTTGAAACTTTAGATAAGGGAAAGGGTGTGTTGGATGCTTTAAAGAAGGAGGTTGAGTCCAAACTTCAACGTGTGAATAAAGATGAAATTAAATGCTTCAAGTGTCAAGGGAGAGGCCACTACAAATCTGAGCGTCCAAATAGAAGAGTGATGACTTCACGAGTCTTTGCTGCACTAGAAGAGGAGGATGCTAGATATGCTTTGGCGTTAATGGAGTGTAAGGAGTCTATGGAGGATGATGACATGGATATGGAAGCACTACTACGAAATCACCCTATAGAGTCGCCTCTAAACAACCTATCGTGTCACCTAAGAGGCGACTCTGTAGATGCCGACACAATAGGTATAGAGGTCTTACACGTCGCCTGTAAGGCGACACAATAGCTTACTTTACGAGTCGCTTGCTTAAATAAGGCAAAGTGATAGCCTATTTTATGAGTCATCTCCTTTAATAAAGGCAACTCTTTAGCTTACATTATGAGTCGCTTCTTTTATTTGAGGCGACACAATAGCATACTTTGAGAGTCAGCATAAGAAGAGGCGACGCAATAGCTCACCAGGCAACACTAAAAGGTTCTCCAAAATATCTGCTTCCCCTTATGTAATATCACCCATATGGAAAACCATTATTTCATTTATAGATTTTAGTCCTCAATGCAATAAAAATCCATAGATGAAGACTCTTGGTAAATTAAGATTAATTTCATACTTCAACATTTGTTTACATTATATTTAAAACTTCCAATACAAGAATCTGGAGAAATAAAATCTAAAAGAATTATAAAAAGAACATTTAAACTTTATATACATTCATCTACAATTGAATCAATTTACAATAGCATATGAAATTTTGAAGAGTGCTTGCGTGATGCTTCTAGGCAACAATTAACTCTCTTTTTAACCTCTTTACTCGATCTCTGCCTCAACTTCCATGGCAAATAAAATAATGCCCTCTTCTATGAAGGTGAACATTTTGATCTCTCTGAAAACCCTTGTTGCATAATTTCACAAAGAAAATGTGTTCGTTGCCGTTAATGTTTTTAGTAAGAAAGCTATTACCTCTGCCTCCAATCTGCTCGTTATAAAAAATAAAAAATAAAAGTAAGAGATTAGCTATTGATTTACAAATTAAAAAGAAAATTTACCAGTATTCCTGGTTGATTACGCTTCTTTTTGAAGGAGGTTTTAAGGGTTTAATTTGATCGCTGCTTGAAGAAAAACATGCTTCTCTAGAATTTGTATTGCTTGACATTGTTTTAGGCAACGAATCACCCAAATCTACCAGCATCAGTGGGGAAAACAGAGGGAGCATTGCACTAATAAAATAAAGACATCAAAACTTCAACCGATAATAAAATAAATAGGTGTAGTGCAAATTTCCAATTTCTTCAAAGCAATTATCTATAATCTAAACATTAAATCAACTTAAAAAAACAAAATGAAATCACTACAAATCTGAAATATCGGTAAATAAACTCCTAGATCTAACCTTTTTAAAAAAAAATTGGAAGATAAAAAAAGTACAAGAAAAATTGGTTACCTTAAAAATTTTCCTACTGTGCAATTTTCAGTTCGACAATCTTCATCATGGACATGAACGCCATTTTTGAATAGCAATTCCTAGATCATGGGGCTCAAATTTCTATGTGAAAATTGTTGAGTTCTTCATCTGAATTGGAGAGAAAAAATGAGATACATTTTGAGAATTAACATAGAATTCGAAATTCTTGAACATAATTAGTAGAAATTTGCTAAATAGTGAGTATAGAAAGAAGAAATTAAAATAAACTAGGGAAGGGGAGAGAGAAAACAAAAGCAAAATTCTAGATAGAAAAGAGAGAAGCATGAAAAGCAATGGGAAGGAGAGGACAAGGTCCAATGGGATTATAAGAAGATTGGCAGAGGTGGCTACTTGAGCCCTAGCGGGTCATTGCTTCATGCGTCGCTCTTACTAGAACAACCGACCCAATAAAGTAGAGTTGCTCCTTTGGAAACAGGGGACGCGAAAAGTACTATCTAATGTGTCGCCTAATATTTTGAAACATATACAATAGCTTTACTCGTCGCCTTTCTTCTGACAAGCGACTCTAAAACTTTTCATCTTGTTTAAATTTGTACCTTATGCGTTGCTCATTTATTAGCAAACGACTCTAAAAGTTTTCATGTCCAACTTTAGTAATAGGCGACTCCAAAGGGACGTCTCCAAAAGGTATTTTTGTAGTAGTGAAATTTTGGAGGGGCAGCCATTGATGGAACCAGCTTCGGATCATGAAACACTTGTTGTGAGGAAGGTACTTCATGTCCAAACCAATCCCTTGGATGATTTGGCGCAAAGGGAGAATCTTTCTCAAACTAAGTGCTTGTGGATGGCAATAGTTGTTCAATTATTGTGGACAATGGTTCATGTACTAATGTGTGCTCAAAGAAGATGGTGGATACACTATATTTAGAAACACGACCACTTGCTCATCCCTACAAACTAAATTGGTTGACTAATAGTGGAGGAGTGGCGGTTGCTAAGCAAGCTCTCAATAATTTTTCTATTAATGAGTTTAAAGATGAGGTTTGGTGTGATGTGGTGACTATGGATGCGTGTGCTATCTTACTTGGGAGGCCATGGCAGTTTGATCGTGACATGGTTTACTTGGCTAAGAAGAATGTGGTTTCGGTGATGCATGAGGGGAAGAGATTGAGTTTGAAGCCATTACCACCCAAAGTGGCATCAAAATCTTCTAATGGGGCTACTATGTTTTCGTTGGTAGGAGATAAAGACACTATGAAGGGAATGAACCGCAAGCAACGCAAGGAAAAGAAAAGGGAGCAGCATGTGTTACAAGCATGGAAAAAGCCACCATTCAAAATAGGTGATTATGTGTGGTTGTCATTGAGTGCTCAAAAGCTTCATAGTAATGCAAAGGGAAAAAACAAGCCTATTGAAGAAGGTCCATTCAAGGTTGTGCATAGGAAGAATTATGACACTTTCCAAGTCTTGCTTGGAGATGGCGTATGTGCATCCTTGAGTGCTGCAGATTTGGTTCCATGTTATGACTATGGAACTTGAGGACAAGTTATTTTCTAAGAGGGAGGGAATGATGTGGATTCGAAGTGCTTAGTCTCTCTTAGACATGAAGGTTGTAAAGTACTCCTAGTTCTGTTAGGAGTATTGGTAATTTTCTTGATTATAGTAGGAATAGGACTCTTGAGATCCTAATCCTAGAAGGATTAGATCTCCTAGGTCTGTTAGGAGTATAAAAGTTTAGTTTGTTCATAATTCTAGTTGAGTTAGAAATCCAAATCCTAGTTGGTTTAGGATTCCTAATTGGAGTAGAATTCTAGTAAGAAGTCTAGTGTTAGTAGAAGTCCTTTTGCTTACAAGGTTTTACTTTCCTACTTGGGAGAGGTTTTACTTGTTTTAAGCACACAGGAGTCTAGCTTATGTTTATCTTTATTATTTAACTTTATCTTAGGCGTGTAGGATTAGGATGAGTTTGCTGATTTTTATCTTTCCTAGTTCTTGTACAATTAGGTTTCTTGTCAGTTCTATATATATGTAGTTCGAATATCATCAATAATATTCAGAGATTTTTGTTAAAGAATTCAACTTAATTATTCTTCATTGATTTTGGACGTATTTTTCCAGAATTATTATTGTTTTAGGGAGTGAACCTAAACACAAGATCCTTGCTTTAAACGAGTGAAGTTTAGATTAAGCTTAGGTGAATTGTTTAGTGAGTGAAGCTAAATTAAATCATTTAAAAAACCTTCCTAATTCGAATCTTTGGTGAGTGAAGCCATAATATTAGATTTAGAACTCTTAGTGAACCTTGGTCGAGTGAAGATCTAGGGAAGCTAAGCAAATTCCGTTCGTGGAATCATAACAGCTACTGTAAAGCAATAATTATAGGTAAAACTCAAACTTAAGCTTTCATAACTTCCAAAATGTTATAGGTTCCATCAAGTAATGAAATATCAAATCCATAATCAAACTACATTATTCAAAACTAAGAGACATGCAAGTCTCCAAAACCCTAAACAAGTTTAAATATCCTTGAGTCCTAACATCACATATGACTCCCTATTTTCATCATAAAACTCATCAACTAAGAATACTACGATGAGCTTTCTCTTATCTCTGACCCACACTCTGCTAGCCCAAGCAGTAATAAGTCTAGAAGTCATTGCCATCTGCACAGATATTTATAAATATTTCCACAGTCAGTGGGGAGTAACTAGCAGTTCTCCCAGAACAAAAGACATCACAGTATATTTCAGACATAGATTAATAAGAAAAAAATGAACAAGATCAAGTCAACTATAATACTCATCATGCAACAACATCTTAATAAACTTACAAGTAATACAAATGTATAGTTAATAAGAAGTAAATTGAATTAATAAATGAATCATCTCAAAAATACTTAAATGAAAATAAAGATATAGGTAAAACAAGTTTTTGAGTCAGAAACCGAACGCCAGTGGATCGCAACCCACTTCTTAAGGTTTGTCAGATTGCAGCCTCCAGGTTAGCCTATGGGCTTACGTTCCTCGCTGCCTGTGTCTAAAAATGGCCAAACTCCCGATGTAGGGTAGTACACGCAACACTCCATGTCCTCTCGGATGACAACAATTAACCAAGTTTACCCCTAGATCGCAACCTAGGTGGTTGGCATGTTCTTCACCGGGACTTCTTCTATCCTACCGGATGTTCTTTTCTCAAATAGAATCACAAACAACATAAAAATATCGTTCATCTTAATAATGTTCATCAAAGGAATGCCACACGGCCTTATATCCACAAAACATAAATAGATATTAATATCTCTTCAAAATTTCTCCACACTTTCTCAAAAAAATAAACTCACAAGCTTTACAATGATAACTTAAAACAACAAATACTTTTGTAGACACTTTAAGCACAAGTAATGACATGTGAAGAGTTATACATAACTTAAGTAGCATCAAACAAGCACATTCTACACCCTGATAATCATCAGCAATTATACATGTTATGCATACATTTAAATACATACGAATAATCTTACAATACAATACGCACAACCAGCAGTAACCCAGAACAATGTGCGCTCAGCGCAAGAGCTTGCGCTCCTCGCCACTCCTGTGCGTCTAACGCACAGACAACTGCGTCTGGCGCCACTAAATGAACAACACTAAATTAACCGATTATTCATTGACTCCATAAAACGTATATAATTAATCATTTGTTACGTTAACCAACTTAAAAATAATGACAATAACAACATAAATCATCAGCCATCAAAAGAATGCAAAAAGACTCACTTAAACCAGGTTATTATTCTCATAATAATTAAATGATTAAACTTAATCCTTTAGCAAATAACACAATAAAAATTATTTAACAATATAAACCAAACCCTATATTCTTACAAAAATTAATATAACACCTTCATAGCCCGACTATCACCGTAATAATTTTGTTTCTAATTCTTGGACCTCAAAAGTAATTTTTAACAATAATTTTTGGATTACCCAATAAAATAATAAAATACTTAAAATTAAAAATAATCGCACAAAAATTACCAAATATTCACACAACATGTATAAACTCACGGTTCAACTAATTACGCAAAGAAATAGATTTTTCGACCCTAATTCATAATATTCACAAATTATTTACCAACAACCACAACAATGCAAAAATAGAGAATGTAATTAATTAAACATGAAAATAGTAAGCAAAAAATATTTTAAGACATAACACACATACTACACACATAACATGCCTCAATAAAAATAATTTCGGTAATTATCAAACTCACACACTAATTATTTAATAATTAATCCATAAACACACAAATATCCGATTTAATTATTTAAATAGGAAAACCCCAAGCAAAAATTATATTACTGCACATAATATACACACAGCACACACAATGAATATTTACATAATTTTTCTTCAATAATTTCATGTGAAAATTTAATTAAAACAATATTCCTATCGAATTAATCTACTGCTGAAATTACTCTAATCTCTAGCGTTCTAAGATAACAATTAGTTACCTAGAACGTCGGGAGGAGAGATGAATCTAATGATATATTCAAGTGCTATGCATGCAATCCAAGTCCTCTTCAGACCCGAAGGCACCACGAATGATAATTAGGCAAGTGAAAGAAGTAGAAATATTAAGAACAAATTAATGAGAACAAATGAGAAGGAGAAAAATTAATGAAACTCTTGGAATAGCCGTGTGAAATGGAGGAAATGACAGCAATATTTTTCGGTGATTTAATCAGAATTTTGGTGATTAAATGGATGATTTAAGGGGGTTTAAATGATGATTTATGATGGAGGTTATGGGAGTTAAAGAAATATGAAGAGACAACAACTCAAAGGAAGAAATATCTTCCATTGTTCATCATATGGCTGGCTGCCATATTGCCCAAGCACACATAAATTTTTGGCCCTTTTCATCAACAATCCAAGTGACAAAAGGTCCGTTACGCGTTAAAATAATAAAGTTCCTAAATCGCGCCTAAACTTAAAAATAATTAATAACGAAAATTATATTAACAAATTATATTGTAAATATAAATATAACTCACATAATAAGCACATCAAACAATAAAAATATTTCGTCTCCCAATAATTTATAAAAATCGAAATCATTAACTAGAAGAAAATAATAGTTTTAGGGAAAACTTTTGCGAAAAATAAGGAGCAAAATTATGGGGTGCTACAATCTCCCCTCCTTAAATAAAGTTTCGTCCTCGAAACTTTGAAAACACCAAAAAAATAAAACAAATACACAACGAATACCTGAAACGAATAATTCCGGATATTTAAGTAGCATTGACTCTTCAGTTTCCCAAGTGGCTTCTTCGTACTTCTGACTTCTCCAAAGTACTATAACCAAGGGAATCACCTTCCTTCTCAGAGCACGGTTCTGGGGGTCCAAAATACCAATCGGTCGTTCCTCAAATGTCAAATTCGGCTCGACTGAGACCAACTCGACAGGATTCACATGCGAAAGACCACTATGATACCTGCGCAACTGCGACACATGGAATACATCATGAACCTTCAACAACTCTGGCGCCAAAGCCAAATGATACGCAGCCTCCCCAATTCTTTGAAGAACCTCATAGGGACCCATATACTTCGAACTCAACTTTCCCTTTTGACCATATCGCATCACTCCCTTCATAGGAGAAGCCTTCAGAAGCACCTTGTCTCCCAACCCAAAGGAAAGAGGTTTTCGTTGCACATCTGCATACGACTTCTGCCTATCTTGAGCAGCCTTCATCTTAGCTTGAATTACTTTCACCTGCTCAACAGTATCCCGAATAAACTACGGGCCCAAAATTAACGAATCACTGATGTCGCTCCAACAATTAGGATTACGACATTTCCTTCCATAAAGAGCCTTATTATTATTATTATTATTATTATTATTATTATTATTATTATTATTATTATTATTATTATTATTATTATTATTATTATTATTATTATTACTATTCTATTAATTATTATTACTATTATTATACTATTAATTATTATTATTATCATTATTAGTTATTATTATTATATTATTGATTATTGTTATTAGTATTATTAATATTAATTATTATTGATATCAAATAATAATAATAATAATTATTATTATTATTTTTATTTTTTTTATTTTTATCATTATTATTATTATTAATTATTATTATAATAATTATTAATATTAATTATTATTATTATTATTAATATTAATATTGATATTAATTATTTTTATTGATATTAATTATTCTTATTACTATTATTCATCATCATCATTATTATTATTATTATTATTATTATTATTATTATTATTTCAGTTCAATTCAATTCGTTTCAGTTCAGATTCTCTCAGTTCAAAAGAACGGGGCCCTAATATTACTTTTCCTAGACCAAGTAAGACCGACCCCATTGTAGATGCTCTAAAGCTATGAGCTCCAACACATAATCGGTAACCCCACACAAACCCTAAGGGTTCGTTTGGTTCAAGATATGGAATGGAAAGGGAATGAAAACAAAGAAAGCAAGAAAATGGTAATAAAAATGGTTACATTTAGGCATTGTTTGGTTGAGCTTTTTTAGGGCCTGGAAACGTATTCAATAATCTAAATCCATTACTCCTTGTTTGGTTTGGGTAGTGGCCATTATCCTTACTTGAAGGTAACCCAAACCCCCAAAATGTTACCCTCCCAATTAGAGTATTAACAAAATCCTTTCCATTCCTCATAAGTGATTCCTTTTTCCATTGTTGAACCAAACACCCAATAAAAGTAACAATTATTGTTACCATTCCTCCCCCCTACTTGATTCCATTCCCTTTCCATTCCTCTATTTGAACCAAATCCCCCTTTATTGGGTATTTGGTTCAAGCCATAAAATGGAAATAGAATGGTAACCATTATCACCAACTAATGGATAGTGTTACTTGAGGGGGAGGAGGAAGTAACAAATGGGGGGAGTCTATTACCACCAAGTAAAGGTGATGGATTAATGAGGGGTTGAACCAAACATGAAGAAAGGGAATCGGTAATTGTTTCCGTTTCTTGGACCCTAAAAATAGTGAACCAAAAGGGCTCTAAAACCCACTCGCATCCATTATACGGAAGCATAACCCCAGGAATCTGAATATCATGAAGGAACCACAAAGTTAACAATTTGTGCAAGGCAAAATGTCTCGTAAATAAGGTCAGTTGTTGGGAACAATTCTTTAGGACCTGCAATAATGTAGCCGCTGCTGGTATCGCCCAGGGCAACAGTAGCTGCGGTGAATCCGTAATGGATGAGTACCATAACAGTTTTCATTGAACAGATAGGCCTGTTTTGGTGTGTGAGCCAAAGACAGCTCTGATTTGGCTAGCGAATAGTGTCCTTCAAGCAGGGAAATGCGTCTGTAATAAGCCCCATTGTGGTAGGAGTTCCCTCATGAGAGTTGATGAGAGCACACTCTGAACCTTTATAAAGAAAAGCTTTCCCAGCAACTTAATAAATTTTTTACTTGTACGTGAATATTATGCTAGTAATTCTTGAATCGTTACGGAAATTTTCCCAACATTATTCAGGAAAATTGTTCTACAATTTCTATCTTGTAACAGCAAGCAAGAAACCAAATCAAACTTTTATGACAGCACGTGCAAAAATGACCAAAGCATATAATGCATGTTGCTATGAGCACCTGCAATTAGCAGTATCAATAATTTACAAAGCTAACGCTCAAGAGGGCGCTACAATTTCGACCAATTTGTACATTACTAATTTCCACTCAACTAACTGTACATTCCTATGCTAAAATCTTATGGAAATGTTACCATCTCCACTGAGATTTTGTTCACAACTTTAACTTTACATCTCAGAAACACATCTATCAACCCGCTGCTAAGGGCCGTTATAGCTCAAGTCAACCTATCAATGAAATTCGTGTCCTTGACTATGAAAACCATAATGAATGTTACATCGAAGTGTTATACAAGAGCTACACGGAGTCTAGCCTTACTAGACCCAGTAGTTCATTCCACAATGATTAAGAAACTTTGTCTAGAACTGTGACATAGGGTTCCTCTTTAGTAGTCTTGACTGCAAGATTTAAAGAGGGGTAAGTTCACACGAGCTTACAACAGGAACTAACTAAATTGAACATTTGAAATGCAATTCATACCTTGACTTTTGTCGATCTCCAGCTCCCCGGACTGTGCTGCTGAGACCGATATTCATATTTTTTAATGGAATTTATATCAACTGTTTGATCTGGACATGAACTGTTATCGATCAAAGATTCCTACAAGCATATCAGGTATGGTTAGTTCCTAAATTACAGAATGACCTAAGATCACACATTTAAGACAAGATCTGAACCAATCAGGTCTATTCATTCTTTTCTAAGCTCATATGTTAACAGTACTTTGTAATCATAATCAACAAAGATGCAAAAAAAAGTTCTTTGAAAGTATCTTGCCCTCAAAATGAGCACACTATACACCATGGCTGCACATAAGCTCGTTGCATTACTGCTTAGTACATACTCACCAAATAACTAAAGTAACCAGTGAAATACCTTGCTCTCTAATCCTGCGCAACTCTTAACTTCCAAACGATCATAGTAAAAGAGTACCTGCACAAAAGAAAACATTATTGGAATAATAGGATAGCAATGAAGAAACTAGTTCTGAGGCGCTTACATCCCCACCCCAATAAAGCAGCGAAAGAAAAGGAGATATTGAAGAGAGAAAGGGGGGAGAAAGGAGGAAAAAAGGTTAAAAATTAAACAGGGCAATTCCTAAAAGTGTTGAAATATAGTAATACTTTTCGAAGAAGAAAAGGAAAGATAAAAATAAAAATAAAAAGGCCCTGCCAACAATCTAAATTCTAAGCAGGTAACTTGTCGATAGTCCTTACCTTACCAATCAACTGGATATTTGACGCATCAGCAGCCATGATCTGCACTCCTAGACAGTGGTTGGGAGAAATGCAGAAAGGGCAGAATATGGAATTGTATACACAGCCATCTTCCCGGCACCAGATACCCTGTCTTGGGATATCTTTGTTATTCCTGTTATAAAGTCTCTGATCAACTGACAAATTATCCACTATCAGAACTGGCACAAGAGATGGTGAAGTCTGCAGACATTCTTGCTCATTTCCTTTGAATAAACTAGTCAAGATAATTTTTGATAGTGAAGTCAAGAAACATGTGACATATGAGCTGTTTCCAGGAAGTCCTAGTGGGTTTCTGCAGAGTGAACAAAATATTTGTAATCTCTGATCCAGACAGAGACTGCCACTTTTGGAAAATAGATCACACTCATTCGCCACGGAAATTTGAATGCTAGGCTTAAGTTCACATGCTGAGAAATTAACCTCCGAAAATCTTGTTCTTTGATTTTCATTGTCATTCAACACGGAATTATCAGTCATTCTTAAGTCCTCGGTATTTTCTGCAGTCACCACGTCAAACTTCATCTTCTGAATCGAGTTCATCTGCTGTGAATTAAGCAACATCCGCCTTTTATGGGCATGAGAATTAACACTCAAATTTGCTGATGATTCTATTTTCTGAATTAACCCTTTGGTGTTTTCTCTGCCACTTCTTTCTGGAGTGACTTCAGCACACGTCACTTTTGAAGGAAATTGAGTGGAATCTGTTAAAGACACATGACTTGCTTGATCAAACTCATCAAAGGTCTGGACTACGGTGGAATGAGAATTGTCCTCATTCATGGTTCCTTCAGGACTAGCTACAGTGTAGTTTCCACTTATAGGAGTCTCCTTAATGACAGAAACTTCTAGCCTTTCTTCAAAATTTGCTGCGAACGGAGTTTCCCAGCACCTGAAAATGAAGGAAACCATGACAATACTATCCCGAGAAACCATTGTCATTGAGTACTAAGATTGAGAAAGTAATTCACATGCAAAGAAACCGTAGCACAAAAATAAGATTTTCATGAAATATTCAAAGCAGAAACAGAAAGATGCACATTGCACAATTTATGATATACATTGAAGGATGAGCTCAACTCAACTGCAATTTCAGCAACACAGCAGGAAAGATACGAAATTGTCTTTAAGCTAGGGTATTGTCTCCGAGTACTAACTCCAGGTCAAGGGTCAGTGAGGGGCAAGTTAAGAGACTTAGAGCATCCTCCTTCACTACCTAAACTATTTTCCATAATAAATATATAATTCAGCAGTTGGAGGTAATTGAAAAATGATTTTGATTACTGCAAAGAATGAGTTACATCAAACCATTTTAGCCAATAGATTTTTTGAATCCATGATTCACATTGAGCATTCCAACATAACCAGTGGAAGAAGATTAGAAAATACTTCTCTATATTTTAGTAGTTGCAACACTTTCCTTTTTAGGAAGACTTAAATTAGTTACACATTTACACCATTATATTATTTGGAAAGGGATTTCTCTCTATATCTCCCCTCATCACATGAGCACATTTCCCAACTCTCTCCTAAGTAATGCGCTGCAGACTTATATATCGGGATATTACACTCCATCTCTCTCCTCTATCCCCCCCGCCCCATTTTGCAACTATCAGAAAATGAAGGGTGTACTTAAAATTTATGAACTGTAAAGATAACCTCAGTTCTAGAAAGTGTCAAAAAATCATTCTTAATTGGAGGTTCTACAAAAAGGAAGGTTTCTTAAAGCTTTCAATATCAGTAGTAGTAAATAGAGCACACAAGCTTCACCTCAGAACCTCCCAACTATGGCACTCTACGTCAATCTCTTTCTGGTTGTCAATATCTTCCTCATTTACTGGTGCAGACTCTTGAATTCCATCGTTGCTTTGAGATCTCACTGACATATAACCAGAGCCTGCGTTAGCTGAGCCTGATAAACAATGAGAACGTCTAGTAGATGGCATCTTCATGCTGCCAGAAACAAATCTCTTTTCGCTGACTTGTGATTTGGTCAATGCCTGGCTTTTCTTTTCAACGGATTTTTTAACAGAACCATCAGGAGGAATATTTTCTAAATCAGCAACAGGATCTTGTACCTTACTAGAATTGCCAATCCTCTCCTGTGGATGAGCAGAAATTAGATCTTTAAGAGAAGGGAATACTTAACTGTGGCAAGGACGAGAAATAAAAACATCAACATGGAGCGTTTTGTTTGACCTTAGTGTTACAGAAGAAGGATTTCAATCCATCAACTGATGTTTCAAAGTTCTCATATGTTCTGATTGATTTCCTCAGCCACTTAGAGATGTAGATTGTATTTCTTTCCTCGCTGAATCTCTCATCTGCAGCACATTAAGTGAAGAGCCTTCACCAAAAGTTGTATAAAGCAGAAACATACTACCAAAACTTGTTAAGATAGGAATTAGGAAGAAACTAAAACAAGGAAACAGTAACAGAACACAAGAACTAAAGATTCACTTTGCACATTCAAATTTGTCAAGACTCAAGAACAATTCTTAAGTGAGACCTTGCTTTTAATGTCATGTACTGTATTGCACCAAACTCCTTTTGACACTATGTCATATATGGACAAGGATCAATATGACAATATCACAAAAAAAAAAAAAAAAAAACCAGGGTCAAGGCGTTAGGCAGAGAAAAGCAAGACATGGGATTCACTTCAATCGATGAGAGAAGTGGAAGCAAGGAAAAGTAAATTTTTTTTAAAAAGAAATATTAACTTTTGAGATAATCTTGATTATGATGTAAAATGATAATGTACTTTCAGAAAATAGTCATGCAGTAGGTCTGGATTTCATCTTCAACGTAAATTAAATAAAATTTAGTAGATTCAATCACTGAACAATGCCCACGCATGCAATGTGATGATGGCGCACGACAGGATTGATTGTACTGATTTTAGTGGGTGGAGTGGGTTTCATATGCCAACTTCACGAAGCTCTGATTTATATAAAAGTAAACGTACAATATAATAGCTAGCAAGAAAAATGTTAAGAGATTTAAATAAAATCTTTTACAATATACTTCCTCTGTTTTTTTTAAGTGCAACATTTTGACTTTGACACTATTCACACACCTCACTTTGACCGTATGTTTTTACTAATATATAAAAACAAAAATGATTACATAAAATGTTGTTGGATTTTTTTCAATAAATATTTTCATAATATCAACTTTTATAACTTTTACAAATACATAATTAGAGATATTTATGGTCAAAGTTGTGTGTTGGCAAGCGTGAAAATCAAACTGTTGCACTTATTTAGAAACAGAGGGTTAGTATTCTTTGTGAAGAAACTCTTTTACTGGAGATACAGTAGCACTGTTCTATTGTCAAAAGTTAAAACAACTCAATACGGCCTCATCCCCTGACCTCCACACCTGACCCTGCCTTTTCAGACAATAAAAGATACTGCTTCATCACTTTCCAAATCTGACCTTGCCTATTTGGACACTCATTTGTAGATCTCACTTCAGCATAGCATTAAGCGTTATTCCCAGCTAGGAAAACCATTCAAAAACATGAAAGCAACATAAAACAGATAGAAGAAGACAAGAATTACCTAAGAAGATTATAGCCCCATAATCATGCCTGTGCCGAATACATCTGCCTGTCATCAAGAAAAGTAAAGAGTAAGAATAAATCCTACAGCCTTGGTATCAGAACAAATAGTACCGTCAGCAAGATAAGAGCTAACACTTGATAAAGAGAATAGAATAGATTATTTTTTTTTAAGAAAAACACATGACTATGCAAAAGATATGATGGCTTGAAAAGAAAGCACATATTAGGAACATGATATGCTGCAAGTCCCTGTATCTGCAAACCTATCTGTCAGCTCATGAATATATAAATGCTTCAAGTGACTCCGCACAGAAGTTTTGTTGGCCAATCAGCATCATGGATCCAGGGGGAGACTCATCTTAGTTGGGGGATCCAGGGGATAGCATAGTTGCCAGAATGATGATATATATAGAAGACAATTGACATACACAAACTGACACATATATCAGTTTCTGGGCCTGAATTTATTTTATTTTCTGCTCGTTGGATCTAGTCAATATCTTTATTCTGGGAGTAGTATAAACTGCTTGCAGAAAATCACTTAGTATTATAGTCTCCAAATTATATAATCTGTACTTTTTATCCTTCATAGTAAACATTATCCTTATGTGGCTGTGGAAGTAACTAAGACGATTTTAGTAATCACTATAAAACATCAGTAAGTTGGTCTTTGCGTTTCTAATTCTCATACGTGAACTTGAACACTAAACACATACGCCTTTGCTTGACTGAATGCAAACTAAATCAACATATACTGCTCTGAGGGTCAGATCCCTCTACACCCACACTTAGGTAGAGAAGGAAGGCTTCAGATACTTTGGCGACCAACTTTACAACTTTACAGGGCATTGAACACCATCTCTATGAAGTATGAGGTGATTATTATATGAGGTACGGATAATCAATGATTTACTAGCAATATAAATGCTGCATTTCTCTATGTGAGATAAAATCGATGAAGCTCATCATTTGGATGACATGCAATCATATAGCAAAACAAAACTTCAAAGAGGACCTTCACATGTCACATAGTGAGAAAGGTGACAAAAATTACAAGAATCTGATTCCTTGTAGCAAGAGTCAAACAGGCAAACATAAATATTTCAGGTCTCGAGTTCATTTAAAGTAGCACGTGCAATCAGGCATCATTCAAAGGATTATAGTAATTGTTGTAACTGTTTAAGTTAAACGATTGAACGATGAAATTATATATTGTATTTCACCAAAATCCAACACTCAGATTGATCTGAAGTCTGATATAAAAATATATTGCTTTTTTCCATGAGGGTCCATATTCTTCAAGATTTTTGAGTTTTGAAACATCACTACAGTGCTTATTCATACCAAGTTCTATACAAAATGAAATTGGCTGGCAATTGCCTGGTGTTTGTAAGTAGAAAGGAGAATATAATGACCAAAGGAGGCGTGTCAAAAATTGCACATGAGATTAGAATTTCAATGGTCTTAGGTTCCCTGTAAATGAGTGCTTCTGGAGCTTTTCAAGGGGCTTTTTCAACCAATATATAGCACATCTAACCATTTCCTTCTGAAAGGAATCTATACCCTGACTAATGTTGTTATTTACAAACACATAGCGACGTGTACAATTAATACTGGACTGTCTGTATCATCTAGAAAACCAAAAGTTCCCTATCGTTACTTACAGCCAAGGGAATACACAAACTTCAGTACACCTGGTGTACTAGTACAACAGATATATATATATATATATATATATATATATATATATATATATATATATAAAAGTGAGATCTGAATGTTTAAGCGAGAGACAAAGGCCTAAAAGTAAACATTAGGTTTCTTCTCTTCCTTTTTTTTTTGGACGTAATATTTTTGTAAGCCTTCTCACTTTTACTCTGTTTCTTTTTCTTTTTTTTTAACTCTTTCCAGTTCATGTACAAGAATTCTTCTCTTTTGTTTCTTTTCTGGACTTAATGTTTTTGTAACTGTTTACTGTTTCTTACATTATTTTTTACTCTTTACTCTTCATTTCTAAGATTTTTTTGTTTTAAGGTCTTATGCCTCACTTTCTATTTACGACAATTCATTTTAAAGAATGTATAACTCAGCTTTAATATAATCAATATTCCACACTTTTAACACAACAAATTTCACATTTAAGCCTGAATCTTTCACTTTTAGAAAGGAAGAGCTCACTTTTTAAATGAAAAGATCACAAAAAAAAAAGAATTTAAAATATTGGAAAAAAAAAAAAAACAAATTTTGTTTTTGTTTTTTCAGGCAGGTGTATGGATACACTGGCTGCTAGCCTGGGAAATATCGAAGTCTTCAATAACATGGAATCACTAAGATAATAGCTACCATTTATGACACTCATCCTCCAGAATACCCAGCGTACCTGCAGCCTGATTTAGTGCTCTGAAGGCTTGGTGGCAGTACCAGTCGCTCCCACTCAGAAGATTCTTGGAGCTTTTATATGTGTCATTATACTTCTTCTTTTCAGCAACTTGGACATCATATCTGCAAAGACTTCGAGATTGATGATCCCAATTGGGTATAAAAAAGCCCAAAAAAATTCCAGTTTAAACAGGAGCTAAGAATTCTTACATATTTGGAAAAGGAATACCAATAATTATCTGAAGGAGTTAAGAAATTACATCTCAACACAAAAAAGGGGAAGGAAATGATTTCTTCCTGTATAAAAGAGAAGCCAGTTCAACCTAATTACATTGAGCTAATTGGGGCATAACATGCGCTATTATATGTTATTAATATACTATTTGAAAATTAATACTCCAGAAAGGATACAACAGCACGAGCATTTTCATCTGAAAAGTCAATTCCTTCAGAGACCTGTGCTCATTGACAATGGCCAAAAAACAAGATTTATTAAATTGAAGGATCATTTTGTTCCTTTAAATCAGCAGTAAAAGTTAACACATTGTCATACTAGAACTCTGCCAGATAATGCCATCTTATGGGGAGGAAGCAAAAACTATAATGGATAAATAAGTACTTCAAGCAAAAAGAAAAAGAAATATATTTCTAGAGAAATATGCAACCAACATAGAGATCACTGTAGTTCCTTTAGTGAGGCTCCGACCCATTGCAGAATAGGGAGGGTCAAAGGTTCACAGCCTAATCAGTTATACCCCTTTGCTGAAACAGAAGGTGTTTTTGATATAAAATCCTGATATTAAGTGCAACAATCACCTGCTGCATCGCAATAAATAAGAAGCACAGAGAATCGAATGGGTCCCCTACTTTGCTGCTCAATTGGTTGGATGCAAAAGCTTAGACTTCCCATAACTGCTATAAATTGCTAGGTCAAAGAAAACCAGTTGTTGCTGATACCTTCTTCTTGGTTCCTTCTTCTCCTTCCATAACCTGAGCTCGGACAAGGAAGAGATAAGAAGGCCCCATGGAGAATGTGGTCAGAAATAGATTTTCTGCGTGACGTTTCCTTTCATGGGGGGATAGCCCGATAGGTATGCAACTTCCCACAAACGTTTAGTAGAACTTCCAAAGTTGTAATTTCCACACTATTGTGAACCAAACAACTTTCTGGTTTTCTATCCTTCAGGATTATTTGGTTTAACAAATGCTCCAGCCTCATTTCAAGCATGGATGAATCATATTTTCAAGCCTTTGCAAAGAAAGTGGGTATTAATTTTCTTTGATGATATATTGATATATAGTGCTTCATTGGGAGATCATTTAGTGCACTTGCAAGCTGTGTTTCAGTTAATGCATGAACACACTCTTTTTGCTAAGAAGAGTAAGTGTGCATTTGCAATATCCAAAGTAGAGTACCTAGGACATTTATCTCAGGAAGAGGGGTGGAAACTGATCCTACTAAGGTAGTAGCTGTAACTAAATGGCCTACTCAAAATGTGAAGCAACTCAGAAGTTTTTTGGGATTGGCTGGTTATTATAGGAAGTTTGTGCAGAATTATGCTTTAATTAGCAAACCTCTCACAAATTTATTGAAGAAAGGAGAATTCCTATGGACTCAAGAAGCTACTGAAGCTTTTGAGCATCTTAAAATAGCTCTCAGTTCTGCACCAGTGCTTGCCTTACCTGACTTCTCAAAACCTTTCGAGATGGAAACCGATGCCTCTAATGGAGGTATAAGTGTTGTGTGAATGCAAGAAGGTCATCCACTAGCTTTCTTAAGTAACTCTTTGGGCCCTAAATGGAAGAGACTTTCTGTATATGAGAAAGAACTCTTAGCAGTGGTGACAGCAGTACAGAAATGGGAACTATACCTCTCCAGCAGCAAGTTCATCATAAGAACTGACCACAAAAGCTTAAAATGGTTCCTACAGCAGAAGATCTCTACTCCTTTTCAACAATTTTGGCTTTCCAAGCTCATGGGCTTTGATGATGAGATCTTCTATAAGTCTGGAAGGGAAAATCTAGCTGCTGATGCATTGTCGAGAGTGAATGGTGCTGAGATATTGTTTATTGCTCTTTCAGTATTGGACTCTAACCTCAGCACTCTTATACAAGCTAGTTATTCATTGGACAGCAACATTACTCAACTCCTTCATGATTTACAACATGGCAGTTCAGTCCCTCACTTTACTCTCATTAATGGCTTGCTTAGAAGGAAGGGAAAGATCTTCATTGGTCCTGATGATGGGTTAAAGCTCCAAATTATGACTTGGCTTCATTCCTCCCCTCAGGTTGGTCATTCAGGCTGAGATGCTACTCTACAGCAAGTAAAAAGACTATTTTATTGGAAGGGAATGGCACTAAGGCTCTTTTGGACTGCATTGACTGAACTGAATTTGTCTGAACTGAACTGAAATGAATGAAAACTGTGAGAGGAAACTAACTGAACTAAACTGAAATGAACTGAATTTGTCTGAATTGAATTTTTATTAATTCAGTCCAAAAGAACGGAGCCTAATTGTTACAAGCTTTGTCAGAAATTGCCTAGTGTGTCAAGCAAGCAATCATGAAACTGTTGCATCTCCTGGACTTCTCCAACCTTTGCCTATTCCTCAAGAGGTTTGGATGGATATATCAATGGATTTCATCTCTGGATTGCCTACGTCATAGGGTAAAGATGTTATTATGGTTGTTGTTGACAGATTAAGTAAAGCTGCTCATTTCATAGCACTCACATCCTTATTCAGCTGAAACTGTGGCCCAGATTTACTAAGATAATATTTTTAAATTACATGGTTGGCCTAGATCAATCATCAGTGATAGAGATTCTATCTTTATCAGTTGGTTTTGGCAGGCCTTATTTTCTATACAAGGCACTGAGCTTCTTCTTTCTTCCTCTTACCATAGGTAGTCAATAAATGTTTAGAGACATTCCTAAGGTGTATGTGCAGTGAATGTCCTAAAGATTGGAGTTTGTGGTTATCTTTGCCAGAATGGTGGTATAACACCAATTTTCATACTTCTATTCATGCCACTCCTTATGAGATTGTATACAATCAACCTCCTCCACTCCATCTTCCTTACTTACCTAGAGAGACTAAGGTTGATTTGGTGGATATGTCTTTGCAGAAAAGAGAAGCTATGATAAATACTCTTAAGTACCATTTGAAGAGGGCTCAAGATAGACTAGAAAAGTCAGATTGATCATCACATAAGTGATAGACAATTTGCTGTAGGTAGCTGGGTATGGCTCAAGCTTCGACCTTATAGACAAAGGTCTTTGAGGACTTCTCCTTATGAGAAACTCTCTTCCAAGTACTTTGGTCCCTTTCAAGTACTTGATAAAGTAGGTATTGTTGCCTACAAGTTACAGATGCCTACTCACTCTCAAGTCCATCTTGTGTTTCATGTTTCACAATTGAAGCCCTTCAAAGGTCTTCTTCCTGCAGTGGCACATATTCCTACTTGGTTTCATAATGCATCTACTGATATTCCTCTTACTCCTTATTCTGTTTTGGATAGAAGAGTGGTGAAACACAGAAATGGTGCTCAAGTTCAGTACTTAGTTCATTGGGCTGGTTATTCTCCTTCTGAAGCTACATGGGAGCCTGTTGTAGTGTTTCAGGAGAAAATTCCTGCTTTTGTTGTTCCATCTTGAGGACAAGATATTTCTCAAGGGGGAAGGAATGTAATAGGAATTCTGTTAGATTGTTGAAAGTTGTTGTAAATCTATTGTGGGACTTTTGGTGATAAAAGTAGTTACTTCTCTTTTCTCTTGTATTTCTTAGTTAAGTCCTATGAATACTGTACTAGAAATGATTTGTAGATTCATTCTGAACATTAATAAACACATATCTCTCTCTCTCTCTTCTTCTTCCCCATCTCTCTAAATCTCTCTGCCTCTTTCTATCTCTATAATTCTCTCTTTTCCTAGATGTGAATCTAAATGTGAATCAAAACATTAGATCAATTATGTTGATCTTAGTTATCAGTAAGCTGAATTGAGCTTACTATTACAGAGAATCACTTAGTTCAGGTGATAGAAGGAGGAGTGGCTTGCCGAAGGAGAAGAGACGACGACCGGCGACCGGCGCGACAAGGGGGGAGAGACGAAATCCAAGGCGAAGGACTTCGAAGGAGTTCGAACTCTTCTCAGTTTAGGTGAGAGAGAATTCGAAATTTTCCAAAAACCCTTGGATCTGTTTTTGCCCCTTTAAAATTTCATTCAACGTGACTGAGTACGTGTCTTTCCTCTCGAATACGTCCCCAATCCGTACCGGCATTCACCCCAAGCGTACCCAAATAAACCCACATACCCACCCCTCTAGATTCGTTTTGGGGACAATCCACAGCGAATCCGTCTCGTACCCGTCCCCGGTACGGGAGTCGGTGTCCGGGAGGCGTACCCGTACTTCATAGCACATACATACATACATACACTTAATTGTAATTGATCGTACGTAGTATAAATTTGCATCCTGATTTGTTAAATTGTCCCCTCATGAGGGTCTCCTAATATAACTTTCAAAACATAACATATACTCCTGCATACACTGATACATATATAAGAATATAATCATATATTGATAGTGATTATGTCTGCGACTCGTTATGTGTGTGTGCCTACATATCCGTTCATGTGTACGCGTTAAGAAACTTTCATTCCTCAAAGTCAGCCACTGAGCCGGTAAATGGTGGACCTAGACTTCAGGTTAAATAGTCATAAAACTCGATAATTGGTAACAGAAGTAAAACAGTCTTACATGACGAATATATGTCAGACTAGGGACTGAACAATCAAAAATAATTATAAGAATAATTGCACACCTTTCCCCGGCAAACAGCGAGAAATGCAGCCCCCTCCTTACAGTCCTCAACTGACTTAGCCGCAGCAAAACCATCAGAGTTAACGTTCTTAGTCTTTCTCCTTTTTCCAAGAGCTGGCTTTGTGTCTTGATGAATTGCACTGTAATAACCTTTCAAAACAGTTTCTAACTCATCCTGGCTTCCTCCTCTAGGCTCTGCATGTCAAAGGTTATTAGCTAATTATCTTGTAAATCATGCTCCTAAGACATAATTTCACATAATATGATTTCCTCCAAAATAAACATCCCAATTAAAATCCAAGAACAAGAGGTCCTCCTGGTACTCTGGACCTTTTATATAACACTGAACCTTTATGTTTCCCCTTGCAGAGCAGGGTTACTTACCAACAAAGACAGGTTTTCTAGCATTCATCCGAGACCACTGGCCTGTTTCACTCCACCTTTTACAAAGCTTATCCATTAGCTTATAGCTTGGAAAGAACACGAGTGAACCACCGGGAACAACCTTGAACAGCTCCTCCAGGGCTTTACCAACAGCATCCTTCACAAGATACATGTTATTGACCTAGAACCTTAGCAACAGAGGGAAAAGAAATTTAAAGAAAAACTGTGAGTACCTGAAAGGCATATCCATCAGCTGTCTTATAGCTTGCATTTAAGCGATAATCATGTGGACCAGTAGAAATTATAGAAGCCCAAACCTGAGGCAAATGAAGAATAATAACCAAATTAAAACACGAGATAGTGAACAGAGACAAAGCAACTCAGACGGTTTAATAAAAAGGGTGTTCACCAACTAACCTGAGATTCAACGTCAATTACGTGTGGGGCCTCTAGAAGAGTATCAAATGGGATCCCAAGTTCAGATGAAAATGAATTCATTGGTGATAGAGTCCTAACATTACCCAAAAATAGAAAAGCAGGCATATCATGAAACATAAGTACATGACAGAACTAGTTACAAAACAACCATGCGAAGCTCCAAATAATAGACAAAAATATTAAGGCTTTCACTGCAGCTGCCATTATCAGCATTGAACCGGCATTCGAGTTATTGATAAAGGCAGAGTCCTTGAACATCGGCAGATTTCAAATTTGAGTGAGTCAAGCTCACAGGGTACAGAGAATATGACCAAACAAAGACAAAGCAGGCTGTAATTTGTTAGGCCTGAAGGAACTTCATCCAGGTAAGTACATGCAACGGAAAAATCTTGAATTTGAGCCATTTAATAGACTAAGCTTCTGTATCCCAATTGGGGGAATCAAATTTGGAGTATACAACAAGCAGCAACAGGAACTCAAGAGCAACATCCCCATGTAAGTTATAGGGTGGTTGCTATTAGACTGGTCATGATCTTATGGAAAATGAATAAAGTAGTAAGATCAACTACAACTGATTGCAAAATAAGCATAAACCTACCCAGATGTTAAAATCACTGATAATGAAAGATCAGAAATCTCTCTGAATACAACAGCTGGGTTCAAGCACCACAAACTGAAAGTAAGTGTCCAGCTACCTGAAAAGTGCACAGCAGCAAAGCAACATAATATAGATTTGACAAAATAATTGACAACTGTAATGTAGAAAGAAGTTGTAGAGAAAAGATAAATCAGAACATATACTGTATGTAATAAAATAAATAGGGATGACATTCTAATTCATAAGATGGATAGCAGCTTGCTACTTGAGAAGACGTCAAAAATTTCACATAGTTGAGGTTAAATTACTTGCCACATTTTTAAAAAATGCCAAAACTCCATATTAGTAAACCTTCGAAAAGTCTGAGATCCTGACCCCCACACCTACACCTAACCCCATCAACAACTAGAAAAAGGGAGTAAAACTCACAAGCTTTTGAAAAAGAAGATGGGCTTGAGATTTAAACTCATGGCTTAGTCTCACACTCTCACACTTCGAAGACATATATAACAAGAAAATAACTAATACAAATTGTCTGATTTAATTCTAACATTAAGGATAGCCTTAATCCCATAGTTTTAAGATGCTACTAATAACATAGTCACAAGTAAAACCTGCAGACATTAAGATGAGCCTTCAGATCTTTGGAGGAATAAAGAAAATTAGTAAGTCAATGGTGTATAGCCAACTAAACAGCACAGAAAATGACCATGCAAATCCACATATATGAGCTCTCTTCCTTCTGCAATATAACAAAAACCTCCACTTATAGGTATTACATGTTCACAAATAGTATCTAAAAACCTTCATTTATAGGCGTTACATGTTAACAAAATAGCATCTAAAAACCTCACCAGTATCTTTCTTAATAAGTCGTTGTACAACAAGTTGGTAATCATTTACATGAATCCCATTTCCCTGAAAAAAGTATGCAAGTGAACAAAAAAGACCTGCATCGATAACAGCATAACATGTTAAGGAATTTGATCAGTCCTTCAGTAAAGAAGTAGAAGGCTAGAAGCACTAGAACAAAAGCACTTGCCTTCCAATGTAATTGCTGAAATACCACTTAAATGAGCTAACCCCGATTCACTGTCTGAAGCGGCTTTAATAGCCTTGAAAAGAGCATTGTACACATTAGAAAAGCAGCAGCTTTTTTATCAACAACAACCCAACTATCACTATATATATGTACCTTGGTAGCACACTCTTTCAAGATTGGAAAGCACTGTTGCGAGATGTTTGCCTCCTGGAGCTCCATTCGAGCCTTATCTCCTGTCCAACTGCAAGTAGAATACATTGGAAACATAGTTATTGCATGGCAAAACTCCATGCATCCAAACTAAACTTCCTCGTAATAATTATGCGATGTGACCACCCCTTACCACTCATGCTAAAAGTGATCAGAGTTTTTTTCATTTGGATAGGGGAGAATTAATTATGACTAGAAAAAAAACACGAACTCAAAAGTCAAAATGTAAGATAATACAAAGAACAACAAACTGAACAAAGCATAGATGACTTCTTAGACCAAAAGGTTTGTGACGGAAACTATCATTCATCGATAAAAAGTGTAACTTACATCGTATTTTGCTCAACTTATCAGGTTTTTTGAGTAACCTTTTACAAAAAAGTTAGAGCTAAATAGTAAATACATAAATATTTTTTTCCTAAGTAAAAATTGACAGGAACAATCCCAAGTCCCAACTTTCAATTATTTCTCAAAGGTCCCAACTCCCAACCTATGTTTTATAAAAACTGTCCCAGCAGGTTGGTGACCTTCTACAACTAGTAAACCCTCTAAAACCACCATCACAGCCACCCCTCCCCCCACCCCTCCCCCCACCCTCAAGGCCTCAACACTGCCATCCCCACCCCCCAAAACTGCCACCCCCTTCAAAACCCCCTCCCCAATCCCAAACCTGCCACCCCTCCCCCACCCCCAACCTGCCACCCCTTCAAAACCCCCTCCCCCTACCACTCCTCCCCAACCCCAAACCTGGCACCCCTCATCATCGTACTAATGAAATCCATCGGAGCATCCAAAGTGAAACTCTACGATGCTGATCCGAAAGTGCTCAAAGCATTCGCTAAGAAAGGAATTGAGTTTATCGTAACAGTAAGCAAAAGATCAAAATCAAGCCATTGATTGGGTGAAAAAACGAGCCTTCGGCGGGTGCTTTCAACCAACGTGTAAGTAGTCTCCTTTCATTACTGCACAATGCAGTTTTCTCCCCCAACTTTTTGTTTCCTTCTCCCTTTTTTCTTTAGATTTTCCAGTTCAAGATGTTGTGGAAGTGTCTAAAATTGATGATGATGATTGTCACCCAGTCTTACAAAGCATCTCCAATAGATGCTTTTAATGAGGTGATTGACCCTTTTATCTGATTCTAGATGTTTCTTATTTATATCAATTCTTTTTTTTTGTTTAGTTTTACATACTATCAAGGAGATATGATGATGAAATTTACCCATTATTTTTTTTTCTGAATTACTTTTGATGAATCACTTTTTAACATGCACTACCATCTGATTTCCCTTGCGTGTTCATCCAATCTTCTTTTGTATTTAACTTTCTTTTGTGTAATCAATTATGAAAATTTAAAAAATAACCTGATTCTCCAATGATTATTTTTTAATGAAATGTGCACAATCTGAAATTCTTGTGGTTTGGCAAATCATTTGTAGGGCTGAAATTGTTAAAAAAAAATTGCCACAAAAATTGGTTAATGGGGAGGGGGAGGTAGGGATGGGGGAGGTAGAGGGGTGGCAGGGGAGGGAGGAGAGAGAAAGAAGACAAAAGGAGAGTGAGGCAGAATGGTGGCAGGGGAGGGGGAGGCTCAGGGGTGGCAGGGGAAGGAGGACGGAGGAGAGAGAAAGGAGAAAGAAGGCAAACCGGTTATAAAAAAATATTAACCTATTGAATAGGTAACCGGTCAACTGGACCATTTTTTGTAAACTATAAGCAATAGTTGGAACCACTAAGAAATAATCAAAAGTTGGGACTGAAAATGGTGGAACGCCCATAATTGGGATTGTTCTGTCGATTTTTCCATATTTATTATAGCGATGAAATAAGTAATTATCTTTCACTAATACCTGGGTTGGCTAGACACTTATTGACTATACTATCACATATTCACCATAGGCTAATAGAATCAGCTTCAAGAGGAAGGATGCACCATTATGCATTCAGCTGGGAAAGATTCGGGCCAACACAGATAAGGGTATGAGCGAGAGCTAGAAAGGGATATTCCCTTTTTAAATCAAAATTAGATAGGTCATAGCTTCTCATTTTGCACAATAAACAATGGGAGAATATTGTCACGAAATTTGCTACAACATCCATGAATGAACGAGACATAAAGTATCTATGTTTGCTTCAACCTGATATGGTACATGAAAAGTTTGCGATGATTCCTAAATGTGAAAGGCTCTTCCTAGAAAAAAAAAATTTTTGCCAAACTGAGAAATTGAACCATTTCAGCATAGGATTAGGAGTCCTCTTAGAAGATTGAGATAATTAATTATGTTCCATCTACATTGTATTTCGATCAAAGAAAGCCGTATAAAATACCCGTAGAGGAACACAAATGTAAGAAAAAGAGCCACAAAAATCCTATACTTGCTTTGATCAGATATGGCATTCAAACAATTTGTGATGACACCCTTTATTTGAAGTTTCTATCTAGAAAAACAAATAGTAGTCATATTATTGCAAATAAAGCATGTTAGCAGAGGATCAAGAGTCTTCTTAGAAATTTGAAAAAGATAAATCAAGTTTATATACAAGTCAAAGAGAGCCTTAGTAAAGACCCCAAACACCTACGACAAGAAATAGGAAATTCACAAAGTCACAAACAGCTAAAAGAGACTTCAACCCTTATTTCCCATACTTGACTTGCTGATACATAAACGGCTTGCCAAGACTGCAAACAAGCCCATTGAATCCCTTTAAAGGTCTTCATCTTCCCATTCAACAATGAAGGATTTAAAGCATACAGCCATAGGAGAAGAGGCGTCCTTACAAATGAAACCAAACTATAAAACAAGATAACAAATATGAAAAACCTTTCTACGAACCACAACTTATGGTCTTAAAAAAAATAGAATAATGATGACAGAAAGTTTATGGTTTACCAAGTTCAATTCCCCACCCTGGTAAAGTGAAAGTGGAATAGCAGTAGGAATACTAGTTAAAGCACAAAAATCAGTGTAAGATGGTTAAGAAGCACAAGCTCTAGCATTTAAGACAGTTCCCCCCCTGTTGTAAGTAAAATTTCACTCCCTCTTGTTAAACGACTTTTCCTAATGAACTTTCCTTGCATTTGATTAACGAGAAAATTAATGTAAAATTGCCAATATATGAGTAGTTGAGTCTAGGATGGTCCGGGGTGCTGATTAGCATGGTTAGTACTCAGTTCGGATATACCAAAAACTAAAGCAGGAAAACCACACCTAGGATGGGAGAAACATTTCAAAAGTCACACATCAAGAATATTCAGTCAAAATCAAAATTAGAAAGAACTGTGACACATTAATTGTCTTCTCTTTTTCTTCGACTAAACTAAGCTTGAAAGATAGAGGCAGAGAGACAACAACTGACTTACCATGAAACATAGCGCTGAAACTCACGCTTTTCTAAGGCCCCTTTCCGGCGCTCCATCCAGCTTAAGACATCCTACAAAGTCCCAGCCAATATGAATGATTAGAGAAAAATGAAACAGGTGATCTAAAAATATGGATATAAATGCTAGATGAAAAAGCACCTGGACCATTTCATACAGGGGCTGATAAGTCAGTGTGTCACCTGCACAGAGTTGACCTAGCTCCATCTGCAGTTCTTTCATAAAGTATGCAAGCATTAGTGAATGATCATGACAAGAACCATATATTGTAAGAGATGCACTTACTTTGCAACGCATCCTCATCAACATCCACACTACCAGCGTCACGTGATATGTCCTCTATATTACTGCCAAGTTTCAACAAGTATAAATTCAGAGGTTACTCCAAAAATATACTAGTACTAGTGAAATATTACATAAATTAATCCTATCGAACCACACAGGATTACGATTATCCTTCCTCGATATTACATCTGTATAAAATCACATCAAAAATCCAGAAACGAACCAGCATTTGTTGTTACACAGGAAATGATGAAATCAGAGTCCTACAATATGGTTGATAGACTTAATACCTAATGAAACCCACTTCATGGCCTATATGGCAAGATACAGGATGTATTATATACTTTGTATTATCAAAGAAATTGCAAACGAAGTACAATGTCAGAAGTTGTGAACAACCAAATCATTAAAAATGACAGCATTCAGAACCATTATTGGAGTCAATGCAAAGTGTCTTGGGAATTCAGCTATGCATTATCACACTAATTAAGTTGCAATTACACTATTACAGCCAGAAAAATCAGATTCTGCTAATGCATGAAAGGCTTAATATAGAATTAAATGTGGCTACATCTGAGATCAAGTCACGGTGATTAAGCCTTCACCTTTCAGAGAGAGAAAGTTAAGGGAGAAGACATAGTAATACTATCACACACTTCTAGTTGAAGGTTGAGGTGTATAAAAACAATAATTTCTCTTAATACCCTCGTAATCTAGACATAATGGAGGCAATGCTACACAAACGCATAAATTTACTACAGTCCACTAATGAGTTTAGACTGTAGAATGGCAATAATTGGCCTTAGTACCAACATGAAAAGAAAAAAAACACTAAGACTCGTATCAAGAACTAATGCTCATAACTGTTTTGGGAAAAGAGAGTTAGCAGTTGATTAGAGAATTTTAGGCATACTGGGCTTCATCAAGAACAAGGATAGCTCCCTTGATATCAACTTCCATTGCTCTCCGGGTAATTGGATTGATAATATAACTATACGGGCAAAAAACAATATTTGCATCATCGGCCAATGAACGCGCTGCAAAATATGAGCAACCTGCAAATGGAAAGACATTTGTTCTTATTTTAGCAAGGGAACTTAATAGGGGTCATTAGGAAAATACAGACTGCAACGGAGACAAAAGGAAGATAGAAGCACGGAATGAACGAACCTTTTACTGTTTTTCCAACTTTGACAAGATCTTCAATATCATGAGCCTCGTGACAGCCACCTTTCTGGAGGGATGGGTGGCTTTTAACTCTATGAGCATTTCTGCAAACACAAAGCACACACATCAAGAAAAACATAAACTGTGAAATAAGATACAACACGTGTTAAAGCATGAAAATTACTAACTTGAACTGTGTACACCCAGTTTCCTTGTCCTTAAGAAGTAACTTGCTGAAAAAATTTGCATATCTCCTTGTTAATAGATGAAGTTAAGAAAGAAAATAATATTAACCAGAGCATTAGGTTTAAGAAGTGTCACCATTCCTCATCGAGGTTATCTCCATTACGTACCCTTGCGTTAGTGCAATAATGTTTCCTCGATGCCTAGGAAGAATGTGAGAATTAGGAAAAAAGAATATAATACTGCACTCTCCATCAGATGAATATGCAGTGATTTTAGTTTGTAGTCAAATTCGTCAAATCATGCCAGATCACCAAGCCTTCCGTCTTCCAAACTATACAAAATTAATAAAGATCCCTAAAGATCCAATTGTTGTGGATTTAGCATATCCAACAACCATTAGACCCAATAAACAAATTGGAAGGATGATGGCTTCCATCAAATCATATCAAGACTATATTATACATAAAAAAAGTGATATGATTTTTTATAGAATGTAAAACCAATTTTGGGGATTCAACCATCAGCTTAAGCTTTTGGTTGAGTTGGTCTTCTGACATGGTATCGAAGCTAGCGTGACAAGAAGGTCACAAGTTCAAATCTCATCCAACCCTCCTTTCCAAAGTGGAACATTTATCATTGGGTATAAGGGGCCTATGCTGCATCCACACTTCAAGCCCAATGGGCCCTCATGTGAAGGGGTGTGATAAAATATAAAACCAATATTGGGGCTCCAACCATCAGCTTAAGCTTTTGGTTGAGTTACTTTCCAAAACAAATATATAAAGAAAAAAAGAGGCTTACCAGAACAGCCATGGGGACCCTATAAGTAGTCTTGCGGTATTCACGAATAACTTGAGATATTTGAGAATGAGTTCTCCTAGCAAAATTACAAATATCAAGCACATATTACTTGGGCAACAAAAACATGCATTGGCTCTCTATTCACTACCCAAATTTAGAGTATTCATTCTTGAGTTTTCAAATGCAAACAAAAAGGTGAGAATCAGCCACAGTCACCCAATAACGGATTAATATTCCGTTTCATCACATTATATATTAGTGAGATTCATTAACTTCATCTTTTTATATACATCTGACAAAGGTTGTGAAAAGGTAAGCCTCCATGTTATTTTGTGTTTCTAGTTTCCATCCAGCCTATGCACATGTTTTATATCTAATTGATCCTAACTCCATTAAATTATCACTTCTTCCTATATGTGCAAGCAGTGTTACAGAATTCCCTAATCTCCCCGCGAACCGCGATCCGAAAAAAGCGAATTATGGTCGGTGTTCACCTATTTTTTGCCCATTTTGGGCGAACCGCGAACCGAAAAAGCGAATTATGTGACACTGTGTGCAAGCATCTGATAGAATTGGCTATAGCTTCTTTAGTCTATGAGGTATCGATTACAAAAATAAAGTAAAGATATGTAAAGAAAAACTAGTCAACTTTGAAAAAAAAGGGCCTTATTTTTTACTGCTAAGCCATTATGTGACACTGTGTGCAAGCATCTGATAGAATTGGCTATAGCTTCTTTAGTCTATGAGGTATCGATTACAAAAATAAAGTAAAGATATGTAAAGAAAAACTAGTCAACTTTGAAAAAAAAGGGCCTTATTTTTTACTGCTAAGCCCAATGCTCGCATGCAAACCCCCCAACAAAGACAAATAAATCTCACAACCACTGCAAACTTGAGAGGTTTATGCGCCTTATAGTGACTGACCAATTTGTTTACATGGGAGAAGGGAAAGGTCAAATATGGAATCAGAGAATCAAAAGAGAAAAGAAAAATATACGAGCATGCACTTAGAAGCTAATAAAGTTCACAAGGAACCTTAACTGCACACTTACGTGGCATAAAATATGGTGGGCACTGATTTCTTGTTTTTTGTTGCAAGTAGAGCTGCCTCTGGTGTTGAAGTCTCTGGAGAAAGATTGATTTATCAACAAAATATACAAAAATTACCAAACATACTTGATTGGAGAATGTAAACATATCATCTCCAATCAAACAAGTATCCAATATAAGTTCCTATTATCGGCGTGTCTAGAGGAAGCATCTTCACCACCAATGAACCGTAAACAATCATAACTTGAACCATTGAATATCATCAAGATTCCAATTTCAGTCATTACTTAGCAGCAGGGTCCGCCACTTACGCAAGTTCTAATTTCATAGTCATTGGAGTTCTTATGAGGACAAAGCTGTTTACTAGAGCTCAGAGCCTCAGACTACCATCTTGTAATTGCCACTTACAGCTTCTTTGGTTTACATTTAAGCCTAAATTAGGTTTTGATTACCATTCTTCTGAACCCTTACTTTGAATTTCAACCAAGAGAAAGATTACCCATAACCCTAATCCACAATTAGATTATGTTTTGATTACCCCTAATCAATTACTATGTTCTTGCCACAAGTTTAATTCTTTCAGTTTCCATCTTATCAGTTTTGAAGCTCAAGAAAAACAAAATCAGTCACCGATACTTCGTAATCGACATAATCTTCCAAATAAATCAAAACACACGATTATCAAAACCGCGAAATCTACAAATAAATTCAGAACATTTCCCCCTAAAACAATAAACTAAATAAAATCAAAATCAACAATATACGAAGAGCAATAAAACAAACCGGAGAGCTGAGAATCAAGGACGAAACCGCCGCCATGATTAAGAGGATCAGAAGAAGCTCTAGGATCGGGTTTGGACTGCGGCTGCTGCTGAAGATTGGAGGTAATTTTACGACGATGGCGCTGCCATGCGAGGGTAGAGCAAAGAAGAGAGAGAGACTTGCCAGTTCCAGTAGGAGATTCGAGGAGCGCGTGGCAATGGCCATCTCTTTGAGCGCGATCAAGCGTAGAGATGACACGACCCATGAATGCAAGCTGAGATCCATAGGGTTTGTAAGGGAATTCCACGGGAATTCCTCCGACGTGGTAGACATTTTTAGGGTTTTCTGAGGTTTCATTGGGTTCCATTTTTGTTTGTTTGGTGAACTTGAATGTGTGGGAGTGACTGAGTGAGAGAGAGAAGGGGGGGAAGGGGGGCGGGGGAAGAGGAGAGATGAATGGGCGGGAAGGAGTTGAAATTGGAAATTCTGGGCGGGGAATGTGAGAACGGATTCCTTGTTGTTATTGTTGTAAGTTGTAACTTGTAAACCGAATCGCTATTTACCGTCCGTATTTACTTTGAAATCGTCCAGTATTTTTTTCATTATATACCCCCCACGCCTCCTCCCTTTCACCTCACTTTACCCTCTCCACTCTCACCAAACTTAAGCTCTCTCTCTCTACCATCAAGCACTAACACCACCACCACCTTCCGAACACCATCGCCGGCCGACCACCACCCACCACCGGAGCACCACCGACGCAAAATGTCCGATGAAGGACCGTCAACGCCGCCGGAACGAAATGTGGTAAGTTGGAAAATTTTTTTTTTTTTTTAAGTTGCCGGAAAAATTTTTTTGGCCACCGGAGCGGGGGTAACGGATCGAAAATCCGTTACCCCAAGTGGAAGAAACGGATGTAAAACCCGTTGCTTCCACGGAACCAACGGACCAAAAATCCGTTGCCTCTGTGGAAGCAACGGAAAAGTGATCTGTTACCATGGTAACGGATCACTTTTCGGCATACCACCACGGAGGTAACGTAGATCCGATCCGTTACCTTCTCGTGGTGGTAACGGAAAAGATATCCGTTACCGAGAGGCGGTGGTAACGGATTTCCTATCCGTTGCCCCGCATTTTCGAAAAAAAAAAATATTTTTGTTAGCCTCGTGTTTTTCCGGCGAGGGGTTGGGGGGAGGGAGTTTGGGTTTTTTTTTTAATTTTTCTTTTTTTAAATTTATGTTTTGTTTATGTTTGTAGTAATTTATGTTTTTTAATAATTATATATTTATGTTTATTTAAAATATTTTATATTTGTTCCTAATTTATTTATTTATTTATTAATAATTTCTGTTTGAATTAAAAATAATAATTTGTGTTTATTTGGGTTTTTATAATTTATGTGAATAGTTAATTTGAATATATTAATTAAATGTTAATAGTTAATATGTTCCATTTAGTTAATATTTGATTTTCCGTCATAATTAGTATTGATTTTGTAATTAGCGAATAATAGTACATCCGTTTATGTTAATTTTGTTAACGAATATTTAGTTAATATTTTTTGATATTGTTTTCAAATATGTGAATAATATTATTGATTATATGTTGTCTAATTGAAAAAATGCTAAACATTATAGGCTTATTTGCCGGACTTTGGGGGTGATTATATAGATTATAATCACATGTTTTATAATGAAACACTATGGAAGCTGAGAAAAAGGAACTACAAGATTGGGTTAAGAAAAGGGCAAATGAAATCGGGTTTGTGATGATTATTATGTCAAATCATAAACACGATCCTAGTGGACGAGAATATGTATATATGAAATGTAACTGGGGCGCACCATATAGAGGTGAAGGTAGAGATCTTAGTGTAGCATACCGGGTAGCTACAAAGACAAAAGCCTGTGGCTGTAGAGCGGGAGTTAAGGTTGAGTATTTGGAGTACCCAGATCGAACCTGGATGGGTGATCAAAGCGTAACGGGGGATTAGGGGCATGCACAATCATGAGTTCATTCATTACCCCGAGGGCCATCGACCCATCGGCGGCCTTAGTCCGGCGGCAAAGGTATTCGCTCGCGATATGATAAAGTCGCACGTTAAGCCCGCTAGTATAATGAAAGTCTGTGAATGAAAAATTTCCCGATGATCATCCAAATATGAGACACTTGTACAACCTGAAGGAAAAGGATAGAAGGGAAGCAATGGATGGTAGAGACGTGATGCAACACTTCCTTCACCTTGCTCGAGAGAGCGACTACCTTCACTGGATTAGGCAAGACGAGGAGACAAATGCAATGACTGCAGCATTCATGGTGCACCCTCGTTCGGCAAATATCCTCCGAACTTATCCACTTGTTGTTGGTATGGATGCAACATATAAAACCAACAAATATAACATGCCTTTTCTAGAGCTCATTGGGATGACGCCGTGCAACAAGAATTTTATGGTTGGGTATGCTCTGATGGCCAACGAAACAGCTGATAGTTATAATTGGGTGTTGGACAAGTTTAGGTTGCTTATTGGAGTGAATGTTGTCCCTGTTACACTCATTACTGACCGTGATTTGGGCCTTATGAAACGATCCGGGAAGTGTTTCCTAACTCTGCACATTTGCTATGTAGATGGCATATCAACAAAGACGTGCAGGCTAGAGTGAGTAACATCATGGCCAACACCGATGCGGGTCCGAGATTCGTGAGCCGAACTTGGTATCGGATAGTCAACGCGACCGACGAGAGGAGTTATGAGGCCGAGGTTGATAATATGAGAGATGTGTACAGAAAGTGGCCTAAAATAATCCAATACGTTGAAACAACTTGGCTTGTGTACAAAGAGAAGTTTGTGCGGGCATGGACGGACAATGTACTTCACCTTGGGAACACGTGCACTAGCCGAGTTGAAAGTGCACACTCGCACCGAAGTCTTGGGTTTTTAGTAGCACAACTGCCTTGGACTCCATCTTTTCTATTGCTCACAGTGAGATAGAAAATCAGGTGAAGAAGGTTGAGAATGATTTGGAGGAAAGTCGGCGTCGGCACGGAATATTATACAAGACTCAGGCATTGTATCAATTAAATGGTCGAGTCTCGCATTCTTGTTTAGAACTGTTACTTGCATGAGGAAAATCGTATGCGGGAGTTAGGCTACGAGGTATATCAGCGTTGCGGTTGCTCGTTGAGAACCACACATGCAATCCCCGTGCATGCGCCATACGGAGACGATTGGAGGCGAACGAGAGTCATGCACCGACAGGACTTACATCCTTATTGGACTACTTTGATCATTGGTGATGGTGTCAACAACCCCGTGTTTGTATCTCGAGGTAGCACAAGATACTCGGTACTTCTTAGAGTTGGTTGAGCAGGTTCAAAGTAGTGATCCCGCCGTATTGCGGAGCGCTACCCGGGTTCTAGAGGAACATCTCGCGTAATCCGGGCGATTCAGCTTTTGAGCCCGATATTGTCGAGAACCCCAAAGGGAGACCACGCCGAAAGAATCACCCAAGTACAAAACGAAAGAAGAGTGGCTTTGAGCACACATCCAGTTCGTCTTCAAAGAGAAGCGGATCTTCGGGTTCGGTTATGAGCTTGTTAACTTCTACGGGTAATATGTTTGTTAATTGTATGTATTGATTATTGATAACATTTATTTGATACGTATCGATAAATTTTATGTTAATTAATTTGATTGTTGTAGGTCGGGAAAGCGTGGATGGACAAGATGGTGTTAGTGGATTTCCATTTTACCGCGAGATTCCCGGGATTTTTCGCCCATTCATTACTAGATGGACTAATGTCCAGGCGGACGCTAACTGTGGATTTCGAACTGTTGCAGATTGTTTTTTAGGGAGTGAAGACCATTGGGGTTTTATCCGCCAAAATATGGCAAATGAGATTGCTGCTCATCGGGATGTTTACACACATATTTATTATGATGGGATAGACGCAAGCAATAAGGTGCATTATTTGGAATGGGGGGCAAGATCTCGAGGCTCATTGGATGGTTACTTCGCAAGACTTGTTTCCTATTGCGCAGATGTTCAATGTCGTAGTCATTTTAGTAGGACTTGGCCCGGAGGGACAACTATATCCGTGTATCACTTGTCCTTCCTTGGCGTGCTTCGAATACACGGTGGGTCCAACTAACGAACTCGTAATTGCACATCTTGGTACCTTTCAAGCATTATATTAGACTGGAGTTACTTCCCGGATCACCGGTACCACCTATTCATAACTTGTGGCATAACATGCATGAAGATAGTGTTGATGGTTGGGATCTGTTGTATGGTGTGCGACGCGCTTTATGGGATGAGTTACTCTCTTCTTAGTATATAGTACATAGTGCGATCTATTCATTGTAATATTTTATGTAATGTATTTGATAAATGCATTTGTAATTATTAATACTATTTGATAATTGAATTTGAGCCGAATAAGTAGTATTTGATATGATATTAATTTATAATGTTGGATCATATTAATTTATAATGTTGGATCATAATAAGTTGCAAAGATTCAAATTGAAATAATATGTTGCAATGATTCAAATTGAAACAATAGGTTGCAATGATTCAAATTGAAATAATAAATATCATCATAAAACCAAAGTCATATATACCTAACAAAGTAATATCATCAAAAAATGTAACTACATAATACACCCAAAGTAATATCATCAAAAAATGTAACTACATAATACACCCATACATAACTAATGGAATGAGAACACTGAAATGCAATGACTACATGTCATGATGATGCTCGTCCTCAGCAGCGTCCCGTGCCCGATCTAGACGCAATGCAGCATCCCAATCCCGAGCGAGGTCGGCCAACATCTCATATGCCAAAGAAGTGTTGGGTCGCTGGTCATTGTGCCGATCCTCCGTCAACGCTCTCGTGGCGTCAAAATGTCGGGCCATCCACTGCAAAAAGTCAGTTAGTTATGTTATGTTATGTATCAATAATATAACATATAAAATAGTAAACAAATAAATGATTATATTGCGTACATAGTGGGTGTTTGAAGTGTTGGCCCGGGGCGGAATATGCGTCCTATCTCGCAAGCAATGAGGGTAGGATGGGAATATGTACAAAACCAATCCATATACTCCCTCGAACACTCTCCGCGACGAGTAACCCGTCTCAACTGTGATACGTTGAGACCCCCAGCATATGGCGTGAACCGCTGCCATGCAGACTCGCCTACCGAGACCGAGAATTGAACCTCATACCTCTTCGGGTTGCTCGGTGCGTGTGCGAAATCGGGCCGAATAGGAGGGGTAGGAATGACCTCGAACAAAACCCAACCTGTCGCAAGTACACGATCCGGGTTGTACGGCTCAATGATACCTCGATAACGTATGAAACCGACATACAACGTCCTCGGAATCATGGCAGCTGGTCATCCCCATATGGCGTCCGATCGACACGAAAACGGATAAATGTAATAATTTCATGTTACTAACGTAGTAGTAATATATGAGAACATAATAATATATATTTTACTAATGCATTAAATATTCGTGCCTCTGTAACCTGAAGGTTGTCCAAGCGTCTACGAATGGACTCCGGACGGACGAAATCCTTGCCGACGATGTGATAATCCCACTTCCGTGCCCGGGGATCATGATCACCGAAGGCCGCCCCTCTCGCCGTGGTCGGAAACACGGGAAGTACTCGTATATCCAAAGACTTGGAGGAGCGTCGAGACACCCGACAACCTCGTTTGCTATCCGCTCTAGACGCAACCCCTAGCCGACGATATAGGAATCGGGGTACCGTCAAGTGGGCCCCCAGTGCATCGCCTCGGTAACTAACCACGAAGTATCCCTAGCAGCTCTAGCCCTGCTCGACAGCCTACTAGATCCGGAACTCGACCCCGAAACAAACCTCCCTCTACTACCCTTCCTCACAGGCACATGGGAGGCGGCTTCACCCACATCAGCTCCATCGTCATCTCTCATAGCACGATCTAACTCCTGCTCGTCCCCAATATCCCATCCAAGACTATCGGGCGCGTCCTCGGGAATAGGCATCCGGCTAGCTCGAGCATCGATCCTCGCCCTCCTACTAGATGCATCAACACCACGAGATCTAGTCTGTCGTGGCGTCGATCCCTTAGGACCATCAAGACCCTAATAATACATTATGTTAATTATTTATTATTTATTTAATGTCTACGTTATTATATTGTAATTACTACTAATCTATAACCATTGACACTCTAATAATTACTTAACTAAAATTATAAGGAAAACTAATACTAAGATGCATTAACATTGGTGATGGTGTTAACATAATATTATTAAAATATATTAACATGCGCAAAGTAAGTAAATTAGGGCATTATTATATAACTATTCACTTTCTAATAATTAATTAACTAAAATTACAACAATAAATCATATTAACTTGCTAATATCATTAGTAAACATGCTAATAAAAACAAATACCCTACATAAATTAACATGTTAATAAAAACAAATTAACATGCTAATATCATTACAATAAATAATCGTAATATGCTACTAATATAAAATAATAACATGCTAATATCATTGAAATATTTTAATAATATAATAACATGCTCAAATCAATATATTAACTTATTATATAATAACTATTAAAATTAAATAATACTATTATCACATGCTATTAAACAATTAAATAAATTAAATCAAATAAATTAAATAATACTACCATGTTACTAACATGCATTAACATAATAATAATAAAACCTAATTACCATATTATCACACAAATTAACATATTAACTATTCCAATTAAATTAATATATTCAAATAACTATTGACATTAATTATAAAAGCCCAAATAAACACAAATTATTATTTTTAATTCAAACAGAAATTATTAATACATAAATTACGAACAAACATAAATTATTTAAAATAAACATATAAACATAATTAGAAAAAAACAGAAATTAATAAAACATAAACATAAATTAAAAAAAAGAAAAAAAAAAACCCAAAATCCCCCTCCTCGCCGGAAAACACAAAGAACAAAAAAATTTTTTTTTTCGTAAATGCGGGGGCAACGGACGAGAATCCGTTACCACCACACGGTGGTAACGGACATCTTACCGTTACCACCGCAGAGGTAACGGTTCGGATCTACGTTACCTCCGGTGGTAACGGTAAAGATGTCCGTTACCACCGTGTGGTGGTAACGGATTTCTCGTCCGTTGCCCCCGCATTTACGAAAAAAAAAAAAAATTTTGTTCTTTGTGTTTTCCTACGAGGAGTGCTTTGTGTTTTCCGGCAAGCCTACGTTGGTTTTGACCACAAATAACTACAAAACTAACCCGATTTGAAGATTCCCCGATTTCCTTTCCCTTCTTCCTTGGGCCCATTCTTTTCCGCGTGTTGTGGTGGTGGTCGGCGTCGGTGTCTTCTTGGTCCTTGCTCCGGTGGTCGCCGGTACGGCCTTCCTCGCCCGGTGGTGGTGGTTGCCGTGTGGTGGTGGTTGCCGTGTGGTGGTGGTGGCAGTGGTGGTGGTGGTGGCTTTGGGGGGTGGTGGTGGCTTTGGTGGTGGTGGCTATGGTGGGAGTGAGGAGTGAGAGTGAGAGAGTGAGAGAGTGAGAGAGTGAGAGAGTGTTAGAGTGAGAGAGTGAGAGAGTGTGGGGGGTATGGGGTAGTATTTGTAGGGGGTAGTTTAGGAGTATTTTAAAAAAAATACGGGAGATTTCAAGTAAATACGGGCGGTATTTAGTAACCCCCTTGTAAAATATACCCCCTTCGTTTAATAGTTAGTAGTTACACTCCACTTTGAGGGAGAATGGAGCGTTGAGTTCATATCTCTACTAGCCTTATATGCACGTTATGCGTGCGAAATCATTATCAAAGTTAAATTAATTGAATAACTACATCTACGTCATCTAGTTTTAATTTATAAAAAAACTTATTTACAAAGTTTCGTCCAAAAAAAATCTTCATAAAGCAACAATATAATGACAAAGTAATTGAATGAACATCTGAAATGGTGTTTTCTCTTGTTGTATTTGTCTTCATTATGCTTTCCTGACCACATACATTCCTTCACCTATCGACATTATAAGAATCGTCTAGATTAAATTCTTCAACCGCTGAATATATGTACCTCACTGTCTCACTAATTGTACTCAAGTAATACCATTTATATGCAAATTTATAAGTGTATACTGCATATCTCCAATTATGAAATTATTGTGATGTCTAACTGTCTAAGGTCAGCTAATATTGTTGTTCAACTCTTTACAATTTCTAATCAACAAACACATACCTGCTGCCTATTTCATTATTCTCACAAAACCCATGCATTTCATCTTTTTCTCTCTCTTAACTATTTCCAATTTCTATGTCCTCATCACTATATGCGTGCTTTACAATTTTCAAACATAGCTCATCCTTCACCCCTTTTGACATTCCATCTACCCTCTCATCACTATATATGTCATTTATCTAGAAAACGTATAAGTCTCAAGTTCGAGTAAGTCTAATGGCGGTGGTCGTTGGTTGATTTCCTGGCGGGTCAGTTCAAATTTATCTTTTTTATTTTTAAATGGTTTTTCTTCTTATCTGCATTTTTGTTCTGTTTGTTATTGGGTTTTCCTATAATTTGCCATGTGGGTTGGTTTGATTTGTCTTGAAAAAACCAAGATAGGTGACGAATGTTTTCAAATTTTGGGGTTTATCTTGAAACGAATTGATATATTTGTGGGTTATTAGTGTTGTTAAAGATAATTAAAATAATTAAATAATTTTGTTGGCATTTCATACGAAATTGTCTGAGTTGTAATTCCCTCAAAAGTATGATTTTTATATTTGCGGATACATAATTTTCTTGAATTTTGATTCATCTCTGAAAATTGAACTTTAATTAAGCCGAGAAAATAAGACAAATTTTCACTCAATAAAATTGAATTATGTGAAAAGAAGATTACAGATTGTTCTTTATGTCAATTCTGCTTCTTTGTGTGTGTTTTTTTGGGTTTTTTTCCTTATTGTTCAAACAAACGAATTGCAATTCAATATTAGTAAGAAATACCTTTTTCAGTTTTCTTAATTCAACTTGCAATTGCTATGCTTGCTACTCTTGATGGTTTATTGTCAATGGCACTTAACTTCTCTTTGTGTCTAATATTAAAAATCACAAAAAAAAAGAATGTTAGACTTTAAAATTGTAAAAGGATTATGAAGAAATTAGATTTTTTTTTTTAATAACCTGATCTGAATTGGCGCTTGTTTTTTGGTTGAGTTATTGTGATTTGTAGGTAATCGAGGAGAGTATTTGATGATAAAAGGGGGGAGAGGACTCTGTTTTGAAGCAGAGCCATTGTTGTGGATTGAAGTGTAGTTATTTTTGCCAACTGCCGTGTAGATTTATTGATGGATCCGATCCCCCATTTTTTTTTTCTTATTTTACTTTTCCTTTTAAATTTAAATTGTGGAAGAATTTGTTATTTGGTTTCGTTGTGGGGGTAATTTGGACAATTCAAGTGGACACCAAAGTTCTCAAGAGTTGCCGTATATAATAGAGATATTACACATATCAATTTAACGCATTTATTATAAATTGATGATATTATTTCACCTAATTATGCAGTGTTGTATTTGCTTTTGTTTTATTATGATTAACCATTTTTGTTAATTTAACTGTCCCATTAACCCAACTTTAACATTAATACCCTATCCAATTCTAACTATACCTATCTAATTATATATGTTTGATTTTACTTTTTTTAAGTTAGCTACCTATTTTAACAAAGCTAAAATAATGGGTATGATACTATTTCACCTAATCTCTATTATATAGTTTAAATATTGCAATTTTTCAATACCTTTACCTCTTGAATATAATTCCTCTAAATAATTAACACATCATTTATAATAATAATAATAATAATACATTTATTAACGCATATATAATAATAATACATTTATTAATGCATATATAGTAATAATACTTTTACATATCACATCTTTCTACAAAAATACTAACACGTATATGTACATATATAGCTCTTTCAATATAAGTTTTAAGTATTAATGTACAATTCATAAAGTTATTAAATCAGATGCACTACATTAAATCCTCTATTATAATTGCATATCAATGTATAAGTAATTAAAATAATCAAGTTAAAAGAACAAAGAATAACAATATCATTGGGTGAAGCCCAAACATGAACATAAACTAATCAAGTAAAATAAATTTAAGGGATGATATGCTTCTTTTGATGCAATTTAAGTAACGTAATATCGAATAGAGATTCTCCTTGCTGCAAATTATTTTATTCAATATTTTACTCTACTTCATATATCTATCTCTGTTTATGTGATTTAATTGATATTGAAAAATATATTCAATGATTTTGATCAAGTAAAGTATATTTTGTAAGAGAAATAATGTACTTCCTCCATTCCAAATTAAACGCAACAGTTTCCTAAAATGGCAATTTCATATTAAATGCAACAATTCCCTTTTTTCTATTTTTGGCAAAGTTTTTTAGTGTGAATTTACAAAAATACCCTTAATGAACCTAACCAAATCTGATTTAAGCCAATTAATATACACTAAAGTAACAGATTAAAACATAAGATTATCTTCATTAGCTTAATGATTCCCACCAAAAATAAGGATCCACCCCCCACCTACTAACTACCCAAAACAGATTAAATGAATTGTTCTTCATTTATTGCTCATCAAAATATGAACCCTAAAACTAGAATCCTAACATCAGTCCTAAAGCGTTTCAATTGTTCTTATTCTCTCTCGTATTTTTCTTCCCTCTCTTCATCTTCTTCCCTCTATTCACCCAACAACCACCATCAATTTCACTCAACCTCTCACCGGATCTTGCATTTGATGCAAAATCAAAGGAAGAAATGATTATATGTCGTGATTTGGCAAATTCGATTGAAGATGGCAGCCCCTACGCATGGAAAATGTACTATTCTGGTGAAGCCGCGAAGTGTTTGAGTGATAAATCGATGAAGGCCTTGGAAACAGTCATGGGAAGGGCCGAAAAAACAGACGACATAAGAAGAGCGAGTAAAAAATTGGACTTCAACCCCGCTCTTGGTAAGTCTCCTACAACAAATACTAGATCTAGGGTTTACCTTCATAGATCTATGGCAAAAGGTGCGAAAATTGTGGATGTGGAGGAAAGAGAGAATGTAAGGGCTAAGAAAAACACAAATCCACTGATTGTTTGTGCTTTGTCGGCTTTAGATGTCAAGAAAGATCGAAAGGGTAAAGGGAAAGCTTCGGTTGTTTCGAATGCGAATAAGGGGAAAGAGAAGATTATGGTTGAGGGTTCGTCTGAGGAAGATGAGGGGTTGCCTATTGAGGTTGAATCTGATGAAGACTGTGGTAAGGAATTTGACATGTTTTTTGAAACTGATGATGGGAATCTTAAGCTTTTCAAGGTCTATGAGGGGTTAGATGTGGCCGGGGTTTGAGGACGATGGGTCGGAGATCCCCATGAGTCCCTATCTTGAAGACGATGAAGAGATGGATCCGTATGAACTTGCGTTCTTGTTGATGTGCAGAGGAACTCATTCGAGTTCCTAAGGTATTGTTCATCACAACTTTTACCTTTGAATTTATGCTGTTGTTTGTGGTGCTTTGTTGTTGTTTGTGGTTGGAACAGTTTGTTGTGGGTGGTTTCAATAGTTTGCTTTGTACAATTGTTTGGTTTGATTTATTTTGTGGTTTGTTAAAGTTTGCGATGTTTAATTTATTTTGTGGTTTGTTAAAGTTTGTGATGTTTGATTTACTTTGTGGTCTGGTTTTGTGGAATTGCTTGATAATGTTTGTGATGTTGTGCTGGTGGATGGTGCTTTGTTGTTGTTTGTGGACTGTGGTTGATAGTTTTAGGGTTGATTTGCATGAGTCCTAAATAATGTTGATCATGTGCATAATAATGTTTGTGATGTTTGATTTAGTTTGTAGTTTGATTTAGTGGAAATGCTTGATAATATTTGTGATGTTGTGCTGGTGGATGGTGCTTTGTTGTTGTTTGTGGACTGTGGTTGATAGTTTTAGGGTTGATTTGCATGAGTCCTAAATAACGTTGATCATGTGCATAATAATGTTTGTGATGTTTGATTTAGTTTGTAGTTTGATTTAGTGGAAATGCTTGATAATATTTGTGATGTTGTGTTGGTGGATGGTGCTTTGTTGTTGTTTGTGGACTGTGGTTGATATAGTTTGAGGGTTGATTTACATGAGTCCTAAAATAAGATGATCATGTGCATAATAAACTTGTCAATGTCATAACTACACTTGGTGCCTTAAATAACTACACTTGGGTTGTAAGACATTAGAGATACATGTGCATAACAATACCCATTCACAATAACCATTCACATTAACCACTTACATATACATCAATGCAATAGTAAGTTACATGACTGCCCCATCTGTACTTAGTATATATACACAAAACACAAATAACCAAACCTTAAACACAACTCCTTATCACAATGCACTACCTAAAACTACATCTAAACAAAAGTTTGCATTATGAGTCTTACTTACCAATAACTAGCATGGTTATGTGTAGCAGTCATCACTAATTGCATTCCAAAATGGCCAAAATAGAATTCCCCAGACTTTCCTAAGTTACCTAATCTTCATCAACACTCACTTCTTCATGTAAGTACTGGATTGGTTCTGAAACAGGCACCAATATTGCATTTAAATACTCAACTGCTTCATCAACAACTGACTGTTCAACTTCTACATTTTCCGGTAGCATTCCAATCCTTTCCATATGTGCCTTCCCATGATGCGGGTTCTTATAGTTGTTACCTCCCTTCACCTTTAAAATCTCAGTCATGACATATTGAAGTTGTAACCAAGTAAATTTAATCTTCTTTGTGTCATAGAAATCATATGCATCTTGGACCCTAGTGATTAAATCATCTAAATTCTGTGGAAATGCTTGATGTTGAATAGATTGCACATCCCTAAAAAGACACAAATCCAACAGGTTCAGATCAGGGGATTGGGGGGGTTGATTGACCAGCTTAATATTGAACCCATCCTTTGTTGCTGCCTCTCCGAATTCCATATCATCATTAGATATGTGGGGTCTTGAATTGCATTATCTTGCTGGATGATTACGTTCTTTGGTAGATGAGAAGGCCATTTGCTGATAACAGCTGGTATGACATTGTCAATGATCATTCTCCTGATCACATCTTGTGTGACTGAATCTACTGCCTTAGTTTCAATAGTGCCTGCTTCCCTATTTCTACTTTGTTATTTCACTAGGAACAATACAATAGGGGGGGTGAATTGTATGTGTAGAAATAAACGTAACTTTTTGCGGAATTTTAAACTTGAACAAAGAAACAAGCTAAAGGAACACAAGGGATTTTTACGAGGAAAAACTTCTTGGGCCCAACAAGAAGAAACAACCTCGACCACTAGGGATTTTAAACTCAACTCTTTCAATAATTAGGTCAAACAACTTTGTTACAACCTAATTCTACTCACGGGTCACACATTGAGTTGCTAAACTCAAGTTCCTGAACAACTGTTCCCTTAACAGTTTTTCCTCACAACTTCACTTGAAGTTTTCTCACTTTAACTCGCTTTACTCAAAGCTTCTCTCTTACATAACTTCACTCAAAGTCCCCTTACCCCAAAAACCAAAATACAATAGATCAATTAAACTTAGTGGAATTAGAGTAAGAAGGCATATAACAAATGACTTTTATGAGAGAATGAAGGCACTGACACTTTACTTAGTTAAACTCACTAAATCACTTGGTCAGACACAAATTGAAACTTAATTAAACATTAGTATTTATAGTGGTAATAACTTAGAATGTGGGATTAAAACATGTATTAGTGGTAGAACCATTATCCCATGATGTTCCTTACCCGGAGGAACACGTTCCTCAATCATCCCATGATCTCCATGATCATTGTTAAACGTGGGAGAGAATTAAGTTACTGCTCCTTAATTTTAGCAACCACTTTAAGCATTAATTCGAAAATCTGATTTAATTAAAAACATTTTAATTATTAATACCAAAATAAAATCCTTTTACCAAAAATATTAGCTTTAAAATATTTCCATAAAAACCGAAAAAGAATTTTTATTATCTTTAGAAAAATAAAATCTTTTCCTTAAAAAGATTTTTCCTTAAATAAAAACGGTTACCTAGAATCTAGGCATTATTTACTCAACTGACATAAATGAACCGTTGTAATGCTTCATCCTAAGTCTAGTTCCTTTTAATAGTTAGTTCCTTTAACTTATTAGTTCAGCGCCAGTTCGTCTGTTCCTTACAAAGGAACAAACGATCATTATCATTCTAAATTGCTATAGTTCCTTACCATTCTTACTCGTTCCTTTACAATGGAACTAGAAACAAAAAGCCTCGCTTTAGTCTTCTTGCTCCAATGCTGCTCCAGTACCAAAACTTGAAACATCTTTACTTAGTCTTTAAAATCCAAACTTGATTTCTTCCTTGACGTAGTATTCTCTTTGTTCCTTTCATTGATACCTTGAAATTCACCCACTTAAACAACTTGTTAGTCCAATACATAGTTTGCATCTTTGTTCCTTTGTCATCATCAAAACTAGGGTTCAACAATTTCCCCCTTTTTGATGATGACAACAAAGTTACAAACTAAGGAAAACAACAAATAACATAAGAGAATGAAAGAGATAAAAAGATAAGATGATAATTTATATAATTTAATTAAGGCAGATTAAGGATTTATATTTTTCATTTTTTCATGATTTTCAATTTTTTAAATTTTTCCATTTTCAACTTAGTTTGTTCCTTATCTTTTCCCCCTTTGTCATCGTCAAAAAGATCAAACTCTTGGTGATTTCGGGAAGACTGATATGTACAATACCTTGAGACCATTAACAAGCACCAAAAAAATGGTTAAGTCAAGAATTTCAAAGGTGAGACTAGCTCAAACATCAATCACATAATACTAGCCATCCCAAGTAAGAAATTATGCACATAAATCACAAACGAAGACAAATATAGCAAAAGTCATCTATTTATAGCACTTGTTCCCTTAAAGTACAGAAAGAGAAAAAGAAAGAAAAGAAAAGAAACAAAAGCTAAGAAGTCTTGTTCCATGAAGAGAAACAAGAACTAGACAATAGGAAGGGAAGGGGAATGGTGTTCCTCAACTACTTCTTCCTCAACCACTTCTTCTAACTTCTTCATCACCTCTCCATGTTGCCCATCAAGTTGCTGCTTCAAACTGTTAATGGCTTGGGCCATCATCTCCATGTTCTTTTGTTGTTCAATCACGGTATCACTAAGGACTTTCATTAAACCCATCATTTTATCAGTTTTAGCATCTAAAGTCCAGTGAAGGTGATTGTAGAACTTAATCATATGTTGAGCAGGGAGACATACTTCGTTAACCAAACCAAACTCATCTGAAGGAACTTGTTCCTTTTCCTTAGAACCAGAGGCAGAAGATGGTTTAGGTGGAGGAACTGGGGTGTTTTCTTGTGAAGGACCAGATGTTCCTGGAAGAGAAACAGATGGTGAGGTGGTAGTGTAAATGGAAGGAAGAAAAGGTGGTTGTGGTGGAAGGTCAGTAGAGGTGGAGGAGAAAGGATTTGGTTCGTTCATCTCAACTTTCAACTGTTCAAAGCTGAAAGGAACAGAGAAGGATGAGGGAGAGATGGAAGAGATGTTGGTGAGGGTTACTGGTATTTGAGGTGAGGGTGGAGGAGTTGGTTCCTTAGGTGAGTTGTTCTCCTGTTCCTCTGCATCAGATAGGACTAAAGGAAAGTCCTTATTTGAAGGAACAGGAACAGTTTGAGCAATTTTCAATCTAGTGCTTTGTCTACCTCTTTTAGGAACAGGAGGGGAAGGCTTTTTAGCAATAGTCTTGCGCCTCTTGGGTTTTTGTTCCTTTGGTTCTGTGGGGGCAGGAACTTATTTCTCCAGTATGACTTCCACTGGTTCCTCTTCCACTGCCCTGGGCAGTTTTCTCTTGTGAGAGGAACTAGGAGCAATCCTCCCTTGAGTTAACACTCCCTCTTGCACAGAGAGTTCCAAACCATACAAAGTCTTTTCATTTATTTCCTTGTTTTATTCCCAAGGTAGGCCAACCAGTAGTCTTCACTTTAAAGTGAGAAAGAAGAGAGGTGATCAATGCACCATAGCCAACAACACAATGATTTACAATGCAATGCGTGAGATGTTAGATAAAGAGAGAAGGAAAGTTTATTTGAACGTGGTGGTCAAGGCAAAACATGTAACACATATCTAAGAGACCCACCTCATTCCTCTTCTCAGTTCGAGGAATGAGTGCTCTCCAAACAAGATTAAACAGAATTTTGTGGACGGGAGAAAGAAGATTGTGATTTATTTTGTTTTGGCCAGCAGTTCCCCCAAAAGATTCAACAATCTCGTCTTGGGAGAAATTAGGAAAGGCGACAATTCTTTTCCTCTCAAAATACAGATGAGTTCCTTTGCAAGGAACTTCCCATATTTTTGCTAAAGTTTCTTGGGAAAATTTTATTTTCTTCCCCCTAACTTCAGTAGTACATATTCCATCAGTGTTGATGAAGTTTGCACAAAATTCATCCATAGCTAAAGGAACTAAGGCATTGTTAAATGCGGTTTCAAACAGGTATTCCATACCCTGTTCCTTTAGTATGTCGATTAATTCATTGAATCTTACTTTCTTGGCCCACTCCAAATCAACACAAAATCCTAAGACATACCTTGAATCATTTCTTTCCACTCGTTTCTTGGAGGAAGAAGCAACAGTTCCTTTGGAAGGAACTGGTGTAGCTTCTTCTTCCCCCTTAACTTGTTCCGGGGATTTTTCTTCATCATCTTCCCCAATTAGTTTTTCTTCTTCTCACACTTCTCCTAGGTGACTCCAAAAATTGCTCTTCTACCGCCATTGTTGTTTCTTGAGATTTTTCGATTTCTAGGGTTTTGGATGGAGAAGAGGGGTTTTCCATTTGAGAGGTTTTGGGAGATTTTGTTTTTGGAAAAGGTGAATTGAGTGAGGCTTTTGCCATTTGGTGAAAAGAATTTGAGGTTTTATGGTGTGCGAAGAGGTGTGAAGGAGATGAATAATGGTGAAGGTGAAGCGATTAAAGAACACGGTTTGGGATGGAAGAAAGAAGAAGATGCATGTAACAGTAAATGAAGAGTTACACGCGTGAAAATTAAAGGATAAAAACAAAAACAAAAATAAAAATATAAAAGAGAATCATGACTTGATTAAATCTGATTCCTATATTTTTGGGATTTTTGGATTTTTGATTTTTATGGATTTTTTAATTTATGGAAAGAAAATAAACTCTAAGGAACTTGTGCTATAGGAACAACTTATGCTAAAAGTCAACATTCTTCATATCATGCATGTTTCTTTAACTTAGGAACAATAAGGGGAGTATTATGTGACATTTGTGAGTTGCTTTATTCCTTTGAATCCATGTACATGATTTTAACATCTTAATTTGCAATGGTCTTAGGCAATTAATCACAGTCACTTAATATCACATAGAGTAAGACAAATCAATTCTGACATGGGGAATTGGAATAGGAACAATTATTTAAGTTTTATTAAACCTAACTCAAGCCTTAATTTTTCATATCTATCTCTTTGTAGAGGCTTAGTTAGTATATCAGCAATCAGATTTTCAGTTTGACAAAACTCAAGTTTAATCAAACCTTTTTCCACATTTTCTTTTAGAAAGTGATGTCGGATATGTATATGCTTAACTCTGGAATGATGCACTGGATCTTTTGAAATACTAATGGCACTAGTATTATCACAATAAATAGGAACACAATTAAAGATTATTCCATAGTCACAAAGTTGTAGTTTTATCCAAAGCATTTGAGAGCAACATGCAGCAGCAGCTACATATTCTGCTTCAGCAGTGGATAAAGCAACTGTGTTTTGTTTCTTGGTGCTCCAAGAAACTAAACTATGACTAAGAAATTGAACCATACCTGAGGTGCTTTTCCTATTTACAAGATCCCTAGCATAATCAGCATCATCATATCCTCTTAACTCAAATGTATCACTTCTTGGATAGAAAAGTCCAAGATCATCTGTTCCTTTAAGATATCTAAGAATTCTCTTCACAACAGTTAGATGAGACTCCTTGGGATTAGCTTGAAATCTAGCACACAAACCAACACTAAAAGCTATGTCCGGACGACTAGCGATCGGATACAAAAGTGAACCAATCATGCCTCTATATTTTGTTTGATCAACACTTGTTCCTATGGAATCTTCATCTAATCTAGTTGAAGTTCCCATAGGAGTGTGATTTATCTTTGAGTTTTCAAGGCCATATTTCTTTAGCAGTTCCTTTATGTATTTTTGTTGGTGAATAATTATTCCTTTTTCGTTTGCTTAATTTGTAATCCAAAAAAGAAATTTAACTCATCCATCATACTCATGTCAAATTCATTACTCATGAGATTTGAGAATTCTTTGCACAATGATTCATTTGTTGCGCCGAAATGATGTCATCAACATATATTTGAACAAGTAGTATGTCAGTTCCTTTCGATTTTAGAAATAAGGTTTTATCCACCTTTCCTCTTTTAAAGTTGTTTTCTAAAAGGAACTTTGATAATCTCTCATACCATGACCTAGGTGCTTGCTTTAGCCCATAAAGAGCCTTGTCGAAGCTTGTAGACATGGTTTGGGGAAATCACCGCTTTCAAATCCAGGGTGTTGTTATATTTAAAAAATGCACACTTAACATCCATTTGATATAGTTTAAATCCCATATAAGCAGCAAATGCAATTAGTATTCTAATGGCTTTAAGTCTAGCAACAAAGGAGCAAAGGTTTCTTCATAGTCAATTTCTTCTTGTTGATTATAACCTTTTACTACAAGTCTAGCCTTGTTCCTTACAATTGTTCCATACTCATCTAGTTTATTTCTAAACACCCATTTTAAGCAAATCACTTTTTGTTGTTTAGAAGGGGGAACTAGATGCCATACCTTGTTTCTTTCGAACTCATTTAATTCGGCTTGCATAGCGTTGATCCAATCGAGAACCGGTTAGGGCTTCTTCATGATTTCTTGGTTCTATCATTGATAAGAACGCATGAAATGCACAAAAATTCCTTAAGCGAGATCTAGTTTGCGTACCTTTGGATATGTCACTTATTATGAGTTCCACTGGATGTGATTTTTGATGTCTCCAAGGTTTTGGTTGAAACTCCCTTATAAGAACAGGTTGTTCCTTTTGAGTTCCATGATTGGATGAGGAGCTTTGATCAGTTGTTCCTCTTTCAACAATGGTTGAATCAGTTCCTCTAACATTTTCGTCCTTAGTAGGAACAGGATCATCTCCATCATCTTGAGGAACATGAACATCATTGTTATGAATGTTTTCATTTACTTCGCTCCTTTCCTCTTTTATTTTTTCTTCCTCAATTGAATCTGCATCTTTCTCATTTGGTTGTACCAAGCCAATCTCAAAGTCATCAACCTGTTTGCTTGGATTAAAATTGTCAGATTCATCAAAGATTATGTGGACACTTTCTTCAACACACATAGTTATTTTATTGTAAACTCTATAAGCCTTACTATGTGATGAATATTCTAAGAATATTGCTTCATCACTCCTAGCATCAAATTTTCCAAGATTATCTTTCCCATTGTTATGAACAAAACATTTGCAACCAAATGTTCTGAAATGAGTAATATTGGGTTTCTTTCCAAAATAAAGCTCATAAGGAGTTTTGTTAATGATAGGTCTCATCATGGCACGATTTATAATGTGACAAGCAGTATTAACAGCTTCAGCCCAAAAGTTCCTTGGAAGTTCACTAGCAATTAGCATGGTCATAGCCATTTCTTCCAAAGTTCTATTTTTCCTTTCTACAAACCCATTTTGTTGTGGTGTCCTAAGGGCAGAAAAATTATGATCTAAGCCATGGTCTCTGCTTAAGTCATCAAATTTATAATTTTCAAATTCTTTACCATGATCGGATCTAATATGCATTAATTTGTGACCACTCAAATGTTGAACTCTTTTAGCAAAGACAAGGAACTCATCATAAGTCTCATCCTTAATAGAGAGAAAAATAACCCAAGTATACCTAGAGTAGTAATCAACAATAACTAACACATACCTCTTTCCACTTCTACTTTGATTCTCATAGGGCCACACGAATCCATATGAATTAATTCTAAAGGTTTTTTGGTGCTCACAACAGTTTTAGATTTGAAAGAGGATCTAATATGTTTTCCTTTGGCACATGCATCACAAACTTGATCAATATGAAGTTTTATAGATGGTAATCCCAAAACAAGATCTTTTGATCGAAGTTTGTCAAGTAATGAAAAGCTAGCATGTCCTAGACGCTTATGCCATAGGAGTGGATCATCTTCAATAACACTAAGACATGTCAGATTGTTTTTAGGAACAGATCAAGATCCACAATATATGTGTTCCCTTTCCTTGTTCCTTCCAAGATGACATTCTTCGAGTTAATGTTAATGATCAAGCATTTTTCACTATTAAATTTAACAACATTTCCCTTATCACAGAATTGGGAAATAGTTAACAGATTATGTTTTAAACCTTCCACTAAAAATACATTATCAATGGAATGTGATGGTGACTTACCAACCTTACCCATGGCAACTATGTTACCTTTCTTATTGTCACCAAAAGTCACATTTCCACCTTCATAGGTTGAGAGTGAGAGAAACTTAGATTTGTCTCCTGTCATATGCTTAGAACAACCACTATCAAGATACCAAATGTTGTTCCCCCTCACTCCAACCTGCAAAAATCAACTAGTTGTTAGTTGTAGGAACCCCTTGTTTCGTGGGTTCCCGTTCTTGACTAGGACTTGATTTGACAACCCATTTCTTGTTACTCATCTTCACATTTTTATCAATCATTACAGTTCTTAGTTGACATTGATTTATGTAATGACCTATCTTACCACAGTACATGCAAATTTTATCACTAGGTAGGTCAACATATTTCTTGTTCTTGTTCCTTTTCTTGTAGTTTTCAAAACTAAGACCTTCTTTTGTTTTAGTTTGTGGTCTCTCAATCCATTTAGGAACAACCATCGTTTTGCCTTTGTTCCTTGCAACAAATTTTTGATCTCAGATCTGTAACCTTTCAAAGGGGTTGATCTAATATCAAAGGAACTTAGAACAGGGACAAATTCCTTTAAGTGTGAAATTTCTAAATTAATTAGATAATTTTCATTCTTTACACTCTCATATGATTCCTTGATTTTTAAATTTTTATCAAACAAATCAAAGAACCTAGTTTCAACATCCGATCTCATTTTCTTAAGCCATTCTATTTGATCTTTACAAACTTTAAGAGCTTGTTCAGTTTGTTCACGTTTTTTACGTTCATCTCTACATTCAAGAATTGCATCATAAAGAAGATCATAAATTTCAGGCCTAGTTTTGCCATCTAAGTCTGATTCAAGTCCATGTTGGCTTACCTCAACATTTTCTTCATCTTCTTTTTCGTCAGTGTTTGCCATGAGGCAAAGATTTGCAGTTTCTTCAGTTTGTTGTTCTTCTTCCTCTTCTCGTCTCTGAATCTCCCCAAGCAGCTATCATTTCCTTTCGAACGTTCGCCTTAGAGAAAGGTGCTTTAGTTTCCTTGTTCCTTTCAGCGAAGCGTTCCTTGTTCCTTTCTTTGGTTTTATCATTTTCCCAAAGTGGTCATTCCTTGATGAAGTGATTTGTACTACCACATTTATGACAAGGAGCTTTGTTAGAAAACTTTTTAGTTTTACCTTTGAAGTTCCCGTTCTTCATATTCCTATACATCTTTCGAAATTTTCGGACCATGAGTGCTGCTTCCTCTTCTTCTGAGTCAGAGTCATCTTCATCATCAGCTTTAAGGGCAATGGATTTTGACTTAGAGCTTTCACCATATTCAGTATCAAGGTGAAGCTCATGAGTCATAAGTGATCCAGCCAATTGCTCCAAGTTGAACTTAGTGAAGTCTTTTGTTTCTTGTAAAGCGGTGACCTTAGCCATCCATCTATCCTTAGGAAGACTCCTAAGAACTTTCCGAACCTCGTTCCTCCGATGAAATAAACTTACCAAGAGAAGCTAACTCATTAATAATGTTAGTAAAACGAGTAAACATCTCTTGTATGCTTTCCTTAGTCTTCATGGAGAACAGTTCATATTGATTCATTAGTAAATCAATTTTAGATCTTTTGACTTCATTAGTTCCTTCATGAGTTACTTATAGTAAATCCCATATTTGCTTTGCGGATTTGCATCCCATGATCCTATTGTGTTCATGGGGTCCAAGTCCACAATGCAACGATTTAACAGCCATTGCATTTATTTCCATTTTTTCGAAATCAACTTTGTCATATTCAGAGAAGGGTTATAGAATTACCTCATTTTTGTCATTAGTAGTTGTGACCTCGAAATCACCAACTTCAATGACTCTCCATACATGGTAGTTTTTAGCCTTGGTGAATATCTCCATTCTGTTCTTCCAGTAGGAATAGAACTTCCCATTGAACATGGGAGGCCTTTGCGTGGAGTAACCTTCCTCAAGTTTCTCGGTGGTATTCATTGTTCCTTGGATCTTTTCTCAATAGGGTTTTCTATCTTTTTGTGAGTTCTCGCTCTGATACCAATTGTTATTTCACTAGGAACAATACAAGAGGGGGGTGAATTGTATGTGTAGAAATAAACGTAACTTTTTGCGGAATTTTAAACTTGAACAAAGAAACAAGCTAAAGGAACACACGGGATTTTTACGAGGAAAAACTTCTTGGGCCCAACAAGAAGAAACAACCTCGACCACTAGGGATTTTAAACTCAACTCTTTCACTAAATAGGCCAAACAACTTTGTTTCAACCTAATTCTACTTACGGGCCACACCTTGAGTTGCTAAACTCAAGTTCCTGAACAACTGTTCCCTTAATAGTTGTTCCTCACAACTTCACTTGAAGTTTTCTCACTTTAACTCGTTTTACTCAAAGCTTCTCTCTTACAGAACTTCATTCAAAGTCCCCTTACCCCAAAAACCAAAATACAATAGATCAATTAAACTTAGTGGAACTAGAGTAAGAAGGCAAATAACAAATGGCTTTTATGAGAGAATGAAGGCACTGACACTTTACTTAGTTAAACTCACTAAATCACTTGGTCAGACACAAATTGGAACTTAATTAGACATTAGTATTTATAGTGGTAATAACTTAGAATGTGGGATTAAAACATGTATTAGTGGTAGAACCATTATCCCATGATGTTCCTTACCCGGAGGAACACGTTCCTCAATCATCCCATGATCTCCATGATCACTGTTAAACGTGGGAGAGAATTAAGTTACTGCTCCTTAATTTCAGCAACCACTTTAAGCATTAATTCGAAAATCTGATTTAATTAAAAACATTTTAATTATTAATACCAAAATAAAATCCTTTTACCTAAAATATTATCTTTAAAATATTTCCATAAAAACCGAAAAAGAATTTTTATTATCTTTAGAAAAATAAAATCTTTTTCTTAAAAAGATTTTTCCTTAAATAGAAACGGTTACCTAGAATCTAGACATAATTTACTCAACTGACATAAATGATCATATAAAAGATTTGTAATGCTTCATCCTAAGTCTAGTTCCTTTTAATAGTTAGTTCCTTTAACTTATTAGTTCAGCGCTAGTCCGTATGTTCATGTTCATGGAACAAACGATCATTCTCATTCTAAATTGCCATAGTTCCTTACCATTCTTACTCGTTCCTTTACAATGGAACTAGAAACAAAAAGCCTCGCTTTAGTCTTCTTGCTCCAATGCTGCTCCAGTACCAAAACTTGAAACATCTTTACTTAGTCTTTAAAATCCAAACTTGATTTCTTCCTTGACTTAGTATTCTCTTTGTTCCTTTCATTGATACCTTGAAATTCACCCACTTAAACAACTTGTTAGTCCAATACTTAGTTTGCATCTTTGTTCCTTTGTCAACATCAAAACTAGGGTTCAACATACTTCTTTTCTTTATTGCCACATAATGTACAAAAGGGAAAATCCCATATTTGCCATCATGTATTTCTATGCCATTGCTATCATACATTGGCCTTCTTATGACACCCATGAACATGATTTTTAGTGGATACCTCCTTGATTGACAACACCTATAAGGGTCATCTTCAAAAGGTAGGAGATAGAACCTCCTCATCTCAGGGTTCAAGTAAAACCATTTCTCATCTATGTGAATAACATTTTGCATGTCAACAAAAGTTGGATTTGTTGTTGGTGTAGCTGGAAGAAGATTGGACATAAGTATGTGACCTTAACCTACCCTTTTTCAAGGAACCTATAAACAGTAATATGGCTAAGTTTTAGTGCCCCTGCGAAGGACCTTATTGTGGTTCTCTCGATGTAGGGGTACCGATTGCAAAAATTCATCAAAATATTCCCTCGGTTTCCTCCCCACATTTCCCAAACCTCTTTGCCCTCACATCTATTGCATTACCTTGCTCTCTCTGTTTCATTGCATCTTTGTATATTCTTGAAATAGTGCATTTGTGTACACCTACTTGTGCTGCTAGCTTTGTTTGAAACCCCCATGGAAGTTTCCCATCAACTTGAATTGCAAGTAAGTTGTCAACAATGAGCCTTCTTTGTGTAAGAGTCAAATTTGGTTTGGTACTTGTTCTGATCCTCTCAATATTTTGTTCTTCTTCTACCATCTCATCTTCCTCATTGTACGTCAATGTCTTCTTGCAGGAGCAGATGTTCCCACATCAGCCTCTCTGCTAACCAGAAACCTTCCTCACCCCTTCAACATTATCCATGGTGACTGATCATACAAAGATGATGAAGCTATTTTTTTTGCTGGGTTTTTTTTGGCTGGGAAAATTGTTGTTATGTTAGGAGTTGTAAATTTAACATAGATCTATGGTGCAGTGTGTGAAAGTGTGATTCATCTCTGTAATTTTTTTGCTAACAAGTAAATAGTGTGAAAGTGATAGGAGTAGACAGAGAATTGTTGAAGGGCTTTTGAAACTCTTAAATATGATGGGGTTGTTTAACAAACGTGAAGCAGGTTTGACTTTAAATTTTTGGTGGCAAGTGAAATTTATCTACTGACTTCATTTTGGAGCCAAATTGTATTTGGTGGCAAATTGTCATGTGGGTCCCAACATAATTCCCTCCCCCAAACGTGAATTTCCCCTCCCTTATTTTCTTTTTGGGCCCACTTTCTCTCTCTACTTAAAATTAATCACATACCCCTCCCTTTTTCTAATCACCCCTTAAGAAATTTCAACTAGGAGTCCGTGCCCTCTAAATTGTTGCATTTAATTTGGAACGAAGGAAGTACAAAGTTTTGTTAAAGAGAAACATTTTTGATAGTATAATTTCAATATATAATAGATATATAGGCATGTAATAAATTTGTTAATAGCCAATTTTTCACAAAATGGTAGCAATTAAACACAAACTCTAACTATTAGAGCCCAAGCCATTCTCTCTCTCTTTTCCAGTAGTACATTGACAACTATGCTTCTAAGTTCTACCAAATCCTATATGATAAATCCCATACATCCTCTCTCACACTTGTTTTCTCTTAAATTGTATGCCTTCCTGTCTAACACCACCACACTCCAAGCTATCAAGATATACCTAAAACATGCCACCACCGACCACCAATCCACCATTCACTGTTACTGACCCCTCCAACCCTCCAATTCTCTATCTCTCTCCTCCAAACCCAACCTATTTTCTCTGCGCTCCACCACCACCACCGACACTCCTCCCTCTCTCTTCGCTCAAACCACTCAACGCCAACCTAATATCTGTCACTCAACCCAACCCAACCCTCTTCCTAAAAAAAACTCTACATCCTCCCTTCGCATCTCTCTCCTCCCTTCGAATCTGTCTCCCCCCTTCGAATCTCCTTTCGCGTCACTCCCTTTGATTGATACGTTCAGCCACCACGACAACAACATTCCCCTACCTTCCACCACCATCAGCACCTCATCACCCCCACCAGAAAAAAAACTCCCACCATGAAAACCCCATTTCCCATCCCTCTAAAATTTGAAACTCTCAAGCCCAACTATCATCAATTGTAATTTTTCCAGCAAAAATATAATTCAATTAATAGAGATGTTTTACAGGTAATTGGAATGTCGCTTTTTATTTTTTCTTAGAGTTTGAAGATTTTTTGGAGAATCAATTCTTATACTTTTTTATTTTATTTTACCGTCGTTTTTTCTGGGGGGGAGGGGATTTAGGCTGGATGTTGATAATATAAGGGAAGAAGGGATTTCATATAACCAAATTTACTTTACTAATTAAGAATGTCATGATGCAAATCTAATTGAAGTTTAAGTTTTGAAACTTAAGTACTGTAAGTAGTAACATTGAGTTTACATTGTGATTTTGGTTTATTCCTTGTTGTAAGAACATACCTTTTTTTATCTTGAGTGAAACTGCAACTGCAACTGCTTTGCTTTGCTTGCTGCTCTTCAAGTTCTATGGTGGTTCACATATCCTTGGCTCCATAATTGAAATCACAAAACATAAAAAATTAGACGTTATATTTGTACTGAGAATATAGGGAAAAAATTTACATATGCTTTATAATTACTTAATGTTGTTTCAATTTTAAATTGCGATGATGCAAAGTAAGAGGATGAACAGAGTATCTCGAGGGATTGAAGATTTGGAAGAGGAAGAAGATGGAGAAAAAAAACTGTTTTGTAATGCTCCTGTTTGTGTCTGTGTGGTTTTTGTTTTTATATTTTCGGTTACTTTATTGCTTAACTGCTTTAGGTGGTTTTTTTTTTAATTTACTGTTTGGTGGAGTTGTAATATTTGTTAGGAGTTGGGGGTATTTAAATAATTTAGGGTGGACACCAAGTCCTCAAGAGTTGACATATAGAATAGAGATTATATAAGGCAACACATGGGGGACACTAAAAAATAGAAAAAGGAAAAAAAGAAAAAAAGGGGATAACTAATTACTTCCTTTAAACGAAAAAGGGGAGGAAAAAGTACTGCATACAGCAGTTTTTTGAAAAAACAAAATGCAAAGACAGTTCTTTTACACAATTAACTTAATTTTATATATGCTTTCGCATGCATTGCGTGCATATAAGACTAGTAATTTTAATATGAGGTATGGGTTTAGTTTGAGCAAAACCCATATTTAGTGTTTGTTTAATAATTTAATAGATTTAAAACCCATACCTCAAACTCATAAGGTATGGGGTTTATAAATCCAAGGAGGAGGTGGGTATGGCTCATACCAATACCTCTATGTATCAAATAAAATAAAAAATTTCATTCCCAAATAAAACCAAACACATGGTATTAGGTATGAAATTCCAAACCTATACCACCTTGGTTTCATTCTTGATTCCAAACTCATACCACTATATGAAATTGTGCAAAAAAAAAAAGCAAGAAAGAAGCACAAAAAAATAGTTTTTGGTTTTGGGAAATGTAAAAGAAGCATTAAAATAACGGTTTTTTTTACCATATACCCTTTCAACTTTCCAAATTCACCATATACCCTCCACCTTTCAAAAAATACATCCACTTACCCTTTTGACTAACGGTGTTAGACTTTCGTTAGTCATTAGGCCCTAATCCTCCCATAATACTAATTAACTAACCTAAATCAAACCCTAATCCTAACCCTAATCTAATACACTAACTTGGGCCCTAACCCTAACCACCCCTCCCCCACCCCCTTACCTCCATCGCCCCATCACCCCCTCACCACCACCACCCCTCCCCTTCTCCCGCTGACCCCCTCCCCTTCCCCGCTAACCCCCCCCGCCGTTAGCCACCCACGAACCCCCTCCCCTCCCCTACTGTCGGCCACCCTCGAACCCCCACCTCACTGCCGCGTCGGCCACCGCTGAACCCCCTCCCCTCCCCACCTCACCCTGTTGTCGGCTGTCGCGAACCCCCCTTCCTCGCAGCCTGTCGCGCAACCTCCTCCCCTCCCCTCCCTTTCCCTTTGCGCACCCTTGAAACCCCTTCAAACCCTCGTACCTAAAACCCCTTCAAACCTTCACACCTAAAACACCTTCAAACCGTCGATTTTTTGCGGGGGAAGGGAAGGGAAGGGAAGGGGGTTGCGCGGCGTTTGTGGGGGAAGCGGAGGGAAGGAGGTTGCGATGCGTTTGCGGGGAAGGGGGGGGAAGTGGGTTCTTGCGGCTGTTGCAAGGGAAGGGGATGGGAGGGGGAGGGGCTGGCGAGGCTGCGGGAGTAGGGGAGGGAGAGGCGGAGGGCTGCGGTGGTTGGGGGGTTTGGTGGGGCTGTGGTGGTTGTTGGGGGTGGGGTGGGGGGGGTGGGGTTGGGGGTTAGAGAGAGGTTAGGGTTTACTTAGGGTTAGGGTGGGGGAAGGGTGTTTAGGGTTAGGGTTATAGTATTAGATTAGGGGTTAGGGTTAGATTTAGGTTAGTTAATTAGCGTTAAAAGGGGGGGGGGTTTAGGGCTTAATGACTAACAAAGTTTAACGTCGTTAGTCATTAAGGGTAAGTGAACGTATTTTTTGAAAAATGGGGCGTATATGGTGAATTCCAAAAGTCGAAAGAGTATATGGTGAAAAAAAAATTTGTCAGGGGTATATGGTGAAATAACCGTTAAAATAATGTAGGAGAGAGAAAAATTGGGTAGGTGGGAAGGTTTTGGGTGGATTCTTAAAATGAGTGGTGGGGTACTATATTAGGTGGAAAAGTGTGAAAAGTTGATGTGATAGGTTACCATATGAGGAAAAAGTGAAAGTATAACAATAAAAAAACGGCCAAAAAAGAAAAACGTAACAATTAAAAAAACGGAGGGAGTATATATCTAGAGGTGTGATAGGCGTCTCAGAGTGAGATGCCAAAATGGCATCTCACAAAAATTTAGTACCAAAGCTAAGTCAAAGTGGTACCATAATAGAGTACTTTGGTACCAACTCTATTTTGGTACCAAATTTCAGTTTGGTACCAAGGTTACATTTTGGTACCACTTTGACTTAGCTTTGGTACCAAAAATTTTGTGAGATGCCATTTTGGCATTTCACTATGAGTTGCCATTATGGCATTTCACTATGAGTTGCCAATACTTTCTCATATATCTATAACCTACTTTAGAGGGAACTCCCTACAATGGTTGGGACTTTTTTCTTTTTCACTATACCCTTCATATCTATTACAAGTTACATGTTTAGAGTTTTAAATTAATTAAAAAAATAAAATAAAAAAGGAGAAGGCAAAAGACGACTATATCTCATTCAAGCATGCTACTTCACATAAGAAAGAAAGATGGAAAAAAAAAAAGATGAGTTACAAACTTAAATGTATATTACTCTTACCTCAGATAACTGCTCCCTCCCACAATCCCATCCCAGTAGGATAACTGTAACTTCCAACCACACTATGTTACCTCCAAACAATACCTTTATGGCTAAAACACAATTTAGTCTTCTTCTCAAACCTTCTTTTCACTTCAATTTACTGTTATTTACCATCTTACTTAAATTATCATTCACCCCAACCTTTAAAAATGTCACAAAATTATATCCACCATTTATATATTTTGTCCCCAATAGTAGGAAAGTGGAATTTTAGGTCGATTTCCAAGTTTTTTTTTTCAATTTCACTTTGCTTGCTTAAATCTCGGGCCAAGTTCAATAGTGGAGGTAAAAGCTCAAGGAACTAAGAATGTGGAAGATTGGGTCAAATTGAGAGAGAAGGTGGAAGATTGGGTCGAAATCCGGGTGGAAATCGTGGAAGGAGGAAGAAGATGGGGGATGTTGGGGTTGAAGAAGATGAACAGTAGAGAAGAGGGAGGAGACAGAAAATAGGTCAAAAAAATTGGGTGAAAAGAAATTTACAACATGAAATTAAATTGGGAGGTAAAAAAAATTTTGGAAATTATTTTAAAAAATTATTTACATATATTTTGGTAAGTAAACAAAATGAAAACAAATTAGTTTTCATAATTTAAGAGAAAGAGAAGAAAAAATGAAATTGGGAACCACATTACACATGTGTGGCTCACATTTGTTTGACCACCTTTGACTTCAATGGTCATTTATGAAAAATGACTATAGTAGAATCATCCCTACAATTTGCCAAAAACTCTTTAACTTTAGAGTTGGAAAAATCCGAACCTTACAAATAATCCAATGACTCTTATTAATCCATAACAATAAGAATAAAGGATAGACAAAGGAAAAGCCAAATAGAGTAGAAGTGTGGAATTCATTCGTAAACATTGTAAACGATCATTCTCATCCTTTACCAAAAGTTCACTCTTACCAAACACCAAATTTTCTCCCTTTCTCATCCTTTACCAAAAAAATCTCTTCTTCTCCAAGCACCCAAATTAGTACTCGGCTGATCACTTTTCGGTAGCAATTCATGGATTTAGTTGATCATTATCATGCAGGTAAATTTTGCTGTAATTTGATTTTGAATTAATTTTTTCGATGATTTTGATTATAGGATAAAATCATGCAATCATGAGCTTAAACCTCTTTTCCGATGCAATTCATGATTTTGAATCAATTTTTTTATTAAACTTTTGTTTGATGTATACTGTGAATTGCTGTAATTTTTCTCTAGATACTATTGTTCCCATGTTTGGTTTGTTATTGTGATGAGATAATTGTGTATTGATTGTGATAGTGATGAGCTGAATTGGGGATGTAATTATATAAACAGGGATTGTACTCCGTATCAGGGATTTTAATTGTGATTATTATTGTATCAATGTTTAAATTGCTAATGGTTATCCTTTTAACAAGGATCACTTGTTGTATGTAATGTGGCTTGTGTGGATAATTGTTGCTTGTTGTCAATTTCATTCTAGCCTATAAGCTTAATATGGTAACAAAGATGTAGGTTAGAATCATAAGTAGGCTTCAATGCTTCATGAACCAAATAGGAATATACAATGAAAAACTTCTTGATATAGTTAATCATGCATCATTTAGTTTGAGTACAAACAAAGAAATTCTTCTACCCAAGATACATCCACTAGAGGAATAATAAAACCCAAAGTACATGGCAATTGGAAGTTTGGACCTCCTTTAAGATACTAGGCATAAACACATATTGAAAGGTGAACTCTTGAATATACTTGGACCCAGCGAGAGCATCCTTTGTTTTGCGTATTGTGGCAGCGTCACCGACGTACACAACATATAGTATATGTTCTTAGGTTTATATCATAGTATGTCAATATGATACACTAAATCGTACATCTAAGGAACCAAACATTCTCCTTAGGAAAATTCTAATATAAGGCAACTTAAGACGTCAGAACAAAAGAAATCCAATATGATTTGGATCATATCATCAAGTTTAAATTTACATCCTGGAAGGTTGCTGAGGTTGAAAAACAAGTGGTTAATCCAAAGAATCTATCTAGTTACGACTAATTGTATTCTCTATGTCAAGATAAGTACTACAGTCTAGATTTATCTCCTTCAAAATAAATAGTAACAAAACATAGCATTGTTCTGAAACTTATGCTATCATTCCAATTTATCACTTTTTAGACTCTTTGCGTTTGTCAACAACTAAATCAAATGTATGAAACTTACTAATAAAGGGAATCACCTAATTTCAGTTTCAAGTACTAGTATGCAGCACCATCATCACAAAAGTTTCCATGAATGGATACCCCCTACCGCCCCCCAACCATACACACACAACACTCTCCCCATAATATTTCTTAGAATAAAGAAGATCAAATGAGAAAATAATTCCACACTTCTAGGTTTCTAGTATTTGTAAATAAAGACATAGATAAGTCTATGCCTTCCCTTGCTAGCATAAATAACTTGATCATATTACTTAATTATTCAATCATACAAAATCACATTTTTTCATTTAAATTCATTAGTTCTTTTGTGTACAATTCATGTTCAACCATGGAAATCCTTTAATGGCCGGTTTGGTTTTAAGCATTTCATTTGAAATGCTTGGATTTGGCCAAATAAAATGTTTGGATAATCCAAACATTTGGATTTGGAATTAGCCCAATTCCAACCTACTTAAAACATAAGGCCATATTTGATAATTCGAAATCCAATGTCAAAAGTTGTCATTTGAAATCCAAATAAATGTGACATCTTTTCTCTCTCTCCTTGGGCTTTCTCACGTCGTCGAGCTTTCTCTCTCCTCAAGCTTTCTCACGTCAAGCTTTCTCTCTCCTCCTTTACTGTGAAATCTCATTTCTAAGGTTAGTTTCTCAATTCTTAATTTTTTTTACCATGAATTTGCCGCGTTATTGTTTGATTGTTGATTTATAAATATTGTTTTAGGTTTTTTTTGGAATAAATTTTATCTTCTGATCTAGAATGTGTAAATGATTGAATTTTCTATGTATTATCTATTTATATCTTGCTCTTTTGTCTGTTGTATTAATTAATTAGGGTATTTTTCTCATATAATTTCTTTTGAGATTTTGTGGTAATTAGGGTTTATAATTTGCAAAAACTAAAAATGATAATTTATGCTAGTTAGGGTTTTTATGTTAAAATGTGATGTGGTAATGAACTTTTCTTCGTCTCGCATATAACCATTTATGGGGTTCTTGAATAATGGCAATATAACTGTTAGGTATTAATAAATCTGTGAATGGAAGTATATTTTAGTTAGGAAGTAATAAAATGTGGATTGTTTTGGATATACTATATGGCATTTAAATTTTTTAATTCTGGAAGTGTGTGAGATTTAGGTAATGTCTATTTATGGAGAAATACTGAACTAAGTACTTGTTCTGAAAATGTCAAATTAGGTGATTTACTTCCAATTTTGTCTAGTATGTTAGCTGGTGTTCTTTAGTAGAGTGAAAAATCTTGTTGTCAACATTAGTTACATGGTAATTACATAGTAATTGTGGTTCAGCAAGGTTAAGAGTGGCTGATGAATTTAATGGAAATTGGGTACCTGAAACTATCTGGAAGACCTTTCTGTAGTTTCAATTTTTCTGTCACCAAGACATGGTCATCATAAGGCTTGGCGTCGCAATATGATTTCGGAACATAAGGTTTTGGAGAAAACTTTTACAGTGAAGAGGATTGCTAGTTATTACTAATTGGAGTGCATTACATTTTTTAGTATTTGCTATTTCACATCCCAGTGACAATGGAAGCAAGAATTTATCCCCTTGCCATGGCCAGTTTAGTTCTTGCGTGCATCTGCCATTAGACATGCACCTGGTTTTTTTTTGTCAAACTATACATTTTTAGTTGGTGTCTGTGCTTCCACGTTCTCCAATTGTCCTAAGGTTTCTCGTGCTAAAATTAGCTTTTGTTGATTGTTACTAGTCTACATATGCCGTGATGTAAAGATTGTACTCTTACTGTAAGATCTCTTTAATATTTGACTTATAGAGATTTTCTTTTCACTTGGGTTGTAGCCTATTTTTTGTGTGACCATTCTTTGGTAATTACTTCTTTGGGTTATGAGCTTAGGCATACATAGGAAAAATCTGTAATTATAAAGGATAGCTCCAACCTCTTCCCTAAGCAGAGGTTGCTTCAATGATTTGTATTACATATGTGAATCTGCAGCTTGTTCAACATTTCTTGACATCTGTAGGTCCAAATGGCCTCCTAGGACCTCCTAAAATTTTATATCAGTGCCTAGGATTTTACCAAGTCAGAACCTTACTTTAAATCCTTATTTCATGTTTTCTAGGTTGTTAGGAATTTTTGCTCATATTACTTTGTCATTTCTCAATAGTCTATACATTGTCAGCAAAAGTCAAATTTATGGACTATTATTAGTCTGCAGACTGTTATTTATTTATTTTGATCACTCTTTTATTATTTGTAGTGTGAACACACGCTTGAATGGCAATTGCTTTTGCTGATTTTGTGGGTACAAGTTCGAATAATGTTGTTGTGTCTTTAGTTGATGAAATTTACAGACTGCCGCCATCTAATGATGTAATTGACTTGGTGGACTGCTAGTGCTGGTCTACTCTTGTGAGGAGTACAAGTTCATGATACTATATTGCTTCATTTTGTTGCTTTAACGTGCAGGAAAATCCTAATGCCTCTGCATACTTGAACAAGTGTATTGAAAATTGGAATGATATAGTTACTTTGTTCGCTTTGGATAGAGCAACCAGTGATGGGGCTGAGCAACACGAGGAGTCCGCTGCTGCTATGGACACTGTAAGAAAACATCTAGCGGAGGAGCAAAAGTTAGACTAGATTTTATTATGTATTAGTGATTAGTAGTTTTATTTCGGTGGTTGTAGAGATTGAATTACAATCCTAAACTTTAGCTTGGTTTGCCAAACAGTATTTAGATTTGGAATTCAAGATTTGAAATTCTATGTATTCCCAAACAGCTTGTTAGAATTTGAAAGTCCAAATTTGAAATTCTTAAGTTTCCCAAACACTGTACTTGGAATTGAATGAAATATGGGTATCCCAACGCAACCTAATGTACATACAAAAGCATGCTAGCTGATAATATATAACCTGCTAACATCTGTAGACTTCTTAGCATGCTAAGTGGCAAAGTGCAGCTTATATTGGAAGACCTATTGAGCTCTGAAATGACCCAACACTTGTTGTGTAACTCTAGGTTATTTACTTTATCTACCATGCATTACAATATCATGCAATGAGTTATCCGTATAAATTCACTCTGTATAGTACAGTCACTTGGATACAAAAGGTTTAAATCTAATTTTCTTTTTTCTTAAACAGTTTACTCACTAAAAACTTTCTTTCTAAACAGAGATCTAGACAATTGTTCATGAGATAGGGGGACTTATTTATATTTACGAAAAAATGATTAGACGTTCTAAACTTCTAATGCTCAAACAAAATGACCAAAATGATAGTAGTCAAACAAAGTCGAGTGAAGCTGTAAATGAACCATTGTAGTGCTTCAATGACTTGATACATTTACAACATTTGGTTGAAAATATTTAGGTTTTTGAGTGACCATGTGAAAAAAATTCCTCTGGAATGGTTGCATCTGCATCATGCGAAGGTTTTCTTTGAATAAGTGCATCGAGGGCCCCAATTAGTACCATGCAATTGGGATCGTGTTACAAAGCTGGATAAAAGCCAAATTAGTTAGGCTTATGTTGTTTATGTCATGGTTTTGATTTATTCAAAAAACTAAAAGCGGGATGGATACAGAAAGAGAGACAAAGAGGACTCACCAAACACAAAAACATAAGTTATCAAATGTGAGGTATGACAATACAGTGTTGATAACCCAGGGAGGTAGAAAACCTATTACCTCAAACTCAGAAGAAAAATTAGACTTGCAATTATTCAATATATTAACAAATAAGATATGACATGCTTTAATCGATTGATCTAAATATGTAAAGTTATACTCACATTGACATCCTTTGTGAGTAGGATTTGATAGATTGATTTTCTCACATCGGGCAGCACGAAGGTTGAATAAACGAAAGGGATTGGCGATAATAAAGTAGGAGTTTCTAAGTCAGTCCATATGCTTGTTCTTTGAGAAAGAAAAGGACATGAGGGAAAAAAAACAAACAATCAGGAACAACATTAACCAAAACAGACCAAGTAAAAACAAAAGAAATATAATGATTACCTATAACTCGTAATGAAGCTGAAAAAACGCAGGACCATGTCATTGCCTTCAATTGTTAGTAAAGATTTAGAAGAATGATTGTAATCCCTCGTAAATTTTTGGATTTTATAAATATATTTTAATGTATAGTTATTTATATTTAAGTATATTTTAGTATTTAAATGATTTATTTCTTTAAAGGTTGACTATTTGAAAGTCAAAAGAATTATTTTAATGATTTATGGAAGTCAAATATTTTATTAAAGTCATGCTTTGAATAGTATTTGAAATGTTGAAACGCTTTTTGGATCTGGAAAAGGACTCTTAAATGGGTTTGAGGAACCCAAAAACTCTTAGGCTTGGAAAATGATTTATAATTCGAGTCCAATTACCTTTTCCTAAGCCCACAAAGGGAACCTATATAAACCCCATAAACCCCCAATTTTTCCCACACAAGTTATTTTCTCTCTCCTCCTTTTTCCCCCACAAACTTTTGGCCCTCCTTCATTTCCCTCGCTTCCTTCTATTTTCTTCCGGCGTCCCACCGCCGACCACCACTGTCGACGCTAGCACGCGCCGCCAGCAGCAGCCGACTGGTGCCGCCACCCTTGGCCGCCGGTGTCTTCTTTCCTCTTCTCCTTTGCTTTGGTTTGATTACTTTTCTTCCTCCTCAAGTTTTTAATTTTGTTCAAAGTTTATATTTTTAAGATTTGTTTTAATATGATTATGTTTAAAAGCTTTAGTTTGATGATTTATTTATGAACCTAAGTTTATATAATTTATGTATTGAAGAAATAAAGATTCAGATTTACATATTATGTTTGAATTGGATTTTTAATTATCAAAGCATGAATTTTTAAGGGTTTTAAAGGTTGGAAATCATAGTAGTGTGTCATAGTTTATGAAATTGATATTTTTATGATTTCAAAGATGTTTGAATATGTTTTAAGGGAGTTTTAACATATAATATATTGCTGAAAATTTAGAGGGAGTATTAATATGGAGTTTTATGGTGAGTTTTAACAACTAGTGTAGTAAGTAGTAAGTAGTAAGTACTATACTAGGAGGTTTAGTAATCAAGTTTTATGATGGGAAATGTTTTTGAACACTTTTAAGAAGGGTTTAAAGTATTTTATTATTGCTTTAAATTCATGAAGGATTGATTGTGAATTTATATTGGTTATTTTAGGCGGAGAATTATCTCTAGGCGACTTTTAAGTTGTGAAAGTGGCCTCTCAGTTTGTCTACACAAGGTACGTACATACCTATGTGTTGATTTAAGTAGTTACATGGTTTTAGGAAGGAAATTATGTAGTATCATGTATAGGAACTATGATGAGTTCATATATGATTTCTATTATGTTGGATTTTGCATGTTTTATGCCGTTGTGTAAACATGTTGATTTTGAGATTTATATTATGAGATTTATATCATGTTTGTATGGAAGATTGATGCAAGCATGTTGGTTGGGAACTTTATTTTATTAATTCACATGGGGGAATTAATATATTTACTAGTATTGGATCATGATTGATCATTGTTCCCTTTTGAGTATTTCACTGCTTTATAAGGACCGATGGCCTTATTTGTTAAGTTGATATTTTATACCTATGAAAGGTAGTTTGGTTGTTGGCTAGGTTCAACAATTAAGAAGATTGAATTAAGATTGGAATTAATCTTGGATTGTTAAGTTGTGTGATCACTTATCTAATCCTAAGATAAAAAGAAAGTTGTGATTGTTTGTTGATTTTGCTATTTATGTTGCTTGTGAATCATAACAAGTAATAACCGGTAAATCATGTAAAGTGAAACTGGATAACAATAGCTTTAGACTGGTGCACGTTTGAAGTGTTGGACAAATAGGAGTTGGAGTACATTTAAAGTAATAAGAATGTTGTTAAAGTTTACTTCAGTAAAAGTTATCTGCAAGTTATTATGTTATTATTTATTCCTGCTTACTGTTTATTAGTATCATGTTAGGATTGTTTATTTGTTTAGTATGTAGTACTCAGCGTTGCTGATTACGTGCTTTTGTGTGTGTATGTTGATCATGGCTATGCCTTATTGATCCTATGATGACCCATTTTGGTGAGCAGTCTCTAGGGATCAATAGTGCATTGTCCATCTATAGATTTGAAGATGATGCATCATTGGGTTCGGGATTGGAGAGCTTGTTAGACTATTTATCATACTTAAAGTTTATACTTTTCATAGTTGGTTTGGGTTGGTTTTAAGTTCGACTTTGGTTTTGTTGGTTGGTTTTGGAAGTTGACTAAGTTTTATTTATAAAGTTTATTATTATGTTTTCCAGTTGTAAAATTCTCGAATAAGCCGATACGTTATCACACGGGCGATAATACTTTGATAATTCTCTATGTCTTATATTAAAAAGGTATTTTAAAAAAGAGAGTGTCAAAATAGGTTAAGTGTTTTTCCTGTCTTTGTATTTCCCATTCACATAAGTTATATACAGCCTATTACTTAGATTGGCCCAAGCCCACAGTACATATAATACAAGGCAACACAAACCCAAAGCTAATACATGATATAATCCAATACACCCCCTCAAGTTGGAGCGTGAAGATTGCAAACGCCCAACTTGCTAAGTAGATACGAAATTGACGCTTGCAAGAGCTTTCGTGAAAATATCCGCAAGTTGTGCAGTGGTGGAGACATGACTAGGATCAATGAGACCCTCCTTAATGGCATCCTGAACATAGTGACAATCAACCTCAATATGCTTCGTGCGTTCATGAAACACAAGATTTTGGGCAATATGTAGAGCGGATTTGCTATCACAGAATAAGCGCATAGCCTTAGGGTGATGAACCCCTAAGCTCAGAAGAGAGGCCTTGAGCCACTTTAACTTGGAAGTGATGTCCGCAAGCGAACGATACTCAGCTTCCGCCGATGAGCGGGAAACAGTAGGCTGTTTCTTGGTTTTCCAGGAAATGGGAGAACCACCAAGAAACACAAGCCAACCAGTCAATGAACGACGTGTCAAAGGATAACTGGCCCAATTAGAATCACACCAGCTACATAACTGTAAATCACAATGAGAGCTGAGAAGAATACCTTGGCCAGCACCCCCTTTTAAGTATCGAACAACGCGAAGGGCAGCATCCCAATGCTCTTGCCGTGATTGCTGCATAAACTGGGCCAAGATATGAACAGAATAAGCCAAATCCGGCCGAGTGAAGGACAAGTAAACGAGGCGGCCAACCAGGCGCCGGTATGACTCGGGATCAGAAAGGAGGGCGCCTGAAGCAAGAGCAAGATTGTGATTTTGCTCGAGAGGAAAGGCCGCAGGCTTAGCACCAAGTAAACCAGCTTCATCAATGATATCAAGGGAATATTTCCGTTGGCACAAGAAGAGACCATCAAGACTACGAGCTACTTCAATGCCAAGAACGTATTTCAAAGGACCTAAGTCCTTCATATGAAAACACTGACCCAAATAATCTTTGAAAGCATGAACAGCGGAAGAATCATTACCAGAAATAATCAAGTCATCCACATAAATAAGCACGGAGAGCTGGACCTGGTCCTTACAGAGAGTAAATAAGGAATAATCAGAGTAGGACTGAGAGAAGCCATAGGACAACAGAGAGGCAACCAGTTTAGCAAACCAACAACGCGGGGCCTGACGAAGGCCATAGAGAGACTTTCTGAGACGACAAACCATGCCCGGGTGCAGAGGAGTGAAACCAGGAGGCGGCTTCATATAAACTTCTTCATCTAAGTCACCATGGAGAAAAGCATTGTGAACATCCATCTGATGAAGTTCCCAGTTCTTAGCAGCAACAATAGCAAGAAAGGCACGAACAGTGACCATCTTTGCAACAGGAGCAAAGGTCTTGTTGTAGTCAATGCCCTCAACCTGATGGTTACCAAAAATAACCAAACGAGCCTTGAGTCGTTCAACAGACCCATCAGAGTGATATTTGATCTTATACACCCATATACTGCCTAGAGCCTTCTTCCCAGGAGGGAGAGACTCCACAACCCAAGTGCCATTGTCTTCAAGAGCACCAATTTCCTGTTGCATAGCATCATGCCAACCAGCATCATTCATAGCCTCAGTCCGAGGTTCAACCCCACCAGTAACAGCTGCAAGAAATACACGGTGGCGCACAAAGAAATTATCATAATTCACAAAGTGTACTAAAGGATAAGGAGTACCTGAGGAACTGGAGGAGGAAGGAGAGCTCGGAGATGGACTTAACTTCTGAACATGATGAGTCACATAATCACGGAGAAGAACAGAGGGCTGCTTGTCGCGGAAACCACGACCCAAGGGCACAGAAACATCAGTAGAAGCAATATCAGCCACGGGGGCACTAGTGTCGGGGGCATCTCCAGTGGCAACAACAGTATCGGTAGTAGGAGGCTCAGTGTCTGTAGTCTGGGGTGCAGTGTCTGTAATCTGGGGTTCGGGGTCTGTAAGCGGGGGCGGAAGGGCCTCCCCGTCATCGAAAAAGAAGAAATGGTCGAATCATGACCATGTGGAATCACATCAGCAGACACAGAAGAGGACATAGGAGAAAAAGGAAACTCATTCTCATGAAACTGAACATCTCCGGAAACGAAAAAATCACCCGAATCAAGATCATACAGCCGCCAACCCTTCTTACCATTCGGATAACCAACAAAAATACATTTTCGACTTGCGGAGCAAACTTGTTCCCTTTAGCCCGTTGATCATGAGCAAAACACAAACACCCAAACACCCGCAAGGCATCAAAATCAGGTTCTTTTCCACATAGAACCTCATAAGGGGTTTTGTCATCTAATAAACCAGAAGGGGTACGATTTATTAAATGAACGGCAGCTAAGACACACTCTCCCCAAAACGTAACAGGAAGATTAGCTTGAAACATCAAAGCACGAGCCACATTTAAAATATGCCGGTGTTTACGTTCTACTTTACCATTCTGTTGGGGAGTACCCACACAGGAAGTTTGGAAAAGCACACCACAAGAGTTAAAATAATCCAACATACCCCGAAATTCAGTTCCATTATCACTGTGTATAATTTTAATAGTAGTCTCAAATTGACGCTCAACCATAGCAAAGAAAGAAAAGAAGGCCTTAAAAACCTCGGTTTTATCACATAATAAATAAACCCATACAGCACGGGAAAAATCATCCACTAGAGTAAAACAATAGACGGCATCACATGAAGAGGTAGTCCGATACGGGTCCCATAAATCACAATGAATCAGCTCAAAAATTCTACTAGATTTAGTATCACTAATAGGAAAACTATCACGAGTTTGCTTGGCTTGAGGACAAACTACACAAGCTTTATTTAACTTCTTTTTAGAACTACTATTACGAATAGCAGGAACTAACTTGACAACACGTTCCGAAGGATGCCCCAAACGACGATGCCACAACTCAAACTCAGACAAGCCCGAGACGGTGACTGCATGAATAGTAGGAACCCCGCGGAAGTAGTAAAGTCCATCCCGACGCTCACCGGCTCCAATCAGGTTCCCCGATGGTAGGTCCTGTATAGCACACAAGGAATCAGTAAAACGAACAATGCAATTAGATTCATCAATCAACTGTGACACCGAGATTAAGTTGCAAGTAAGAGAGGGAACATATAAAACATGATGCAAAGAAAGGCCACGAGGCAACATAACACGATCGGCCATGGTAGCCACAACAATTTGGCCATCTGGAAGACCAACAGGGGAAGCAACAATAGTGTGTAAATCAGTCAAACATGACTTATCACCGAGTAATGTGATGGGAGGCACCCGTATCAAGAATCCATGCCATAGAAAAATTGTCACTGTCATCTTATCATTGGATGATTTTTCGGGAATTAATCATGTTCAACAAAACTTGTATCTGTTCTGGTTTGAGGTCAGCAAGGGAGGGGCCATTAGCACCCGATGAAGTCACGGACCCCCCTCGATCACAGAGTGAGCACGGACAGTAGGGGCACGAGCTGCAGTAGCAGCGGCAGGAGGTGCGTGAGGTGCTGCCTGGGTGGCAGCAGCGGCAGGAGAGGTGAAGGACCCGGTGGTGGCAGCAGCACCCTTCCTATATTTCTCTTCGTACCATGGCGCCAGTCCATGGAGTTTAAAGCATGATGATTTGTCATGGCCTCTACGCTTACAATACGAGTAGAGGAGTTTTGATTTGTCGGGTCGGTCGGGCTTAAAGGCCCGGTCAGTTTGTAGAAAAAAAGCGTGGACCTCGTCCACCACCGCCTTGCTCCGCGCGATGTCACTCGACCGCTCCTCCTGAATCAATGCCTGATATGCGCGATCCAAAGAGGGAGAAGAACTTTGAGATAAGAGATTGGAACGCACAGTAGCATACCGGTCTTCATCGGTACCAATTAAAAATTGGTGCAGTTTTTCCTCTTCCTTGTCGCCGGCGAATTTTGAAGCAAGATCGCACGTGCATTTGCCGCAGGAACAATGGTGTAGAGGTTTGATGCGATCAAGTTCATCATAATACCCCATCAATCAAGTGAAGTAATCATCAATGGACATGGATTTGGTCTGTTGGCAGCAGGAGATGGAGGATCGTATCTGCTGCAGGCGAGGGCCATTGGCCACAGAAAAACGCCTGTCAAGGTAAGTCTAGAGTTTTCGGGCTTCATCGTGGAAGGGAATGGAAGCTGAGATTTTCGAATCCATGGAACGTAAAATCCAGGAGACCACCATTGAATTCACGGTGTCCCAGTCGAGGAGTTTGGTCTTTTCGGTCGGCATATTAAGAGTGTCATCGACAAACCCATACTTCCAGCGAGCTTTCAAGAAGAGAGTCATGGCGCGACACCAAGCGACGTAGTTGTCGCCGGTAAATATCACATGAGTTATCAAGTTTCCTGGCTGATCTCCAGACCCAAGATAGAAAGGGGAAGTAACATTAATTCGACCGTCGTCAACCATGGTCAGAACGCAACCCACGCTGGTGGTACGATGAACCAGTTCCGGCGGAAAAAAAAATTGAAGGCAGATCAGGATATAGCTCTAGAGGGATGCTCCGATACCATGTCAAAACAGGTTAAGTGTTTTTCCTGTCTTTGTATTTCTCATTCACAGAAGTTATATACAGCCTATTACTTAGATTGGCCCAAGCCCACACTACATATAATACAAGGCAGCACAAACCCAAAGCTAATACATGATATAATCCAATAGAGAGAATTGTCGGGGTGTTACAATGATAAGTGATAACATACAACCTGCTAACATCTGCAGACTTCTTAGCATGCTAAATGGCAAAGTGCAGCTTATATTGAAACACCTATGACGCTCTGAAATGACCCATCCCTTGTTGTGCAGCTCCAGTTTATTTACTTTATCTACCATGCATTACAATATCATGCAGTGAGTTCTCCGGATACAATCACTTTGTATAGTATAGTCACTTGGATACAAAAGGAAATCTAATTTTCTTTCTCTAAAACACTTTACTCTCTAGAAATTGTTCTAAACAGAGATCATGACAATTGTTCATGAGATAGGGGGTCTTATGTATATTTATGAAAAAATGACTAGACATTCTAAACTTCTAATTAATGCTCAAACAAAATGATCAAAATGACATTAGTCAGACAGAATCGAGTGAAGCAGTAAATGAACCTTTTTAGTGCTTCAATTGCTTGATACATAAAATGGCAATGTATATGCTCTTAAAATGTAGTGATATACTTACATTAAGCTGAAGATACTCCCTAAAGCTTTTTGATGACTGATAAACAAAGCACAAAAAATTTGATTGCAAGTCGTCATGAACATCATACATGCGGCGAATAGACTGTTTAATAAAATTTTAGTAATCACATAGTTTCAATAGTCACATATCTCTAAGGTTTAATTTGTCTTTTTAGTAAGTTTCATAGTTTTTAGTTGATCACATAATTAGAGGTATGTGAAAGAGACAGTATGAAACTTGCTAAAAATAAATTACACCTTTATTTGATAAGATGGAAAAATAAACTGTCAAGATGTTGGATTACATGTATATATTATATATGTTTTAGAGTTTGGGCCTCTTGTCATTTATTGTATGGCTGTATAGTATTAGTGGCCCACTTGTATTACATAGTGTAGGGTTGTATATAACTCTTCCTTAGCAAAGCTAATACACACGACATATTAAAAACCCAAACACACAACTACCATCACCGACTTCTTCTTTGCCGTGTCATGGTATCGGAGCCGCATCTTGACCAGCGGTTGACCTAAAATTTTTCGCCGGGATCCTTGCCTCACCCGCGTGATAAGCAAGACTAAAACCGAAAAAAACCAGAAACTATGGGAGATGAGAAAAAGATCGAAGGAGTGAAAGGGGAGTGGAGTGTGACTGCTTCATCCCAGTACTACTTGGGGTCCGGTGATCAGCCGGGGAACCTCATTACCCACGTAATCTTCACGGGTGAGAATTATGTGGCGTGGGCAAGAGCTATGACACTCTCTTTGCGTGCGCGACGTAAATATGGCTTCATTGATGGGTCAATATCCAAGCCGAATGACGCGCAAGGACTGCTTGATTGGGACACGGTTCATTCAATGATCGTGTCATGGCTGTTAAGTAGTATGGACGCGAAGATCGCCGGGACCATACCTATGCACGATAATGGTAAGGAGTTGTGGGATTACCTTGAATGTCACTTTTGTGTTGCGAACGGACCGCGGATTCAACAACTGAAAGCCTCCATAATTGACTATAAGCAAACTGAGACTATGTCTATTGATGAGTACTATAGTAAACTCATTGGTTTATATGATGAATTGGCTAGAATAAAGCCTTTACCTTACTGTGAATGTAAAAAATGTGATTGTGCGTTGTGCTACGATTGTCGAAAGATCGTGATGAAGAGATATTTCATCAATTTTTAATTGGGTTGGATTGCACCAAATATGGTGCAGTGAGAACTAATCTGCTTTCTCAACAACCGTTGGGTGATTTGAATCGAGCGTATCAAACGCTTGTCCAAGAAGAGCAGTCACGGGCTAATGAGTTTGAAAATCTTTATTTAGTTCTTAAAGTTTCCAACTTTAGGCAAAATAGCTAGAAAAAGCAAAATGACCACCATAGAGGCTACTATCCCCTTATATCTCCATCCCTCAGATGGAAATAATTTTATGATCATTGAAAAATTACAAGGTTCATCTAACTATAGAACCTTGAAGAGATCAATGGAAATAGCATTGCCTCCAAGAGAAAATTGGGGTTTGTTACTGGTTCTATAAAGAATGATGCAGGTGATGCTGTAAAAAGTGAAGCATGGGAGACCTGTAATAGTATGATTATCTCTTGGATGCTACGGTCTGTCTCAGAGTCCATTGAGAAAATCTGTGTTGTTTGTAAGCAATGCAAGACAGATCTGGTTGCAACTTGAACAAAGGTTTGCCCTCACCAATAGTTCAAGGAAATACAAACTTAATAGAGAGTTGTCTGAAGAAAAACAACAAGGAGGAAAGATTAGTGACTACTATACAACAATGAGGTCACTATGGGAAGAACTTGAGTCACTTGATACTCTTCCTGCCATCACAGCAGTCACCACTAAAGTAACTTGCTTCATTGAAGCAATAGAGAAACAAAAAGAGGAGCAGAAACTCTTCCAATTTCTAAATGGAGTGGATGAAGTTTACAGCACAAAGAAGAGTCAAATCTTAATGATGACACCTCTCGCTTCTCGTAGACTGCTGCCGGTCATATCCGGAGCAAGAAGAGTTTCAGAGAGAAGTCATTGGACAAGTGAAGGAGTAGCCAAAAAATCTTGCAATGTATAGCAAGGGGATAGGGGGAGCAATGATGAATGCTCGACCTCTATTACAATATAGTGTGTGTAGTAAGAGTGGGCATATAGCAGAAGCATCCTGGTATATTGTTGGCTTCCCTGCTGGTCATCCTAAGAACAGAAACACATGAGGGAATCTGTACAAGGGAAAAGGAAAGGCCAACAAAGGAAATTTTGAGTCAAGGTGGAACAAGGGTAAACCAAACAGCACAAAAGTTGCAGCTAATGTGCAAGGGAGTCAGATGAGTGATGTTGGTTCCAACTTAGGCAACAGTAATGCTGTCATCTCTGCTCAGCAACTTGAACAACTCCTCAGACTCCTGCCTACTCCCTCTAAATGAGGTGATATTGATGAGGAAATGAATGTTTCCTATTCAGGTATGGTTTCATGTTATTATCCTGATAATGTGAAAAATGTTGGATGGATTGTAGACTTAGGGGCCCTCGATCATATGACGGGATCATATAAGAGTCTAAATAATGTTGTGATGTGTAAAAATGGAAGTTCAATCAATCTTCCTACTGGTGAAACTTCTAAGATAACACATAATGGAGATGTTTATCTTAAAAATGACTTAAAACTTGAAAATGTCTTGTATATTCCTGCATTCAAACACAATCTGTTGTCTGTAAACAAGCTTTGTGAGAGCAAAAAATGTAAGGTTGTTTTCTATGATAATTTCTGCATAATACAAGATGTAAACTCAAGTAAGATCATAAGAATAGGAAAGGGTAATCAAGGGTTATACTATCTCTTGAATGAACCTTTGAATGTTGTTCTGAAAAACTTGAGAGATGTTGTTGTCAAGGCTGTAAACTCACATAACAAATGTGAGAGCTTGAAATAAGCTATGACAGCCAATGCAAACATAACTATTCCTCTTGTGGTGGAGAATGTGAAGAAGTTGAGCAAGGGAATGCTCGGCATCATAGGTCGGGACACACACCTATGAAAAAGGTGGGATTGATTATGGATACAGGAGATTGCAGAGAAGAATGTTTGTCTTGTCCTTTAGCTAAATTCACTAAACTTCCATTTGGGAAGAGTGAATTAAAGGCAATAGAGGTATTTGAACTAATCCATATGGACACATGGGGGCCATATAGGGTTAGTTATAAAGGAAAATTCAAATATTTCTTGACTCTTGTTGATGATTGTTCAAGGGTAACATGGGTGCATCTTCTCAAGCTCGAGTCGGATGCTTATAAGGTTGTAGAAACATTTGTTAATATGGCCTACACACAATATCGGAAGAAAGTCAAGGTGATTAGATCTGATTATCCATTAGAGTTGGTTAATGGAAAGTGCAAAACTCTATTTGAGAAATTAGGCATTATGCATCAAACTTCCTGCAGTGACACACCTCAGCAGAATGGTAGAGCTGAGAGAAAGCATAGGAGTGTGCTTGAAATGACAAGGGTAATAAGATTTCATGCTGGCTTACCTCTGGAGTTTTGCAGTGACTGTGTGCTTACATCCACACATATCACAAACAAAGTTACCTAGTGTTGTGAATGATGGTCGAGTCCATATGCTATTCTAAATGGAAAGCTACCCGACTACAAGAACCTGAGATGCTTTGGATGCCATGCATTTGCATTCAATCCAGAAAGAAAGAAAGAAAAGTTCAATGCAAGGGGTGTACCTTGTATTTTTGTAGGGTATCCCGTGACTCAAAAAGGGTACAAGTTGTAGAACATCCTCACAGGGGTGTATTTTGTTTCAAGGGATGTTAGATTCTATGAATCTATCTACCCTTATCATGTCTTCCACACAACATCCATGATAAGCACACCTGAAGTAAGCAGATATGTGATAGTATGGGAAGAAGATGTAGTTGAAGCAGAACATGGAGATGCTCCTGAGGTTGAAAGTGATGAAAAAACAAGACCACTATCTCAGGGTGCACAAGACACCTCAATGGCATAGTGACTATCAAGTGAGTGTCTAACTATGTTCAAAAAGTGGCTGACAATATTGTTTCTTCTCACTACACTTGTTTATTGAGTACCATATCAAGTGTGTCTAACCACTACTACATAAATGAGCTATTGCAACCCCTGAAAACCGTTGCAATAGACTCAATAACTGTTGCAATAGCTCTATTGCAACTGTTAGACAACCGTTGCTGTTGTTGCCCTTGCATTAGATCTAATGCAACGGTGTTGCACTTCTAATGCAACGGTTAGTTGCAACATCAAATACCCGTTGCAATAAATCTAAAGCAACGCATGTTTATTGTCTAATGCAATGCCTCTATGGTATCCCATGAGCCGTTGCATTACATATGATGCAACACATATCAGAGTCTAATGCAACGCCTCCGTGGTATCCCATGAACCGTTGCATCACATATGATGCAACACATTTCAAAGTCTAATGCAACACCACTATGGTATCTCATGAACCGTTGCAATTTCCTCTTTTTGCATATTGAAGCTACTGCAACGGATCTATAAATATGGACATATTGACCTACTAATTTGATATTGATGCAAAGCTGAAATATTTCGAAAAATTCCAAATAAACATGATGATAAAAATTTAGATTTCCAAAAAGAGCCATAAATATATCCAATAGCATCCAATGGTTCGACGATTTACAATACCAAGTACTTAATATAGTACTATCGTGTATATATATATATATATATATATATATATCAAATCCCAAGAGTAGTTTGACCACCAAAACATATTTACTTCCAACCTAAAATGTTTGCACCAAAAAATATCTACTTGTAGTGTAAATATATTACCAAAAAATATTTTTCTAGCTAGTTGCCAATTAATTCCAAAATCATGTTCCACTTTTAAGCGAGATCCATAGCCAAAAACTTGTCATTCATGCGATTGCAATTGTCCCTGATCATGTGATACATTTTCGTCTCCTTCATGTACCTATAGAAATATACAAAAGTCATCAATAGTGTTGTTTGCAATAATTAGTTTTTACCTACATGAGTAAATTAACAATTTAGTGGAGCCATCATATATATAATACCAAAAAAAATGTGTTTACAACTTGTGCTAATAAACACTTTATCATCGGTGGAGGAAGATTAAGAGGAGTATGAATGGGAGGAAGAGGGGATGGAAACAAATACTTTTTAAGATTTGAAAAATTGTAGACTGAGTAATTTTTTTATCAACTAGAGTGATATGAAGGCATAACTTCAATTTATAGGGGATATACTCCCTCTGTTTTTTTTAATAGCAACGTTTACCATTCAAGAAAGTAATCATATATATTTACTTTACTACACTATTGGTGTTCTGAATTTCTGGTGTTTGGTGTCGTGTAGTTAATCATAGAAGTTTATTTCAAAGTATTGACATTGTAGACTTTTTAGGCATGCTAAGTAGCATAATTAATGTGTATTTAGTAAGTGGAGGAATTCAGGAGTGATTAGTTGACTGGATATGTTTTATTAAGTAATCAGGGATGCAGAAAGAATTTTCTTAGGAACAGAATATATGTGGTGTTGTACATAAAAGACAAGAAAAGATATAGTGCATAAATCTATCATCACAGGATATAAAAGACATTTAGTACATAAATCTTACCTAATTTAACAAGTGCGTCCCGGAAGTTAATTCTTGTTCACCATTCTGCTCAATGGCTTCATTGCTTGCAGTAGTTGCATCTCTTGCAGTAGAAGATACTTGGACGTCGGGAGCCACAAGATCTATACCAGGATTAGCTTCTCGTAGTTGTTCTACCAACCCCGTTTGAATGCTTTGTAGGAATTCTTGAGGAATTATGTAGCGACATTTTGTGCCCCCTTTTTTTAGATCAGTTTTGGTCACACCTTTCCCGTAGAGGCGGACATGTCCACTATGCTCCACCTTTTTAATCACTTGATTGTATGGATCCTCACTATTAGCACCTTCTTCGTGTTCTTTAGATGCTAAAGTTTCCATTTGTTCCTTCCATGAAAAAATAACGAGAAATTACATACATATTAAAGAATATTTTATATAACATATGCAAGCATATAGTAAATATAACTCACAATATTGTCTTTTGTTTTCACGAAGCTTGTTTGGTATGTCTTTTTCGGATCTCTCAACCTTGATTCTTTGTATACTTTCGCTCGAGATGGTTCTTGCTTGTGTGGATCAGCTTGTTGCTGTCCATAAAAGATTTTAGGGTATTGCATAAGATTATTTTTTGTCAAAACCATCTCTACCGAGCAATAAATAATCAGATGAACATATTTGACCACATGGCAGCAGATAATAACCAATCCATTTTCTCCAGTATCAAATCTAGTTCCTCAAAAAAGAATTATCAAATCCAGCAACGTGGGTATAAGTAACTAATCACCAGAACAAAACCTACTAGATCGAATCATAATTGAGTAGGATACTGCAATTTTAAGCTCTTTATTCTAATAAAAAGGTTCAGGAGTAATCACACTTTCTTGAAGTATACTAGAAAAAGCTGATTATTAAAGGCAGTTACCAACTTATGACGTAAAATGGCATATGAATTTGGACCCATTGTATGCATATCCTCTAGCAATTCACGATTCCTTTTGTTCTTCTTACTTTATTCCTATGCAATAAAACAAATTAGAATAGTTAGCTTCCAAAATATGTTTAACACAAAAAGCTTAATAATTAGAAAAGAATAACATACCTCGATTTCAGAATTGTTCCAATAGTTCAAGAGATCTTTGAACTGAGACTCTGGAATTGTCTTTAGACTTTTTTCCCATCTTTGTTCATCACTTTCCCATGCATAGAAGTGTATCTTTTTCGTTCTACACTTATGGATACGCCATCCAACATTAAGTGTTTCCATTACCCACTTTCTTCCTTCTTTAGGGACTATGTATTTCTCCTGTTAATTACATGCTCCATTAGCAGTAAATAAGACAAAGTACTTAACTTAAAGAATAAACATGGATACAAACCAGAACATATTCCCATATTATGTCATGTGTGGGTAGACTTGGCCAATCAACATAATTCAGTGGGGCAAGCTCAGAATTTTTCGATACTGTTCCCAAAAAGCGAGTGAATTCTTGAACAATCTCATTTGTGGGTCCAATTGGCTGCCCACTAGAGTTCAGAATAAGAAAAGGGCGTTCTTCTCTTGTACGATCATGAACCTTGATTGTTGGTCCTCGATGCTTCTTGGTTTTTGGAGCTACAAATATGCAGTTGTTAGTGTATTAATTAGATCTGCTTAATTCACACAAGCTAGCAACAACAACAGTATAACAAAAAGGTGATAAAATATCTCAGCAAGAAGAGAGAGAGAGGGAGGAAGCTAAAGCAGTTGCTGCTGCTCGTATCCAGGCTAATACAGAAGCTAAAGCAGCTGCTGCTGCTTGTAACCAGGCTAAGATGGAAGCTAAAGCAGCAGCTGCTGCTCGTAACCAAGCTAAGATGGAACTAAAGCAACTGCTGCTGCTCGTATTAAGTGGGTTGCCACATTGATTTAATTTTTGAAGTATTAGGGTCTGATCTCTAGTTGTTATGTCATCAGCCGATGCTCTGAATTATTGGCTTTTAGCACGGAAGAAGTTCAAACTCATGTCAGTTTTTACATAGACATCAGCATAAATGAACATGATTTTGGCACGATGGTCTAAGTTTTTGGCTATTTTACTATAGAACGAAGAGATGAAGCAAAAGTTATGCAGTTATATGAATGTAGCTATGTAATTCATTCTGTTGGTTTTGTTACCAAATCTCACAGAAAGAACCATCTTAGTCGTATTACACAATGGGACCGATTTTTAATAGCTAAATCACAGTTATACCAGTGCTCAAGGATCAATCATGTCAGTTTTCTTTCCCTGAGATTTCTTGTTGCATATGTTCTTTGGGTATAGTATATTCAAACAGAAATGATATGTGATGATATCAAAACAAAAGACTATATGATGGCTAATGTAGGGTAACTAAAAAGCCTAAAAGGTTACCTTCCTTTAGAGAGTCTGTTCTTTGTTGAGGTGAATTTTCTTGTTCAAAATCAAGCCTACTCTATTACCATATTTTCATCATCTCTGACCTCTGGTTGAACTTGAGATTCATGAGCTGCTTCACAAGCATCATTTTCCACTTCATTGGTGGAAGGACTTTCCATTTCAATGTTGAGATTCACGTTATCTGATTTAGTCCTCCGTAAATTGCGATAAGCTGACAATGACCCTGGAGAGCAAAATGTCTTCTGCTGTAACTTGTTTTGTGCCCGGATAGGTTGTTGTTCTTGGTGGACAATGACGTTTTTTTGAACTTTTTGGTGACCATTGCTCATAGAATAAGTTGCACGACCTTCAACAACTTGTGAACTGGTTTGGTGCTTTCGACCCTTTGGTTGTTGTTGTTCTTCAGGTTGCTTCACAAATTCAGCCATAGACATTGACTTTGACTTGGTAATTGGGTGTTTCACTATTTGCTTTTGAACTACTAGACATTGTTGCTTTTGTTGTACCGGAGGCTTGCCAAAATCAGCCATAGAACCTGATTTAGTTGAAGGCTGCAAACATATGTGATTAAGATTAAGATGCTAAATAGTTGCAGCACAAGAATAAACGAGTGAAAGATACAAAGCAAACCAGAAGGCGGATACATAGAAGCCTGTCAACCGCAAACACCATCCTCCATTGTTACTTTTCTCTGAAGTTCGAACTCCAAATTTGGAATTTAGGTAAACTGATCCTTTTCGGGTTAATTGCTATTTCCTGAATTTTTTTCTCTAAAACTAACCTTCATTTCTCCATTTTTTTCCTCTCTTCAAATTTTCAGAGGCATGACATTTTACGACATCGAGCTCAACAGGTGCAATTTTCAAAATTGGACATTTGCTTGCTCTGTTCTATCGGAATTTCTTGATGTTTCGATTAAAGGTGAGTTTGAAATTTTCAGTTTTTTAAAAAATGTTTTTCTTCAAATTTTCTGGGTTTTTCCTTCAATTTTATCTGAGTTTTCTCGAACTGAAATCTTCCAGTGAATAATGAATTACTGATATTTTGTAGTGGTTTTAGAATAGTACTAATCTATTTTTATCTGTAATAATTTTGTGTTGAAATGAAGAATTAAAAGTTAAGAACTTTGATATTGTATTCATTGATCGTGCACCAATAAACTGCATGGCAGTTAAAAAAACAAAAAGACTAATCTTTGATGCAATAGTGATACATTAAACAATTTGTTGCTTAAAATGAACAGTCAACAGGAATAAAAATTGATGAAAAACTAAGCAACAGAAAGAGTAATTGCCGACAAGTCAAAGCCTATATTCATCTTAATTAATAAGGTTGATTCTTTTTTAATGATTAAAGGATGGTAATGAAGTTTTGATGCAATAGTGATACATTAAGTTGATGCTCTTATTGTGAAGTGAGGTGTCGATCAATTGGGAAAGCTAAGCAAATACTAATCTTTTGGAATTTAAAATATAATGTTTTTCTTAAAGAAAGTGACACAAACTTAGTTTTTAACTAAGGCCTAAGGAAAAATATAAATCTGCAAAGGGAGGGATGGAAGAAATAAGAACATTTGAGATATTCAGATTTGGGCTACCTTTAGAATTAACTTATTAAAAAAAGTCCTATATATAAAGGAACTCATGAGAATTTGATGACCATAAAATTTATAAAGATACCCTTATAAACACAAAATCAACTTTTTTTGAGAATGAAAAAGCATAATTAACACTCTTAATTTAGTTACTTTAGAATCACATAGTTACACTATTTAGATGTTTGCTAAATATAGATTATGTCAAAAAAAATATTTAAACGAAGATTACTTTAGAATCACATAGTAAGCTTGTATGACACTTACCTTGGTGGTCTGATTTTTGTTTCCAATACAGATTCCATCCTCGTCGCCATCACCCTCTATATCTGGTACATACTCATCATCATCTACATCAGAATATAAGTCTCTGTCTTCCCATGCAGACAAGGTATTGAGGGAAGTGGCAAATGCTTGAGATTTGTCATAAATCTTATTTGCCAAACTCCCTAAACCTTTTGCTGCCATTGCTTCTGCATTTCGCTTCAATATTGCCAGTCTTTGTCTTTCATAATTCGATAGCACAATCTGTTGTCTTGCAAATTGAGCTTTACTCCCCTTCATCTGCACATATAAGACAAGCAATAATACTTTATTTCTTTCATTTATACATATGATAGAAATAACAAGTTTAAGGGAAATATAATGCAATAAAAAAACATAACTAGCAAGTAAACTATGTAGTTTAACATCAGTACCATCAGATAGTTCTGTGGGAAGGTTTTGAATAGCATAATACCAACCATCCTTGGTGTAATCTTCTACATAGAAAACTTGATGTGCTTGAGATGCCAAGATAAATGGTTCTGCTTTGCAAATGGTCTTATTTTTATTAACAAAAGTAAACTCATCATTCGTTTCTGAGTGATACCAAACACACCTGAACAAGATAACACTAAATTGACCATGATAAGACAACTCAATAATTTCTTCTAATGCACCATAGTAGACAACGTGTCCAACGGTAGGATTTTGATCTTTGCTGCTAGAAAAGCTAGGTGTCAAAGCTTTCAAGGTAACACCACTGTTTTGAGTAACCAAATTGGCGTCACGCTTCATAGAGTAGAACCTATAGCCATTAACAGAGTACCTAGTGTACTTTCTAACAACATAAGAAGGCCCTTTTGATAACCATTTCACATGGCTTGATACCACTTCCCCTTTTTCAAGCTTCAAAGCAACTTTCTCCTTAAACCAATCCATAAAGCCCTTGCTATGAATTTGAGCATTTTCCCATTTTCTTTTCCTATGACAACTGAGAAATTTCTTGTGCTCACTGTAATAAAAATCTGACTTAGTAACTGAGTTGTAAAGCATTAAAAAAATTAAATAAAATTGTGTTAGACTATGTGTAGTTATCGTACCTAATGTATGTCTCAACTTCTTTACATTCACAATTAAATAAGATATATGTATGCGCTTGAGCCAATATGATGTTGTCAATCATAGACCCGCATTGGGTTTTCTTGGAGCTTTTTCCTTTTCCGGGGACAAGACGCCCAATTTTAGGAAGGAAGGGATGCAAGATGCTATGCTCCATAATGCTAGCAGAAGGAGTGTCTGATCGATCTATATATCTACCACAAAACCTCAAACATTCTTTAGCCCAATTTCCTTCCGCCATTGACCCCTCGGGTAAAGCCTTATTCCGAACATCATTCTTCAACTCTTTGAGATACCTCTCAATTGCATACATGCACCTTATTTCAACGGGACCACCAAGCCTAATTTCTTTAACCAAGTGAACAGGTAAATGGACCATCACGGTAAAAAATGTAGGCGGGAAAATGCCTTCAAGGTGACAAAGAGCTTCAACTATCTCAGTTTGAATATTGCCAAGATCTCGAGGGTCAATAGATTTACTCCATATGCCTAAAATCGACAAAGTCTTATTATGGGAGTTGCAACATCTTTTGGTAATGTTGTCTTCACAAAGCAATAGGAAGCAAATAATGCATCATAAAATGAGCATCATGACTCTTTTAACCCGTGATTCTACCCTCATTAACCCGCACGTAACGAGCAATATTAGAAGCATAACCCTGTGGTAGTTTTGCATTCTTTATGATCTGGCAAAATAAACGCTTCTTTTCCAGTGTCATCCAAAAGCGTGATCTTGGAATCTCTACACCACCGCCTTCTAATTCTATAGGTTGCAGGTTTGGCATAATATTGAGTTCGACTAAATCCCAACGAGCACTTGAAGTATCCTTGGTCTTCCCAGACGTCAACCAATGTACAAATGAGATTATCAAACACATTTTTTTCTATATGCATTGCATCGAGGTTATGGCGATTAGCACAATGCTTCCAAAGAAGGCAATTTAAAAAGTATTGAGAACTTCTTCCATGGAGTATTATCCCCATCCTTCTTTTTCTTCTTTTTCGTTCTTTTCTTTCCAAAGCTGTTTGGAAAATCACGAAGGAGGTCCTCAATCTCGTTTCCTTTCAAACAAGAAGGTGGAAGTCTTTCCTCAATTTCTCCATTGAAGTTCCTCTTATTATGGCGCCAAGGATATGTCGGGTCCAAAAATTTCCGAAATTTCGGGATAGTAATGCTTATGACTGTGGTTCAACCAATCAGATTCGGTCTCATAATGACAATTAGGACATGCCATTTTCCCTTTCGTGCTCCATCCAGACAACATTGCATAAGCTGGAAAGTCACTAATTGTGGACATCAAAGCTACATGCATGTCAAACCTTTTATCACATGAAGCATCATATGTTTCTAGTCCAAACTCCCACAAATCCTTAAGATCTTTGATTAGTGGTTGTAGATAAACATCAATGTCATTGCCAGGGGATAAAGGACCGGGAATGAGCAATGACATCATCAAGAACTCATGCTTCATGAGCATCCATGGAGGCAAGTTATAGTTAATCAAAATAACTGGCCATGTACTATGAACAATGCTCATAGAGTGAAATGGATTGAATCCATCTGTGGCTAAACCTAGCCTAACATTACGAGGGTCTTCCGCAAACTTTGGATACTCCTTGTTAAAGTCCTTCCAGGCTTGCCCATCCGTTGGATATCGTAAATAGCCATCTTTTTCATGATCGTTTGCATGCCATGTCATGTGCCTTGCAGTCTCACGGGCACATAAATAACTTTTTGCAGCCTTTTCTTTCTTGGAAAGTACCTCGGAATTTTGGTCGGAACCCTATGGGTCTTTCCCTCATCCATCTCATCTTTATCATTCAATTTCCACCTAGGAGTCTTGCAAACATGGCAATGTGTTGCATCGGCGTGCTCCTTCCAAAGTATAACATACGAGTCATTGGGACATGTCTATCTTTGAATAGTCCAATCCTAACGCTTTTAATGAATTTTTGGCTTCATAAATAGACGAAGGCAATTTCGCATCGGGTAGCACTTCCCGAAACAGGTTCTAATATAGCACCAAATGCGACATTGGTGAGTTTGTAGTCAACCTTTAACAAAAACAGGCGAATTGTAAAACTTTTTACAGTAGGGGTATAACTCTTGCGACCTTCTTCAATTAATTTATAAATTTTTTTTGCATCTTCATTTGGCCCTCTCTCAAAGTATCACACAATAACCCCTCTATGTCATCATTCATGTTTGATGATACATCATGGTCCACTGTCACCTTTTCCTTTTCGTTGTCCTCCCCTAACTCAATTAATTTATCTAATCTTGGCACAAAACCATTGCATATTATATGATCTCGAACAACATTCCTACGATGCCAATAACGATAATGACAAAATTCACATGGACAACATATTTGATCTCCTTGTGACTTAGCAGCAAAAGCTTTTTCAATGTATTCATCGGCTCCTTGTTCATACTCATCACTCCATCTAGCAAATGTCCACCAATTCTTAATTCCGCTAGCCATTAATCTAAATATCATAGAGATCAATGGAAATCACGTTAATAGCACTAATGTTGAAATTCTTTCTAAATGATCAACATAATAATACTAAAGATTTACTTAAAATAAGTCTTGTCACTATGTGAAACCATAATTTGTATAGATTACAAATTATTATAATTAAACAGGAAACAAAAGATTCTTTAACACTTCATTATTTAACGTATCTAAAATCTTAATCATTGATCCAAAACTTTTTACTTAACTTACTAATAGATCATCATACCGCTCTTTAACACTTAATTATATAGAATTCATGTTATTGCCGATAAAAGATTCTCTAAGACACCAATGGAAAAGAAAACACTAGTTTATATTGAGACTAGACGCCAAAAACACCCCTAGAATGTCATATTAAAAGCTATATATAAACACAAGTTTAAGAAATGCAGCAAAATTGACTCAATAAGTGTAATAGTCTAATAAGAAATATAAGATGATTAAAATTGGTCACTTTGTAAAAAGCATTAATCATTTTATAAGACTTTTCTATGTTTAAAAGAAATTATTTCAAGTAGCCAAGAATCAATTGTCATTATAAGTTTATAGCCATATAGTGATATAGATGATATAATAAACATTAATGGAAAATCTTCACACAAGGGGGGTGATTGTCGAATCCCAATAAGTATTCATTATGCTAGTCAATGAAGATAGTCTTTACAGAAATTTGAACCATATATTATCTTATATTTTTGTGTAATATATTTGTCTCGAAATCAAAACGGGAGTATATAATAGATAGCCGAAATCAAAACGAGGAGTCAAGAATCAAAAGTTATTGGCGCTAAGAATATTTAAAGCAAATTCATAATAACAAAGATTAATTTTATCTATCCCACTTTACTACTCAAGAGCATTTATATGATATAATAGCCATTTAATAAAAAATACCTTAAAAACGACCTTGTTAGTCCCTTTTATAGCTTTGCCCCGCCCGAAATCACAATCTATCTTTCCAATTTAAACAATGGTAATTTTGAGAGGTAAAACGAATAATAATAATAAATAAATCATATCTTAATTAGAAAAAAATCACTCAGTTTTTCTCAAACATTATATCCTACTTCCTCTATAACTCTTTCACATTGTCAATTCAAACCTATTCTCGACCAGTATACTTCATGTTTCGATGTTATCAACCTTTTTCAACAAACACTATGCGGCTGTAAACCAGAGGAGAACATAAGAGGGTCGGTGGGAGCTTCAATTGAACACCTTCTAATATTAGATTTTTTATATAAATAATGTCATCATAAAAAACACATAAGTTCACAAATTGTCAAACTTCGTGCAATGTGTATTGTAATGAAAGTTGTTGAAATATAAATTCATAAACTTCATGAGTAAACAGACTAACTACAAATATCCACGGATCTTAATAGGACTAGCTTACTAGTAATTTTGTATCCTTAGTAAACAAACTATTTTTAAAATATGTTAAGATGAATTATGTAATTTAATCAAGCTTACTAAGTAGTAGGATTATAGGATAGGGAAGGTTATATGGTATTATTGCACAACTACTTTACTCATTGACGAGTGACACATATTTGTAACGAGAGGACCAAAAGACAAGGAATAATTCTCCATTAATGATCATAAATCACAATACAAGTAACATGTCGGACTTTGCAAATTACTCCAGCATAAAATGTTGATGATATTAGCTACTCCTAGGGTAAACTCTCTAGAAATAGCAAGAAACTCTAGTATTCATGTCAGAGCAATGCCAACGTTAAACTAAATCTAGTAGTATATATAATAAAATGTGTCTAATTTGTAACTAAATCTTTTTTTTTCCTGTCATTCCAAGTTCTAACTTTGAGATTGAGGCATTAGCTTAGTTTTGCAATGTCATCTTGATTCTTTCGTCTAATTTAAGGTACAATCACCTATCAATGGAGCTAAGTTGTTGAATCTTATACATACCTAGATTCACTTGTCAAAAGGTACTACGATTGATTTCATTTCAATCTACTATCTAGCTAGTGACTCTAGTCAAGATTATGAACCAAAAATTCAACCAACTGAGCAATAAAATCAACGAAGAATATCATTTTTACCCTTAGGTAGTAGATAAGTAATTTTAATAAGAAAAAAGCACAAAACTTTTTCTTACACATGTATTTTGTCTACTACACTGCATTGTCGGTTGTTTGTACCAAGTGCTTTACCAATGTTTTTGTTACCTTTTGAGGAAAATGGGATCTATTTCCATGAGTACATGACGCGTTTATTTGAACACAAGGATACAAAATCAACAATGTAGCTGGAATATGATCAAGAGCATAACAATTGGACTCGGCACTGCTATAGAAGCAACTCCAACCATCCATCAATTGGAAATATAAATACTGAACAAACTATGAAGATTATCGGAACCAAATTAATGAACACTTATTCCCCGACGGAGACATGACAAGCGTTGATTGAATTCTATGCAAGAGAAACCAAACATCCCAAAAAATGGAATTTGGGTAAAATTTCGAAGCAATGAAAGAAACAGTGAATTTAGAGAGAGAAGGGGAGGGATACCAACCACTACAAGCAGCGAATTCCGGCTAGGGTTGAGAAAGCAAAAGAGCCGACGAGTTTAGACGAGAATTGCTAGCCACTGACTTCCAATTGACGGTGAAGATGAGAATTTCCGGTGCCGGTGAAGATGAGAATTTCAGGCGTGTCGGAAGTTGAATTGCTTAGCTATCTCTTTGACTAGAATTTTCGGCGTGTGAGAATTTCCGATGATGTGTTATGATGAAAGAGGGAAGGAGAAAAGTATAGTTAGGGTTCTAGAAATTGTGGGGAAATAAGGAGGGAAATCAATAGTCGGCGTGGGTATGGGCCTATGGCTAATTTTTAAGTTGTACTATGTTAACGCAATGATATAATATACACTATTGCAACTGTTTTACATTGACCGTTACAATATATTTAAATGATGTTGCATTTACAACTCTAATGCAACGGTTGACTTTAACCGTTGCAATAAACGATGCATTAGCACACACCGTTGCAACAACGTGTTGCATTAACGTATGTCGTTGCAATGGACCGTTGCTTTATAGTCAACCGTTACATTAGACCGTTGCAATTGCTTCAAAATGTAGTAGTGAACCTAAGACACTTTAAAGAGGTTGCTATGTATACTCACTGGTTAGTGGCAATGAATGAAGAATTGGAGGCTCTAGAGAGCAATAATACATGGGTCACTTACCTGAAGGGAAGAAGGCCATATGATGTAAATGGCTCTACGCTACTAAGTTTGATCCACAAAGAGAGAGCACTAGATATAAATCAAGGCTGGTCATACTTGGTAACAGACAATAGTATGGAATTGATTATGAAGACACATTTGCCCCTGTAGCTAAACTCACAACTGCCAGGTCTCTCTTAGCAGTTGCATCATTCAAGAAATGGCATACACATCAAATGGATGTGAAGAATGCCTTTCTTCATGGAGACTTGGAAGAAACTGTCTACATGAAGTTTCCTCTAGGTTATGAAGGCCAAGGTTTTAGGTTTCCTACTACCTACAACCTTGAAGCAGCCAGTTCCCAGGCTTCAAATCAGATGGTGTGCAAGCTAAACAAGTAACTATATGGCCTCAAGCCGGCACCAAGGCAATGGTTTGCCAAGCAAAGCACAGTTTTGAAAGGCAATGGGTTCACTCAATCAAAATCAAATCACTCTATTTTCATCAAGGAAGAGGAAGATAGTTTTGTTGTGATTTTGGCATATGTGGATGATTTGATATTGACAGGCAACTGCATGAAGAAGATAAATGAAGCAAAAGCATTCCTTCATAGAGCTTTCAAGATGAAAGATCTTGGTGAACTAAGGTACTTCCTGGGTATTGAGGTGGATACTAATTCACAAGGTATCTTCCTGTCTTAAAGAAGATATACTCCCTCCGTCCCATAATACTCTTGACACTTATCAATGCACGTAGTTTTAGATGATAAGTTGTTGTTTGGTTATCAATTGTTATTTTATTGAAAAGTACAGGTGGTAGGAGTTAGTAGTTATTAAAAATAGTATTATTTTATTTTAAGGAGAGGAGAGTGTGGGCCATGGTTAGAGTTGGGGGTGGGTAGTAGGAGTGATATTATTTTATTTGGAGGAGAGAGAGTGTGGACAAATGATTAAAAGGTAGAAGGATTAAAATAATAGTGGGTCATATCCAAAAATAGAAGTGTAAAGAGTATTTTGGGACAGGTGAAAAAGGAAAGTGTAAAGAGTATTCTAGGACGGAGGAAGTATTACTGAATTGTTGCATGAATACAACATGTCTCAATATGATGTGTTCAAGTTTATCAGAGTTTTTACATTGTTTTAGTCGTAATCATGGGCATTAGCGCACTTTAGGGCTTTAGGGGAAGTTTAAGGTTGAAGTTGCAAGAGAGTGTTAAGATGCGACGTTTTGGGCCTTTAAAGTCGTCGTGTTGGTGTTGGGTGTGAGTGTTTGGAGTTGTTGGGAGCTTTGGGCTATAGTCACTTTGGGCATCAATGACTTCAACGCAAGCAGCGCATCAACATCATTGGACAGCATCGGCACCATCATCATTCTCGCCAGCCAAGCAGCAAGCAAGTTCAAGGCAAGCCCACGTCGCACCTCGCGAGCAGTTTCGCACCTCGCGACCTTTGCATTTTTGTGGTTCGTTCGTATCAGTCGCAAAATATGAGTTACGACCCTGCTAGCACCTCGCGACCTGGCTACGTCGCACCTCGCGAAGCCTGCTGCACCTCGCGACCCCTGGCGCTGGGCAATGTCGGCTAAGTTGCCGACTTAGACAACTCGTAACTTTTTTCCATTTTTCATTTTGTTTTTCTTACGGGAGTATAAATAGGCTAATTTTTCATAACCCTGGGGGGTTAGCCACTCTTAGAATGAACTCCCTTTTTATTTTAGTTTCTAGTTTTTCATCTTGCACTTAGCTCTATGTATTTCTCATTGGTGTCTTGGACAAGAAGCATGGAACTTGTAGCTGAAACTTTCTTGGGAATGGTTGATTGAAGCTTTTGACAATTTATTGTAAGATTTACTCTTTCTCTTACTCTTTATCTTGGTTATTGTCTAGCTTTAGATATTAATGTTTATGGCATGACTTGGATTGGCTAGGAGTACTACTAGTTGATGGTTGTTGTTGACTTAATGTTAGGTCTTGGATATAATATGATGTTATATGCTCAACCATGTTGTAGTAAGCTGGGATCTCTTGATTTATGATGAACATTATTGAGTGGATCTAGTTAAGCTAAGCAAGTTGTTGAATGTTTAGCGCTTGTTTAAATATCGGTAATATTATCGGTTCTCTATTTTTAATAAGATTCTTAGTTTGAATCTCCACACTAGGAGGGGTTGATTGAGAATTAGGATTTTGTAATGCGCAGATCGTAGTTACTTAACTAAAACTTAGGAGAACAGAGGATTCGATCCTTAACGATAATTAACCAAGAATTGAGTGGATTTGTAGTAAATCGGTGAATAGACCCGTAGAAGTGGATATCAACCGGACCCTAAATTCGTTATTATTGACTTTCACTAATTAATTTTCATCTTGTTTGCTCGTCTAGATTTTTGATTTCATTTAAAATCCCCCATTGCCTCGATTGTTTATCACGTAGAGAAATCTACGTGATCAATTTCATTAAATACACTCGCTCCCCCCATTTCCCTGTGGATACGAACCCTACTTCCTATCTACATTTATTTGTAAATGAGAGTAGGAGAAATTTATATTTGGTGACTCTCACGACAAAAGCTCGCCAAATTTTGGTGTCGTTGCCGGGGAAACGGTGTTAGATGAATGTATTTAGTGTATGTCTTTTGATTGTATAGCTTGCATTTTGGTTTATGGTTGTTACTCGTGCTACTAACCAAGAGCCTTTGCAGTACGATCGAGATCTTGAGCTAACTCTTTTCAGGTTGAGAAGATAATTGTGTGAAGGCTTTGGAAAGCTCCTTTTTCGCTTGAATTCGAAGAAGAGATGCCTCCCAGAGTTGAGCACCGCACTTTAAAGGAGCTCACTGCTCCTAACCTTGATCAGCAGCCTTTGTGTATCACATTTCCGGAACCGAAAGTGGGGGACACATTTGAGCTAAAGTTGGGGTTGATACATTTGCTTCCATCATTCCATGGGCTAAATGGTGAAGATCCAAATAAACATTTGGCAGAGTTTCATGTGGTATGCAGCAGCATGAAACCAAGTGGAGTTTCGGAAGATAGAATCAAGCTTAAAGCCTTCCCCTTTTCACTAAAAGATGCAGCAAAGGACTGGATGTACTACCTTTCGGCCGGCAGCATCACCACTTAGGCACAATTGAAAAATAGCTTTCTCGAGAAATATTTTCCCACTTCTAAATCATCTATATTGAAGAAGGAGATAAGTAACATTGAGCAACGGGGTGATGAGTCTTTTGATGAGTACTGGGAGAGGTTCAAGAAGTTATGTGCTAGTTGTCCATACCACGGTCATTCAGAGGAAGATTTGGTGCTATACTTCTATAATGGCTTGTGTGATGAGGATGCTAGGATGGTAAATGCAGCAAATGGTGGCTCCATTGTGAATAAAACCGCACTCGCTGCTAAGGAACTGTTAAGTGAGCTTGCTGAAGGCTCGAGGCAGTTTAGTAGAAGGTCTGGAACACGACGTGTGGTCGCCGAGGGTTCTAGTTCTTCTAAGTGGGAAGATCAGGTGCAAGCTCTCACATCTATGATGCGAGAATTAGTAGTGAAAGAGAAAACTCACCAAGTGAAGGCGTGTGGAATTTGCTCTGCAAATCATCCAACTGATTTTTGCCCTCATCTACAAGAAGAACCGAGTAAAGAGGTTAAGGCGGTCGGTTTTTCAAGGTCGGGGTTTCCAAAAAGATATGATCCATATTCGAGCACTTACAATCCGGGATGGCGGGATCATCCTAATTTGAGTACGGGAACACATCGGGGAACTAGCGGCCACCACGGCGTATACCGCCCATCACCTCCTTATTCGAGGCCACCGAAGCAAGGAGCTCCACATTTCCGGCCGCAAGGCCAATCACAGGGATCGAGTACTAGTATGTCTACAGAGGATATGATTAATGCTTTAACTAAAAATGTACTAACATGCAGGGAAATATGGTTCAGTTTTAGGAGGAGACCCGTTCGAGCATAAAGAATCCGGAAAAGCAAATGAGTCAGGTCTCGGGTGCAGTGAGACGACTACATGCTCGTGATTCGGGTAAGCTACCGTCTCAAACGGAGCTTAATCCGAGACAAAATGCAAGTGCCATAACACTAAGAAGTGGAAGAGAACTAAAGAGCAATGATAAAGTGACCGCTGAAGACAAAGAGGTAGAGGAAGAGGTCGTTGTTTATGAACCGGTGCTTGATGCCGAGCCAATGCCATCTACATCAGGTGAGCAATCCAAGCAAACATCACCTCCACCACCTTATGAGCCGGTTCCACCATTTCCAGAGATACTAAAAGACACTCGAAGAAAGGAGTGTGACAGGGACATTTACGAAACTTTTCGTGAATGTGAGGTAAACATTCCCCTTTTAGATGCTTTAAAACAAATTCCTAGGTATGCAAAGTTTCTTAAAGAAATGTGCACTACCAAAAGAAAACAAAGATTAAGGGGAGCTCAAAAGGTTAAGGTTAGCGAACATGTGTCTGCGATGTTCCAAAAGAAACTTCCTCCAAAATGCAGTGATCCAGGCATGTTTGCTATACCTTGTGTGATTGGGAACACCACGTTTCCAAAGGCTATGCTAGACTTAGGGGCTTCTATAAATGTAATTTCGTATTCTTTGTATAAGTCCTTGAAGTTAGGTGCTTTTACACGAAAGCAGTGTTGTGATTGATGGGCGACCGTTTTAATGCTTATCTTAAGGGAATAGTTGAAGACGTGTTAGTTAAGGTTGATAAGTTAATTTTTCCTACCGATTTTTATGTCCTAGATATGGAACACGATAAACATGCGACCCCTATTTTATTAGGGCGACCATTCTTGAAAACCGCTAGGACTGAAATTGATGTGCATAGTGGATCTCTTACTATGGAGTTTGATGGAGATACGATAGAGTTTAACATTTATGATTCCATGAAATTCCCGAGTGACGATCATTCATGTTACTCTATAGATGTGATTGACTCTTTTTCGCAGGACGTGTTTGAAATTGATGGTAAAGATGAATTGCAGGTGGCTCTTGAACATGGTTTGAAAGATGATGAAATTGAGTATTTTTAAGCTCTAATTTGCAGGAAATGGTGCAGGTTTTGGAAGATCAAGATAAGCTTCGGCGGTCCCTTCATTTTGGACCCGTCCCACTAACCATTCCTAGAGAGAAGTTCTACCATCTGTTTTGCAGGCCCCAAAACTGGAATTGAAGAAACTTCCCGATAATTTGAAGTATGTGTTCCTTGGAGAGGGAGAAACATTACCAGTGATCATCTCAAGTCTGCTCACCAAGGAGCAAGAAAGAAGACTTATTGAAGTTCTTAAGGAGCATAGAGAAGCAATTGGATGGACGATTGCCGACATGAAAGGCATAAGTCCTACCACATGCATGCATCGAATCTTGGTGAAAGATGACGCGAAACCAGTGAGGCAACCACAACGCCGGTTAAACCCACCTATGATGGAGGTAGTGAAAGCAGAAATTCTTAAATTACTCCAAGCAGGTATGATTTACCCTATTTCTGATAGCAAATGGGTTAGTCCTACCCAAGTTGTGCCTAAAAAACGGGTGTAACTGTTGTGGAGAACCAAAATGGTGAGTTGATTTCTACACGTATCCAAAATGGATGGTGTGTTTGCATTGATTATCGTAAATTGAATGATGTGACTAGGAAAGACCATTTTCCTTTGTCGTTTATTGATCAGATGCTTGAAAGACTTGCTAGTCATGCTTTCTATTACTTTTTAGATGGTTATTCAGGATACTTTCAGGTGGCTATTACGCCAGACGATCAAGAGAAAACCACATTTACGTGTCCATTTGGCACGTTTGCATATAGGCGCATGCCATTTGGGTTATGCAATGCCCCCGCCACTTTTCAGAGATGTATGATGAGTGTATTCTCTGAATATGTCGAGAGGTTTATTGAAGTTTTTATGGATGATTTCACTATACATGGAGATTCTTTTGACAGCTATTTGCAACACTTAGTTTTTGTGCTTAAAAGATGTATAGATTCTAATCTTGTGTTGAATTCCGAAAAGTGCCATTTTATGGTGCGACAAGGGATTGTTTTAGGTCATCTGGTTTCCGAAAAAGGACTCTAGGTAGATAAAGCTAAGGTAGATACCATTCAATCGTTGCCATATCCTAATAATGTTCGAGAAATACGTTTTTTTCTTGTCCATGCAGGTTTTTATCGCAGGTTCATCACGGACTTTTCGAAGATTTCATCTCCTTTATGTAAGCTGTTGCAAAAGGATGTGGATTTTTCTTTTGACGAACATTGCAAGAGTGCCTTTGATACCTTTAAAGAAAGACTCGTCTCAGCTCCAATTATACAACCACCTGATTGGTCTCTTCCCTTTGAGATCATGTGCGATGCAAGTGATTACGCCGTCGGAGCGGTGTTAGGTCAAAGGGTGGGGAGAGCACCTCATGCAATCTATTATGTTTCCATGACTTTAAATGAAGCTCAACGTAACTATTCTACTACTGAAAAAGAATTGTTAGCTGTAGTATTTTCTTTGAAAAAAATTAGATCTTATTTGCTTGGAACAAAAGTTATTGTATATACTGACCATGCAGCTCTTCGTCGTTTAATGACGAAAAAAGAAGCCAAGCCACGATTAATCAGGTGGATTCTACTTTTGAGCGAGTTTGATTTGGAGGTGAAAGACAAAAAGGGCACCGAGAATTTAGTAGCGGATTATTTGAGTAGATTGGTGTCCTCCTATGATTTAGAGAAGAATCCTTGAAAACCGTGGAAAGAACCAATTCGAGAATAATTCCCGAATGAACATTTGTTCGCCCTTAAGGAGTTTAGTCCATGGTATGCTAACATTGTGAATGTCCTTGTCTCTAACAAATTTCCTCCTCATTTTTCAAAAGCACAAAGAGATAAATTAGTGATAAAGGGACGCACTTTTGCAACCGTACCATAGGAGCGTTGCTGAAAAAGTATCATGTTACCCACAAGACCTCCACTGCATATCATCCACAAACAAATGGTCAAGCGGAGGTGTCCAATCGTGAAATTAAATCTATCCTCGAGAAGACGGATTGGAGTTTACGGTTGGAGGATGCCTTGTGGGCGTATAAAATGCCTATTGGTATGTCTCCATATCGGTTGCTGTTTGGGAAGCCATGTCATCTTCAAGTTGAGCTCGAGCATAAAGCCTCTATGGGCGGTGAAAAGCTTCAACATGGCTTTTGATGAAGCCGGTTTGCACCGAAAGCTACGGCTCAAGAATTGAAAGAGATCTGGAATGAGTCCTACGAGAATGCAGCGATTTATAAAGCTAAGACTAAGGCGTGGCACGATAAGCTGATTATTCGGAAAGAACTTAAGGTTGGTTAAAAAGTTCTCCTATTTCAGTCCCGTCTTCGCCTATTTCCAGGTAAACTCCGTTCTCGATGGATTGGGTAGTCATTGTTGTGAGAGTATTTCCCCATGGTGCCGTGGAAATCATGAGCGAAGCTACTTCGAAGATTTTAAAGGTAAATGGCAAAGACCTAAACCATACTTTGATGGATTCGAACAAGTAGGGGCCAAGGATGTTCCTTTCGGTGACCCAGAGTATGGCTAAGGTTCTTTAGAATGCTTCGTCGTGTCGACGACGTTAAATAAACGAACCTAGATGTATATATATTTTGTTTAAATCCTTTATATGCGTTTTTTGTAGGATATTATGCTTGTTTGGTTGTGATTTTTGCAGGAAATCCGAGGAATTTGAAGAATGAGAAGTGCGTTGTGTGTGTGTGTGAGTGAGTAATTTGTGAGTTATAAAAAGTTTGAAAGAATGTAAGAGAACCATGTCAAAAAGAAGAAGAAAGAGCAAGAGAGAGATTGTTTGAGCGAAGGAATCCAGCCCAGGTCGCACCTCGCGAACTGTACCGTGACCTGGTGCGCTTTTGAAGAAAATGATGCAGACCTGAATCGCACGATGCGAGCAGTACCGCACCTCGCAAAATCCGAGGTTCGCACCTTGCAAGCTACATAACACCTCGCGACTTGGGTAAATCCCGCATTCTCCCTCTTCTTTAAACACGATTCTTCCCTCTCTCTCTCTCTTTTCACTCGACTATCTCACTCTCTCAACCCCTCACAGCAGCACCTCCTCACTCTCTCTCATACTCTCCCACACCCTTGGACCACCACCTTGCCGCCACTCCACCGCCAAAAACCGCCGCCCCATCCCTCCCTAAAACCACCCACCTTCATATTCTTCTTTAATTCATCCCCTCTCACTCAATTTTCAGAATTTGTTTTCAAAAAAATCAAACCCTAGAATTTGGAGGTTTTCTTTTGGTGAATAATTTGAGCAAATCGGAGGATATAATTTGAAGATACAAGCAAAGGAAGGAGTTTAATCACCACAACAACATCTACATTACATTCTGAGAGCATTTGAAGGCTTCACTTTGTGCACAAATTCTATCTCTAACAACACTTTGTTTTGTTTGAAAAATTTTACTTCATTGTTCATTGTTAGTCTTGGATTATTGTTGGTTGTTATTGTTGTATGCTTAATTGGTCATTGATTGTTGAGGGTTGTGAATTGTTGTGTTGTTTGGGAATTGGTGGTTATGTTGGGTATTGTTTCACTTGGGAATTGGTGGTTGTGTTGCATTGTGTGGAGGGAGTTGTTGCTTAGAGATGCCCTCACAAAAGAGAAAGACCTCTAATGCTAGCTCAAGCCGTGCATCTAGTGTTGATACCATGGGTTTGAACAACCTCACTTCCGACCATAAAAGGAAATGGCTTCGCCTCACTAAACCTGGAAGAACCATACAAGAAAGCATGTTAGTTAGTTTGGATACAATGGGAACCTTAGGGTTGTGTGCGCCTGTTGAGCAATTATTGGGTAAAGTCGACTTACGCGGTTTTACTGAATTTCAAGCCCGTACTTATGAACGCTACACTTTAGAATTCCTTTCCACATTAGAGAAGGGTAGCGATGAGGATGGAAAGTTCATTACCTTTCATATAAATGGTAATGAACACACAATGCAGTACAATGAAATTATGGAAGCTTTTGGGTGGACTTATGTGGAGGATAGGAATTTTAACGCTCCGGGTGTATTCAATTATTCTATGTTCTATGGTAACATCACCAATGGTTTGACATGGCACGGTAGATGCAAGATGGCTCCCTCCCACATCCGACACTCCGTTTTTCCCATTGATTCCTTACCATGACTATCTTTTGCCACGGTGAGTCTACGAACCTCCCAAAGTTTGATTTAAAATGTTTGTGGGCTATGACACCTGAGGGATTTGGTTGCCCGGATTGGGTTAAGATATTTGTTCACAATTGTTTGGAGATCGCGAGAAAAGAGAACGGCAAAATAAGTATGGGTGGGATGGTTTCCCTTTTGGCCAGTTACTTGGAAGAGGAGGTTCCAACAAACAATGAAGGAAAACAGATTCTCCAGGCATTGGGTATTATTGATGCTCGTTTTTCAAAAGCCTCCAATGTGTACAATAAAGATCAATTGAAGAAGGCATCAATGTTGTGGGTTTCCCCAAGAGGCAACCATTATGTATGGCTTTACAGGGCCAATAGTGTGAAATATATGGTTTTGCCTCAGCCTCAAAAAACAAACATCACCGCTACTACATCTCATCGTCAGCTCTATCTCCCTCCGGATGATACTTATCGAGACGCAGTTGAAGAAGAGTTTGGTAGGGCGCGTGCCCAGCCGCAACCTGAAGCCGAAACCCCGGAGCCCCTTTCAATATTTCACACCATGGTCGCGACAAGATTTGATGCTATTGAGGAGAGTCAAAATATGTTCGGGATACAACGAAATGATATGCAGTGGCAATTGGATGGGTTTGAGGACACAATGTACTCCATGTCTTCCATGGTTTCGGCCATGAATTCTTTCTTTGTGGCCTCTAATCCCAGTTACCCTGACCCCACTGCTGAAATTGAGATGCACCGCCGACGAAGGCAAGCGGAGCGTGACTCTAGGGGAGCGAGAGATCGCGATCCTGGTGGGCCTTCTGGTTCCTAAATGATTAGTTTTATTTCCTTCTTCTCACATTGAGGACAATGTGTAATTTAAGTGCGGGGGGAGGAATGAAGTTCAGATTGTAAATATTTATGTTTTATGTTTTATGTCGTATGTTCATGAAATTGAAAAAAAAAAAACAAGAAAAAAAAATGATGATAAAATGAAACCCGCTAATTTGAAAACCCGCAAGGGCGGGCGACTTAGGCTAAATTTGGGGGGCCTTGATAGGTTGAAAACCTGAAAGGGCAACCTATGCAAAACAAAAGGCTTAAAGAGCGGGTAAGTTGTGAGCTTTTGAAAAAAAAAAAGAGAGGCTAGGATGAAAATCCGAAAGGGCTCCTAGGCAAAATGAGAGAAAAAGAAAAGACAGAAATTTTTTATTGTTCATTTGCGGAGTTTGGTGGCATAAGGATTGAGGCATTTTCGGAGGTAGGTTTTTGGAAATATGTAGATATCCTTGTTCATATGGTGATTTGTGAAGTTGTGCTTATTGTTTAAAGTTTGAATTCCTTTTGCAATTTGGAATTTAAGCTTTACATTGATGGTTAGTTGATTATTTTGAAGAAAGCATGGAGTTCATTCCTTTTTGTCAGCACTCCATGGTTTGCTTAGGTTAGGATAGTTGGATTGGTTGGAGGTTGTGGTTGGGTTATCGTAGATGTTTTGTTTTGTCACATCTTTGCATTTATGTGCGTTCTCGAAGACTAAGTGTGGGGGAAGCCATTGTTCCTTACACTTGGTTTAGAGTAATCCTTAGTAGGATGTGAATGTGATAATTGTAGGCGTTGGAGAGTTAAGGCGAAGTTTGGTGTTGATTTACTTGAGCATTGTTTTTTTATTCTCATCATTAAGTTTACTCGAGGTCGAGCAAAGACTAAGTGTGGGGGTATTTGATGTGTTCAAGTTTATCGGAGTTTTACATTGTTTTAGACGCTTTTGGTGGAAGGTTTAGTCATAATCATGGGCATTAGCGCACTTTTGGGCTTTAGGGGAAGTTTAAGGTTGAAGTTGCAAGAGAGTGTTAAGATGCGACGTTTTGGGCCTTTAGAGTCGTCGTGTTGGTGTTGGGTGTGAGTGTTTGGAGTTGTTGGGAGCTTTGGGCTATAGTCACTTTGGGCATCAACGACTTCAACGCAAGCAACACATCAACATCATTGGACAGCATCGGCACCATCATCATTCTCGCCAGCCAAGCAGCAAGCAATTTCAGGGCAAGCCCACGTCGCACCTCGCGAGCAGTACCGCACCTCGCGACCTGGGCATTTTTGTGGTTCGTTCGTATCAGTCGCAAAATACGAGGTGCGACCCTGCTCGCACCTCGAGAAGCCTGCCGCACCTCGCGACCCCTGGCGCTGGGCAATTCGGCTAAGTTGCCGACTTAGACAACTAGTAAATTTTTTCCATTTTTCGTTTTGTTTTTCTTAGGGGAGTATAAATAGGCCAATTATTTATAACCCTGGGGGGTTAGCCACTCTTAGAAAGAACTCCCTTTTTGTTTTAGTTTCTAGTTTTTCATCTTGCACTTAGCTCTATGTATTTCTCATTGATATCTTGGACAAGAAGCATGGAACTTGTAGGTTAAACTCTATTGGGAATGGTTGATTGAAGCTTTTGACGGTTTATTGTAAGATTTACTCTTTCTCTTACTCTCTATCTTGGTTATTGTCTAGCTTTAAATATTAATGTTTATGGTCATGACTTGGATTAGCTAGGATTACCACTAGTTGATGTTTATTGTTGACTTAATGCTAGGTCTTGGATATAATATGATGTTATATGCTCAACCATGTTGTATTAAACTGGGTTCTCTTGATTTATCTTGAACATTATTGGGTGGATCTAGTTAAGCTAGGAAGTTGTTGAATGTTTAGCGCTTGTTTAAATATCGGCAATATTATCGGTTCTCTATTCTTAATGCGATTCTTAGATTGAATCTCAACGCTAAGAGGGGTTGATTGAGAATTAGGATTTTGTAATGCGCAGATCGTAGTTACTTAACTAAAACTTAGGAGAACGGAGGATTCGATCCTTAACGATAATTAACCAAGAATTGAGTGGATTTGCAGTAAATCGATAAATAGATCCGTAGAAGTGGATATCAACCGGACCCTAAATTCGTTATTATTGACTTTCACTAATTAATTTTCATCTTGTTTGCTCGTCTAGATTTTTTATTTCATTAAAAATCCCTCGTTGCCTCGATTGTTTATCACGTAGAGAAATCTAGGTGATCATTTTCATTAAATACACTCGCTCCCCCCATTTCCTGTGGATACGAACCCTACTTCCTATCTACATTTATTTGTAAAAGTGAGTAGGAGAAATTTATATTTGGTGACTCTCACAATAAGAGCTCGCCACACTACAAACCTTTGAAATTACCTATGGACACACATGTGAAATTACTTGCAAATACAGGAGACCCCCTCTCACATCCTAATATCTATCAGAGATGGATAGGCAAGCTTATCTACTTAACAATCACAAGGCCAGATATTGCCTATACAGTACATGTACTCAGCCAATTCATGAAGAATCCTTCTACTGTCCACTTTCAAGCAACTAAAAGAGTTCTAAGGTACCTAACTGGGACCAGAATTCATGGAATTCTTCTAGCAACTCACTCAAAGGCTCTTCTACAAGCCTACTGTGATAGTGATTGGGCAGGGTTGCCCAACACTAGGAGGTCAACATCTGGGTTCTGTATATTGATGGGAGACTCACCTATAGTCTGGAAATCTAAAAACAATATGTTGTGACAAGATGTACAGCTGGAGCTGAGTACACGTCACTTGCTATGACTATCTGTGAAGTTATATGGGTGAAGCAGCTTTTGAAAGAACTTAGGTTGAAGCATCCTGGTTCTACAAGCATATTATGTGACAATCAAGTTGTCTTGGCCATTCCAGCCAATCCAGTCCACCATCAGAAGACCAAACATGTGGGGATAGATTGTCATTTTGTCAGGGAAAAGCCTTAGAAGGTGTGGTCACTCCTACCTATGTGCACACCTCACAGCAACTGGTTGATGTTCTCACTAAGGTCCTCACAGTTGAGCAGCAATCTAAGCTTCTTAGCAAGCTAGGAGTTCATTCCACTCCTCCAAGCTTGAGGGGAGTATTAAGATACCAGGCCCAAGTTAACTAATGGCCCATGTGCCTGCTTTGGTGTGCTGCTCACCATTTCTTGCTCACCGCCCTTCTGGAGATCCTAGGTTGATACTACCTAGTACTATCTAGTAATGAGTCATGTCCTTTTCTATATTGTCTTATTGTAGTATGTTAGCTGTGTATGGATGGATGAAATACTATCCGTTAGATTGATTTACCTAGGGTTGTTTTCTAAGGTGATTGCTCCATAAATAGGGGCTGCTAGCATCAGTGTAAGGCGTCACAAAATTAATGAATGAAAAGGATGCTGTTGGTGACAATTCTTTGAGCAACTTATGAGCATTCTTCCTAGAATAACATTGCAACTGACATCACATACTGAGTAAGAACTACGAAAGCAGATGGTATAAGAATATAATAGCAACAAACGAAGCAAAGAACAACCACTCCTATATGAAAATTTACCTAAAATAGGAATGGAGCAGTAGTTTGATTTGTGCGGCTTTGACAAATTGAATATATAATTTTTTTGCACAACTCAATTCATTTACTACTAAACCACTGAAGCATCATTCTGCTCATCATCACAGCCAGTTCATGCCAAATGAAGGGTCCGAAAAACAAAATATGACCAAACATTCTTAATTTAGCACAAAATAGTCTTTAGAAGATGGATGATTTGTCATAGTAGACATTTTAGATGTCACTTTTTGCTAGAAACAACCTTTTAAATTTTTTTCAGGCAACTTATTAATATCTTAAAAAAGAATTTGTTTGCGAGAAAAACATTAGACCACTTTCAGGCATCATTGAAATAAAGGAATTCAATTAACAACCACATAAAATAGTAAACATTAATTATTCTTCTATAATGAAGCTTTCTTCTTTTATCCATTAGGTGTTCGAAAAATGCTTGGTTAATGCCTGAAAGTGACCCTGAGGTTGTTTCTTACAAACAATTTTCCTTTTTGGGTCTTAAGTTGCCAGAAGAAATATAAAAGGTTGTTTTTTGTATAAAGTGATATATAGGCCAATAATGGGTGAATTCAATTCATGATCATATTCCTAACTTCATCCCCGAACTCAATGTTTGGTTCATTGACCAATTATGAAGTCATAACGGGGAAATCTACATTGGATAAATCTCTAAGATGTCCCTATATTTTCCCAAATATCCAATTAGGTTTACTAGTCTTCTTTTTAATACTTGTTGGCGACTTATATTTCAAAATGAATTTTAAAATTAAAACCTTTACCATGAAGTAGTCAAATCTGTGCTCATCTGTTTGTCAAATCTAATAACATGAATAGGAAAAATATATTAGGGAGGTTAAGCAATAAAATTAGTGAAAAGTATGGTGTATAAAGAATGAGAGGAAAGAGAAATAATGGGCTTGCACACCATTATGCATGGTCTAAACCTTCTTTTTTTTGGCGAATCGAAACTTTTGAAAGAAGGGAGGCCATATCGAAATCATTAGGGTCAAATTTTCCCATTTTAAATAATACGTACCAAACTTTTTGCTACGACTAGACAACTTGTGCTTCACCTTTTGTCTTCATATTCGTAGAAAAAAATCAGCAAACAAATACCAATAATCATTCTAAAAGTAAAAATATGAGCGGCGGGTCTTTGTAGCGAAACCGATTGCAAAAGAGGGGAAATCGGCCACATTAAAATTACCTTACGGGGAGGTACGTTTGATATCCAAAAGCGCTCAGCAACAATCGGACAAGTGGGGTTTCTTTCCTTATCATAAATATGTACATCTTCCATTTCATTTTAAACTAGACACTTTGTAAACTGACACTATGCAAATGTTTCACTTTTTAACCATCATTTGTGATTTATATATATGAAAGATATTCATTTCGAATCTTGTTATATTTTGCTGTCTCAACATATCAACTTTTTATCTTCTTGCGCCTTTAAATTTCAAGTTATTAATGGTTAAAGTTAGCTGTTAGTAAGCCTGAAAGAAAAAATATCGAATTTGGTACTATATAAAGTAAAATCATTTACCCTTCGATGCTTTTTCTTCTTTGCTGTTTAAATGTCTTGATTATTTAGACAAAAATTTGACCTGAACTTTCGCTATAAGTAATCTTTTTAAAATTAATTTATTTGTGACCAATTCAGCTTATATATATTTGCTAAACTTATACTATTTTTTGTTGAATCAATCTCAAATACACTGAACATAAACGTATATTTACTGAAACTTAATTTTTGTATGTTTATTAGCATTGGGCCTATATTATAATAAAAGCAATTAGGCTCTTTTTCCTTCAACTAACAAAATAATTTTTAGTCAAAATAAATTACGATTAGCAAAAAAAAATGATTACATTTTGTATGAAAAAAAAATTATTAAATCTGTGAAAATAACTTGTGTTTTTTGGAATATTGGTACATAGGTTTAGCTATTTATTATTACAGTTGCTAAAAAAAATGATATATAAATGTCAAAATTTGATATCTAATGAGATAGGGAGCAAAATGAAATCATCATATGTGGAATTAGATATCAATTTTGAGATCAATATTCTTAATTAACTATGTCATATTTATCAATTTTGTTCAACAAAACTAAAAAATATAGCTAAACATATGCACGTGGTGCATAGTTGAAAAACCCCGTAATAAATCACTTTTAAGCATTGGAAATCAGATTTAACATGCATACAAGGAAATATATAGAGATTAGTCGTTATTAGATACTATTTTAATTAAGAGGATACCTATCCAAATCGTGTGCAATCAAGTCGATACCGTTTAGTTTGTTCAATCACATGTGATTATCTTCCTAATTTGTAAGAAAAAGTAAGCCAAGTAACATTTTTTTTGTAAAATAGTAGGTGTATCTCTATTCTCTATCATTCGATTATCTAAACTATTCTGTCAGTATATTTCTAAAATTATAACCACATATAACCATTATTTTTTACTTATAAATAAAAAAAATGATTATATATGATGTTGTTGGTTAGCAATTCATATTTTTCAAATATCAAGTTTTTGTAATTTTAATTTAATGAATAGTTAAGTTATTAAAAAAAATTGTGTATGGATAATGGTAAAAGTTTAAATATTGCAATTGTTGAAATAATAGAACATGTATTGGGTAGTACAGAATTCAACTTCCGGAAAGTTTTGCTATAAAAGCTGACACATTTCATGCAACCTAATACATGGAGTTGTGAGCTTAAGATCACCTAAATATATAGCACTTTACTCGGTTTTGTAACATACTTAAACTCCACCTTTTATCTAAGCTTCATGGCTTTTGAAAACAAATGTTACCACCTCTTATGCTTTATCCTAATCCTTGTCTTAGGATATTGTGCGTCCCATGCTTTGTCTCGCCCTCTCGACGAAAAGAATGCTTCGTCGATGAGAGAAAGACATGAACAATGGATGGCTAGATATGGACGCACATACAAAGATCTAGCTGAAAGAAGAAGCGTTTCAACATATTTAAACAAAATGTCGAACATATAGAAAATTTTAATCGTGCTTCTTCAGTAAACAAAAGTTTGTACACATTAGGTTTTAATGCGTTTACAGATTTAACTACTGAGGAGTTTGTAGCTACTCATACTGGTTCAAGACCACTTTCTTGTTCACGATCCGTATCTAGTTGTAGGGATCGGAAGAGGTCCAACGACATTCACAAAGTCACACAAACAAGACAACCAACCAACTATTCAAACCAATCAACCCAAATTATCACACAACCAAATTACCACATAAAATCAGCAATAATGCAGTAACAAAATCAGCAATAACAAGAAGAATAATAAGCAAACAACACACACGAATTATACGTGGAAAACCCCTTCACTGTGAAGAGTAAAAACCACGGGACCGTTTGAGGAGTCCACCCTATACTTCTCTTATTGATAATTGAGGGAAAAAAACCCCAAATCAGTCTACAAAGGATTCACAACCCACCAACAAGCACCAACAATTAGAGAATCAAAATAGAGAGCAAAAGGTGAAGAAATCACCCAAATTCGCAGATCTGTCCGGAGACGATTCTGACCAAACCGGAGATCAAACCGACGATCCAACAGTCCAAAATGAAGCCCTAGATGTCACGACCAATCTGTCAATATTTCAGGACGATCCAACGGTGGAATTTCTGGCAACGGACATATTTGTGAAAGCTGTCCACTGAAAAACCGAAAACACGAAAACCCTCTTCTATCTCTTGTGTTTTCTTTTCAAGTTCTTTGCCCTCCTTACTTTTTTTTTTTTTTTCAGCAAAAATTAACCCTCTAAAAGCTTACCAAGTAAGCCACAAAACACATGCTAAAAATGGACCCAAAGATTAGACATAACATGTCGACTACAAAAGCCCACAATACATGTGACCAAGAGCAATAAAAATATTGCAAGATGGGATGGACCTATAACAAATCTCCCCCTCCGGCCCGGCCACGAGGAAGACGAACATGCTTCAACAATCACTTGAAGCTCATTCCCGCAAGCTTACTACAAACTTCAAGCTTGCTTCCCGGAACCACCTTTGTCAACATGTACGCACCATTCTTATTAGTGTGGACTTTCTTCGACTTCATTCTCTTCTCCTCAATCACATTTCGCAACCAATGATATCGAACATCAATATGCTTGGTGCGAGCGTGATACATAGAGTTCTTACTCAAATCCGTAGCACTCGACTATCACAGAATACAACATACTCACCTTGCTTCAAACCCAACTCTTGAAGGAACCTCTTGACCAAAGCATTTCCTTACTTGCTTCCACGGCTGCTATATACTCTGCCTCAGTAGTCGATAAAGCCACACACTTTTGCAACTTGGATTGCCAGGAAATAGCTCCCCCTGAAAATGTGAACACATAACCTGAGGTAGACTTTCTATTATCAAGATCACCAGCCATGTCTGCATCTGTATATCCCTCAAGAATAGGTTTGCCACCTCCATAACACAAACAAAGTTTGGAAGTGCCACGCAAGTATCGAAGATCCATTTCACTGCATCCCCGGTGAGCCTTACCGGATTGGATAAGTATCTACTCACCAAACCAACAGAATGTGCAATATCTGGCCTAGTACACACCATAGCATACATCAAGGAACCAACATCAGAAGAATAAGGAATAGATGACATACTTGCTTTCTCCTTCTCTGTTGTAGGACAAGCTCTCTTACTTAGCTTAAAATGAGCTGCTAGTGGTGTACTAACTGGCTTGGCATTCTTCATATTGAACCTTTCAAGCACCCGTTCAATATACTTTTCTTGTGATAACCACAACTTTCCAGCCTTCCTGTCACGAGAAATCTCCATGCCTAAGATTTGCTTAGCAGGACCCAAGTCTTTCATGTCAAATGACTTGGACAAGTCTTTCTTCAAACATTGAATCATTCCTGCATCTTGTCCAACTATCGGCATATCATCTACATATAAAAGAAGGATGATGAAGTTACCTCCAGGGAACTTTTTCAAATACACACAAGGATCTGCAGAAGTTCGTTTATAACGATGGCTAGTCATAAACGAATCAAATTTCTTGTACCACTGCCTTGGTGCCTGTTTAAGCCTATAAAGACTCTTCTTCAACTTGCAAACAAGTTTTTCTTTTCCCATTTCTTCAAAACCTTCAGGTTGCTCCATGTAGATCTCTTCATGCAAGTCACCATGTAAAAATGCAGTTTTTACATCAAAATGCTCCAACTCAAGATCAAGACTTGCTGCTAACCCCAATACGGTTCGATAAATGTCATTTTGACCACTTGGGAGAAGATCTCATCAAAGTCAATGCCCTTTTTCTGGTTGCATCCCTTTACCACCAATCGGCTTTGCGCTTCACTATCTTCTCACCATCTTTCTTGTTCTTGAAAACCCATCTGTTTCTCAAGACTTTCTTGCCCTTGGGAGGCTTCATTAGCTCATAAGTGTCATTCTTTTTCAAGGAATCCATCTCCTCCTTCATAGCATCGAGCCCTTGGTTTTTCTCATCATGAGACAAGACCTCTTGATAGTTCTCTGACTATCCATCTTCAATAACTAGAATGAACTCTGAGCTTAGATACTTTGTTGAAGGTTTACGCTCTCTAGTGGACCTTCTAACATGTGTATCCTCCACTTGAGGGGTAGATTGCTCCCCCCGCTCATGAATCTCTTCATGAACCACTTCCTCATTTGCATCTTCATCTTGGATTTCTTCATCAGATGAAGACTCATCAAGATCTCCATCATCAACATGATCTGGTACATCATTATCAAGTTGTACCTCACCAACATCATCATGTACATCATCTAGTACATCCTCAACATTCTCATTCTCATTTGTTGGCTGAATCACAGGAGGAGTAGAAGTAGAATCATTAGTAGTATCAAAAGACAAATATGAAGTAGAAGTGTACCTTGTACTCAGAAGATCTGCACCCTTCTCGTGCTCAAAGAATACTACATCCCTACTTCTCACTACCTTCTTCTTTTCTGGATCATAGATTTTGAAACCATACTCTTCAAATACACATGGATTGGATTTCAAATCAAGCTTTGACCTCTGTTCTTTAGGCACATGCATGTATGCCTTCTTTGCCAAAAACTCTCAAATGTGAATAAGTGCGATCACGTCCCTTCCATGCTCTCTCGGAATGTCAAGACCAAGAGGAATCGATGGAGATCGATTAATCAAATACACTGCACATTGCACTGCTTCAGCCCAAAATGTCTTAAAAAGATCAAACATTCTAAGCATGCACCTCACCTTCTCTACAATGGTTCTGTTCATTCTCTCAGCAACTCCATTGTGTTGTGGTGTGCCGGGCTCTGTCTTCTCATGTCTAATGCCATGTTGTGAGCAATAATACTTGAACTCATTCGAAGTATACTCACCACCGTTGTCAGATTGAAGACACTTCAACTTTCTTTCGGTCTCCCTTTCTACCATGGCGTGAAACATTCTGAAAATCTCGAACACTTGGCTTTTTGTCTTCAACATATACACCCAAGTTCTTCGAGTAGCATCATCAATGAAAGTGACAAAATATCGATTGCCACCAAGAGACTCCACCTCAATAGGACCACAAACATCGGAGTGAACTAACTCCAATTTTCCTTACCTTACGGTGGACTTCCTAGAAAAGGAAGCTCTATCTTCGCTTACACGCCAAACAATGATCACAAGGGTCAAGAGAAACTGTTTTATCAACAGGAATAAAAGATTTACCTGGTAACAGTTTGATCCCCTTGTCACTCATATGCCCTAGCCTTTGATGCCACAAATTTGGAGAATTCTTTTCTTCAACTGCATTCAGCTCACCAGAACATACACTCAAGTATGTCTTATACAAAGAACAACACAACTCGCCACGAGCAACTGTCATCGAACCCTTGGATAATTTCCACTTACCATCACCAAAGGTATGTCGGAATCCTTCTTGATGAAGGACATTTGCAGACAACAGATTAAAGCGTAAATTAGGAATATGGCGCACATTCTTCAATGTAAGCATGCACCCAACACTTGTCTTCACACGAATATCACCTAACCCAACAATGCTAGCTGAGCTCTTGTTCCCCATCTTCACACTACCAAAATCACCAGATTGATAGTTCATGAAATACTCCCTTTTGGGAACACAATGGTATGAATCACCTGAATCTACAAGCCACTCTGTATCTGAACTTGCTACATGATGACACTCACTAGTTGCACAAATCAAAGTGACCTCATCATCACTCTTAGAAGCGGTTGCTGCAGTATTTTTATCATCTCCTTGTTTTTGTGAGTCTTGCTTCTTACCTTGTTCTTTCTTCCAACGGTAGCAAAACTTTTTGATATGGCCAGACTTGTTGCAGTGATGACATGTCCTAGTCTCTCTATCTCTAGACTTGGACCTCCCCTTTGAGTTACCACGACCTTTGGGACCCGTACTCTTGCTTCTTCCACGATTCTCAACAACAAGAGCATGTGAATTATCAACTCCCATCTCCTTTCTTCTTATCTCTTCATTAAACATGCTTTCTTTGATCACATCCAAAGATAGTACACCATCCGGAGCAGATTTACTAATAGTCACAACCAAGGTCTCCCAACTATCTGGCAAAGAACTCAATAAGAACAAAGCCTGCAACTCATCATCAAGACAAATCTTCATAGTAGTCAACTTGTTAACAATATCCTGGAAGTCACTAAGATGCTCAGAAACAGACTTTCCACCTTTCAATTTCAAATTAACAAATCTTTTAATCAAAGAAGCTTTGTTGTGAGCGGTCTTCCTCTCATAAAGACCTTCCAATTCTTCCACAACTCATAAGGGTCGGACTCTTGTGACACATGATTGATTATGCTAATATCAACCCATTGTCTAATAGTCCCTAAAGTCTTTCTTTTCAACTTTACCCAATCTTTTTCTTCCATTTTATCTGGTTTAGATGGTTTAGAGACACTACCATCAGAGTTGGTGACAGTTTCAAATGGGTCATACAAATCCTTGCAATATAACACGTCTTCCATCATAGGTCTCCAAATGGAATAATTGGTTGATGTCAATTTAACCATTGAACTACCTCCACTACCACTAGTAGACTCCATAACAATAGTCAAATTTATCTCAAGCTCTGATACCAAGTTGTAGGGATCGGAAGAGGTCACAGCGACATTCACAAAGTCACACAAACAAGACAACCAACCAACTATTCAAACCAATCAACCCAAATTATCACACAACCAAATTACCACATAAAATCAGAAATAATGCAGTAGCAAAACCAGCAATAACAAGAAGAATAATAAGCAAACAACACACACGAATTATACGTGGAAAACCCCTTCACTGTGAAGAGTAAAAACCACGGGACCGTTTGAGGAGTCCACCTTATACTTCTCTTATTGATAATTGAGGGAAAAAGAACCCTAAATCTGTCTACAAATGATTCACAACCTACCAACAAACACCAACAATTAGAGAATCAAAATAGAGAGCAAAAGGTGAAAAAATCACCCAAATTCGCAGATCTGTTCAGAGACGATTCTGACCAAACTAGAGCTCAAACTGACGATCCAACCGTCCAAAATGAAGCCCTAGATGTCACGACCAAAACCCTGTAAAACCGAAAACCTGAAAACCCTCTTCTCTCTCTTGTGTTTTTTTTTTTTTTCAAGTTGCTGCCCTCCTTGCTTTTTTTTTCCAGCAAAAAATTAACCCTCTAAAAGCTTACCAAGTAAGCCACAAAACACATGCTAAAAATGGACCCAAAGATTAGACATAACATGTCTACTACAAAAGCCCACAATACATGTGACCAAGAGCAATAAAAATATTGCAAGATGGGCTGGACCCATAACACTAGTGGCTTGATATCCACTAGTTTTAAGTAAAAAACATCAGTGATGTGTCACCGTCAATGGATTGGAGATAAGGGAGCTGTCACTCCTGTTAAGAACCAAGGAAATTGTCGTAAGGAGTTATTAAAAGGAAAACAACTTAATTTACCAATTTTCACTTTATCCAACTTTTGCTTAAGTTTGTCATTTGCACTTCAATTAATTTGACCACAACATACTTTCAACTTTGGTGGATTTATCGTGCTTTTCTCATTAAATCAATCATTGTCATCCATGTTCACTATTCGATATCAAATGTCATACTTCCCTCATTCTAAATATATGTTTCCATCTACCATCTTGGCACTATTTATAAACACAGAGAATTGTTGAAATTGTTTTGAATATATATATAAAAAAACATACAGGGTGTTCTTTGATTCGTCTCATTAAATACATTTCCAAAATCAAACTTTTACTGTATTTCATAACTAAAGATATTAAAGATACAAAACGTGAATTGACAAATGTGAAAGGAGGAATACGAAGATGTCTTTGGCGCAGAGGGAGTAAATAAATCTTCGCTATTCTTTGTGCACATAACACATTATCTCCCTTCAAATGTGTCAACAAGAAAGTTGAAGTCATGTTTACTATCTCCTGCTTCATTTTTATATGCTCAAATTATTACAGGATGTTGCTGGGCCTTTTCATCAGTTGCAGCAGTAGAATCATTCCACCAAATCAAAACCGGGAATTTGAACTCACTCTCAGAGCAAGCACTCAACGACTGCGACACGAACAACAGCGGTTGTAAAGGCGGCAACACAATAGAGGCTTTCATGTTCATTCAAAAAAACCAAGGCATATTGACGGAAAACCAATACCCTTACAAGGGAGTTGATGACCGGTGCCAGACTCTGCAAGGCGATGGAGTGACCATCGACGGCTTCGAAACCGTGCCTGATAACGAAGAAAATGATCTATTGCAAGCCGTGTTCAGACAACCGGTCGTCGTGCATGTCGATAGTGGTGGTATTCATTTCTACAAAAGTGGGATCTTTAATGGGGAGTGCGGCACTAACATTAACCACGATCTTACTATCATTGGGTTTGGAACAGATGATGACGGGAATAACTTTTGGTTGGCCAAGAATTCATGGGGAACAGATTGGGGAGAGCAAGGATTTATAAGAATGGTAAGGGATAAGAATATTTGTGGTCTTGTCATACATCCACCTGTTTATCATCTATGAAGGACCTTGCAATTATGCATGGAATAAGAAAGTATTACTAAATTATAGCATAATGACATACTCCAACTTTGTGAACATACTCTTGTACGAGATGGTGTGATCAATTCAAACTACTTAAACGAAAGAAAGTAAAAATAAATTAGATAAAAAGATTGTTTTCTGTTAAAAAAAATTAAGTTTGTGTATGGGTATAACCCAAGTATGTTAACGAACATTGTAAAGGTCGTCTATAGCTCTAACAAGTCAGCGTATCAACGTGGTCCGACAATATTGGTGGTCGTCCAGCAAGACAAAATAAAGGCATCTTCCCACCTGTCAAACGCATTACGACCGTACACGTGTAAAAGGATTACGCACCCTGTCAGATGAATAGTACTTCTATAAATAGCCCAGTGGTACTATTCTGCATGTACATTCTCTCACACTCATAATTCTTATCTCTCTCTCTACTCTCTCTCTCTCTCTAAATTCTATTTGGACACGTGCTGACTTGAGCGTCGGAGGGGGTTTCCTCGCATCCCCCCCGAGGGTAGTTCACGTTTGCTTCTGGTGCAGCTATTCACTAGCGGACGTTAACTCCAATCTTTGGCGGACTCTTCATAAGACCGCAAACCGTTCTGCAACCGGAATAATTTGGCGCTAGAAGGAGGGGCCTCCCATCTTTGTGAACGCTAGCATGGAAAGAGCAAACACTAACGGACGTGATCCACTAGGGTTCGATGCCGGTCAGGGGTCTACGCAGCTCGCTATTACCGGACCACTCGATGCACCTCAATTCCAAACTAGAGGGACCGAGAACGTTAACGAACAACAAACTCCTGAGAAGAATGTATCTCAGGTCAACACTGGTGGCGGACCACTCAACCTGAATCAACTCAGTCAGTTCTCTCCTGAGCAGCTACAAATTGTAGCGTCTTTCATCCAAATGTTACAAGCGGGTACTCCTCAGCCTAACAACACCCCCACTCCTAATCCAAGGGTTGGCCAAGTTCGTAGTGATTAAGAATCAAATAATAGAGCTTGATAATGCAAGTTAGATACATCGATCTTTACATACCCGAACATAAGCATCATATGTAGTTGGAGATGCAGTTACCATCTTTACATTGTCATTCCAACCAAATCCGGATTTTCCCCGCACTTGAGAAATAATTCCCCAACTACTTCTCACTGTCCTCATATGATTCTCAACATGGTCAGCAGTACATGTGGTGTGAAACTTTTCAGACATCATCTTTGTAGCAGCTATAAAGGAGCTGGTCCTGACAGTGTTATTTGGCCGCTTTCCTTTCCTCACTTCTTCCGCAAGAAATTCAAATAACTCCTTAGACATTGGTTTTGTCCAACGAAAATTTACTTTCTTCTCTTCCTTCACCTGAATAAACATTTCGAGAAAATTTCTCAGCATTACTACTGCCTGCAAAAACTAATACAGGGACATACACACCAGGTTAATGAAGAAATACAGGGACGTTCCTAACTGGTGGTTTTACATACTACTAATAGCATCACTTGCTCTTTCTTTGGCACTTTGCATCTTCATGAAACATCAAATCCAACTAATTACACAACAATATTCTGTACATATTGAACTTGTACAATACAACAGGTTTATCGTAGTATACAACAAGTCATCAAAAAACAGCAACACTCACCCAGAAATCAGAGTTGGGACAGGGAGAACAAAGTAGACACGAACAGAGAAATGTTATTCACAACTTCACTAAATTAAGCAATACTCATGTTGCCTTTTGTAATAGTAAGAACGAGCAAAATTAGTACTAATACAACTTCACTAAATTAAGAAATAAAATTTTACAATTTCAATTAGTTCGATGCTTTTTGTATACATTCCACATAGCCAATGCTATGGCATCTCGCTTTTTCACACACTCTTTGGTTTCTTCACGCACTTCCTTCCGAGTAAGCGATGTTCTTGTGTCTTGTGATGCAATCTCTAAGTCTGCCTCTCTTGTAATTTCATCATTTGGATCAACCCCCCAAAGGTAGTTATGTATTACACAACAAGCAAGAACCACATCCAATTGGGTTTCATATAACCAAAAAGGCTCTGCATCCAAGACACGAAATCTCTTTTTTAAAATTCCAAACGCCCTCTCTATACACATTCTCAGCGAAGAATGGCGAAGATTGAATAATTCTCGTTCATTCTCGGGAGGGTTGTTGGCATATTCTTTCAAGTGGTAACGAACACGTCTAAATGGAGGCATAAAACCTTTATGGTCCCCATACCCAGCGTCGGCAAGATAGTATTTCCCTACATCCGTAAATTATCATCAATATTTTATTCAATTCAAGTGAACTTTAGACCATTACTATCAATAAGAAAATATTTTACCTACAGGAACGTTAAACCCCTTTTTAAGTGCATCACCCAAAACCTTTGAATCGTGAGCGAAACCCTCCCAACCAGCAAGGACATACGTGAACTTTAGATCAAAATCAACAGCTGCTAGAACATTTTGTGTTGTCTTATCCTTTCTTCCCCGAAATCTCTCTTGCATCTCAAGAGGAACAGATGCACGTACATGGGTCCCATTTATAGCTCCTATGAAGTCTTGAACCAAGGAAAAAATCTAGATTTTTTTTTGAATTTCTGGTTGCAAGTCAGTTCCTGGTGGTTTCACTACATATGGGTACAATCGAAGGATTGCTTGGAGCACAATATGGAAGTAGCAATGTATAGTCCATGTAAAGAAAATCTTCCCCCAACATCCCGAAATCTTACATTATGACCCAACACGTATAGAAAAAGTAGTACTTGTTCCTTGACGCTCATTTGCTTGCTTTCCGACAAAAGCCCCTTTTCATCTAAAATATTACACAAGCTAAAAAAAGCACTAGGTCTCATACAAATCTGCCCAAGACAATGACTATCACCACAGTATAAAACACTATCGATATTAGCCTCCCTCAAGCTATCCCTATTAACATAAGGTTGCCTAATTATTTTAGGTCTTCTAGTCCTAGATTTATTTACTTTAAGAAAAGCAAGGACAGATGCAATAATGGCAGCAACAGCACCTATGATCATGCCTTTACGGATTATCTATAGATATTTGAAAAATCAAAAAGAAAATCAAGGAAATTAGTTCCTGAATACAGAGAACATATAACAAATCATTAATGGGCAAAACAGATTATTACCTGAGAATTTTGGAACATCGTTCGACTCCATTGTAGTTTCCTAACTTAAAACAAACCAGAAAGAAAAGTCAGCAACTAAGGTAACATGAAGACAAACAATAGAGCTTGCATTGGAAACTTACCATACATAAAAATGAAAATCTAAACTTACAAACGATTACCATCCGGAAAAAACAACAACTAGCACAACAATTTCAGATACCATATCAAACCAGCACCAATCGTAGTCACAAACCAAAGTAGGAAAGTAGCCCAGCAACAACACTCATAATGGTTAAAAATGTCAGCTAATAAATGAACAGAACATTAACACAACCCTTCAAATTTAACAACAATATCAAAAGATCATCAATGAAAAGACAAATCAGACAACGATAATGAACACAAAAACAAACACGAAAATAAGTAATTTGCAGCTCAGAAGCTTACACAACAAAAACAACAAAAATCAACTAGCATGCTATTCATAATCAAATTCAAACTGATCAATTAGAGCTTATACAATGTCTTAAAAACCTCTAAAACTCCAGTACACAACTGATCTCCCTAAATCACGATCGAATTTCACTAAAATCTCACCTCAAAACTATATAAAATAATCAAAACCCTAGAAATAATTGGATTTATTAACCTAAACTAAATCAAACAAATTTGCAGCAAAAATACCCTAAAAATAAACGGATTTCGTGCAAAAAGAACCATAAAAACAATCAAATATTTCAACAATAAACCCTAAAAATAAACGAATGTTGCAGAAAAACAAATATGTAACAAATTTGAACCCTAAAAATCCTAAATACCGAAATTTATAAGAGGAAAATAGAGATTAGAACAAATATGTACCAAATTCGACGAATTGAGAAGATGTATTGAGAAAATGCGCTTCAAAATGGCGTGAGATTTTCCGGTTTGATGACGGAGAAAGTGTAGATGAGAGAAAAAGTGTAGATGAGAGGGAGTCTTGAGTATAGATGAGAGAAAGTCATGTGCTTGTCGAGAGAAGGAAAACGTTTTCCTCCCAATTTTGGGGGAAAATGTTTTCATTACGATGGAAAACTATTGTACACTCTTATTTTAAAGCCCAATTTTCCAACCCAAACCAAACAATGGAAAATAGGGAAAACCATTTTCAGTGACCTTTTACGCCCTACCAAACGGAGCCTTAGAAGTGAACTTACTTGAGATATGATGTTTCCATATCCAAACATCGGTCTAGAATCTTTGGGGTAACTCCATGCACAAAATATCTTGAGAATCTTTAAAACAAACCATCGACGAACCGAGTGGGATATTCCAATGTGGAGCGAGGGTCGGTAATAAAAAAAACGGTTATTTCACCAAATCTACTCGACAAATAAATTTATTTACCAAATACCCCCATTTTTTTCAAAATTCACCGAGATACCTCAGACCTTTAAAAAAAAGTCACGGGATGCCCTTAATGACTAACGGCGGTTAACTTCGTTAGTCATTAACCCTAATTAACTCTAAAAACCTAATTAACCCTAAATAAACCCTAATTAAGCCTAACTAAACCCTAAATAAACCCTAAAAAACCTAATACTCTCTCTCCCTAACCCAACCCCAACCCACCCCTCGACCCACCGGCCCCACCACCCTACCCCATCCCCACCCCGTCCCTCTCCCCTCCCCTCGACCTCCCCTGGCGGGCCCCTCCCCTCCCGCTTCCCAGGTACCCCTCACGACGTAGACCCCCTCCCGGCGGCCCCCACGACGCGAGACTCCCCTCCCCAGACAACCCCCACGCGAGGCTCCCCCTCCCCTCGACCTCCCCGGCGCCTCCCCCTCCCCCTCCCTCCCTTGCGCCTCCGCTTCCCTCGCTCCTTCGAACGATTTACGCACTAGATCGAGTCCCCCCCTCCCTCGATCTCGCCAGGCGCCCCCCTCTCCTACGCTCTTTCGAACGATTTGCGGCGAGGGAGGGGGCCTTGGCGAGATCGACGGAGGGGGCTGGCCGAGCGGGGAAGGGGAGGGGTGGGAGCAACTAATTTCGCTAGGGAAGGGGGAGAGGGATGGGGGATGGCTGGGTGGTCGGGGGTCGGGAGGGGAGGAGGCGAGGGGGGGGTGGCGGCGGGGGTGGGGGAGGAGGGGGAGCGCCGAGTTCGCGGGGGAAGGGGAGGGTGGGGCAAGCGATTTTTTTGGAGAAGGGGGAGGGGGGATGCGGGTTGAGGTGGTCGGGGGGAGAGGCACGGCGGGTGGGTGGGGTGGGGGTGGGTGGTGGGGTGGGTGGGGTGGGAAGGTGGTGGGCTTGGGGGTGGGTTTAGGGTTAGTTAGGGGTTTAGGGTTAGTTAGAGTTTTAGGGTTTTTAGGTTTAATTAGGGTTTTTAGGTTAATTAGTTAGTTAGTTAGTTAACGAGCACTAACGTCAGTTAGCCAAAAAGAGCATTTTGGGTATTTTTTGAAATGTCAAGGGTATCTGGTGAATTTTTTTAAAGATCAGAGGTATGTGGTGAAAAAACCGATAATAAAATCACAAACTCGACCAGAACTAGCTTGGCTTAAGGTAATAGAAGAATATGCCTTGGGCACTTTGTTGAACATCCAGGGTGTCCAAACACCTTAATTTAAACCCCATTACCTACCTCCCAACCACAACCTTTGAGCAAGAAAGCTTCTGCTGTAGCTAGACCTTTAGAACCCCATGAAGAAGACCTCCTTTTAACAACCAAGGAACCATTATCAAGAGCAGAAGGATGAATAGACGTTAACACCGTACTAATAAGAGAATTAAGGGATGAGAATAAAGCCCAAGCCTTTTTCATCAATAAGGTTTTGTTCATAATAGCAATTGATCTTATACCCAAACCTCCCATACCTTCAGGGAGTTGAATAGACGAGCTCTTTTTCCACTGAATGCCCTTTGCTCTAGAACCCGCCCACCAAAATTTTGTTATCATGTCATCAATAGAAGAAGTAGAAGAAGGTAACTCATACACTAGTAGAATAATTGTTTATTGTTGCGGTCGTTAAGTGACCTATTGCGGCGATTTTGGCCACGTAACAATTAACGGCGCAGCAAATAGATAATTACCTATTGCTTTGCGTTTTTTATCCGCAGCAATAGAGTAACCTATTGCTGCGGTTCCTACCAAAAACCGCAACAACATGATTTTTTTTTAATAAAAAAATGAAGCCTATGGCTGCAGTTTTGGCTCAAAACCACAGCAATAGGCTTATGTAAAAATTTAAAACAAAATTGTTATTTTTTTTTGTTTTATTGGTGAATTTAGGTGATCTGAAATTAATAAAAAGAATGAACAAGCTAGACTATGAACGTAATTAAACAACGCCATATCCACGAATAATGAAACAATGCCCATCATCAAACCTAAAAAAAATTAAAAATTAGTGCAACAAGCTTATAATTGCGCTACATTAGATCGAAAAAAAAAACGAGCTCTGAATTTCGACAGTCATTATATCGACAATTTTATTAATTCTTGCGAAAAAAAAAAAACACATGAATTAGATCAACAAGTATATAGAAAGAGAAAGCAATCAAACAGAAAAAGGAAGAAATCGAAAACAAAAACCTGAGGAACAATCAGTTTTTTCTCTTTGATTCGAAACCTAGAACTAATCCAACCCAACAAAATAAACATAACAAAATTGTATAAAAAAATTCAAAACCGACCAAAATTCACCACAAAATAATCGAACTTGTAGTCGGCGTTGTGCGAACTCGAACCATCGAACTTGTTGTCGGCGTTGTGCGAACTCGAACAATCGAACTTGTAGTCGGCGTTTTGCGAACTCGAACCGTTGCTTCACTTCGAACTCCGGCAACCGTTTCGTCGGCGGCAAACCTTCCCTCCGTTTTCTTGGTGCGACGCCGGTGGTGAGGAATAGCGAAAGTGAGAGACCAAGAAAGGAGGAGCAGCGAAAGTGAGAGACGAAGAAAGGAGAAGTGAAAGTTAGCAGCGACGAGGTGAGGGATGGGAGTGAGAGAAGGTGAGAGGATTGAGAGTGAGAAGTAGATCTGCCATGAGAGGATTGAGAGGGAGAACTGAGAAGTGAGGGAGGCGCGGTTAGATTTAGGGTTTAGTGAGGGAGGGGCGAGTGTGCGACTCAAATATTGTTATTGGGCCTTTTATTGCCGCGGGTTTTTAAGGACACCGCAAAGAATAGATTAAAATATTACTGTTATCTTGTTTTAAAATATAGTTAAAATTTTTATTTTGGTGTCACAGAAATATAGTTTTTATTTAAGTATTTAGTTAACATTCTTATAATTTGTCTAGAAAAATCGTGTCCCATCATTTATTTGCTTCTTGAATTTTGTTTTTTGCTTTTTTTATTAACCCAAGTATTACAATTAATCTTTCTTTTCCAATTATTCTACATTCTCTCTCCTAAAATCATATTTTCCCATACAACATTTATTTAAATAAACAAAAAATATTTACTATCCCTTTTAGATTCTACTTGCATAAATTACCGTGAAAAAGGGAAATGGAAACTATATTTTGGGACGGAGGGAGTTATATTTTAATTTATTACTGATTAAAATATTACTATTTTAATCAATTGTTGCGGTTCTAGGTGGGAACCGCAGCAATAAATCTGGTCAAATTAGTCAAACAATTTTGAAAATTTCCCGTTGACATCTATTGTTGTGGTTTCCACCCAGAACCGCAGCAATAGGTTAATTTTCGATTTTTTCTTTTCTTTTGACGTGGTTTTATTGTTGTGTATGGGTAAAACCGCAGCAATTCAGCCGCAGCAATAAGCAATTATTCTACTAGTGATAGCAAGTAATAATATGAGAAACCATTGCTAGCAAAATAGTATTTATATATACTAGTTTAGAAGTTTGAGAGAGGTTAAGCACGGACCATCGAAGCATCTTATCCGCAATTTCATCTAATAAAAAGGAGAAAGACTCCTTTTTTGAACTATGAAGATCAATAACACCCAGATGTATCCCAAATTTGTCGACTTCCAAGTAATTAAAGCATTGAATAATCCACCTATGAGTACAAGAGTCAATATTAGGCGAGAATTTTATCAAAGACTTAGAACAATTCACCACATGACCCGAGATCTGACTAAATCTACTAATAATTTCTCAGATATTATGAGAAGCACTTCTTGTAGCTTCAAAGAAAACCATTATATCGTCAGCAAAAAATAGATGTGAAATAGAAGGATTTCGAGGAGATAACTTGATACCTTTAAGAGAACCTATATCTTGACCCAAAGCGAGCATTCGATAGAAAACGTCCATTCCAATGATGAATAGATAGGGAGACAAGGGATCACTTTGTCTAAGCCCTTTAACAAGACCAAAAGCATAGGATAGACAACCATTTCGGGAGAACTTTGTAGGAGACGGTAGTAATACATTGTCGAATGAGGTGAATCGAAGAAACAGGAAAACCATATGATTGAAGCATACAAAACAAAAACCTCCAACTCAGTTTTGTCATAGGCCTTAGAAAGATCCATCTTAAGAGCAGCTAAAGCACCCACACCTTTTTTCCTAGTAGAAATCTTATGGCTAAGCTCATGACAAAGTAAAATATTATCACTCATTTGTCGATCTTTAACAAAAGCATGTTGATAGTCTATAATAATCTCAGGCATAAACCGTCTTAATCTCTTGATAATACATTTAGTAACACACTTACAAATAGTGTTACATAACCCAATAAGACGAAGATGGTTAGGGTTTTGGGGAGAAGAAATTTTTGGAATCATGACTAGGATGGAATCAAAAGTTTGCCAGTGACAAAGAAATTCTGAATTGCTTTCACTGTATCAATCCCAACTATGTCCCAATGAATTAAAAAAAATTCTAAACTAGTCCCATCTGGACCCGGAGAGGTGCTAGCCCTCATAGAGAAGAAATGAGATTTAATTTCCCCCGCTGTTAGAATAGAAAGAAGAGAATCACATAGTTATGAAGACAAGCAAGGAAGATGTAACTCATTTAGGACATTAAAAATAACACCATCATCTGCTTGAGACCCCTCTCAACCGTAGACATTTTGTCGAAAATCAACTACTAAAGTCATCATTTCTTGAGGTTGATCAAACCAAATCCCATCTTCATTTTGGAGCAACAATAGAGTTTTGTTTTGCTCTAATTTTGACTCTCGAATAGTAAATTTTTGCAGAAGAACCTTCAGCTAAGAGCCATTTGTCTTTCATTCTTTGTTTCCAATAAACATGAGAAATAGTTGCATCACTCCTAAGATCATGAGAATGGTTGACATAAATGGCAGCTTGTTGAATATCTAGGAGTTGCCTAGCTTGAGATAGCGAAGATGAGATATAATTTCAGTCAATACCTCTAAATTTCTTATTTTTTAGGCACCATTATTGTAGTTCATTTCTACACTTTGTAAGTTTGCAGGCAAGGACAAAGCTCAGATTACCACTAAAATAAGTAGACCATACTCTATTGATGATAGCAACAATATTTTGACGAGATAAACACCAAATTTCAAGTTGATAAGGTCTTTTCAACAAGGTAGTAGTAACTTGATTTGAAAAAATAATTATCGCATGATCCGAGCAAGTAATTGGTTGATTGATTAAAACACTTTGAGGAAAGAGTAAAAGCCATGCTTCTGAAATATGACCTCTATCCAATCACTTAAAACTAGGAGGAAACCTTTTATTTATCCAAGTAAATTGGGGTCCTAAATATGGTAAATCAAGCACCTTTGACTCAATTTTCCATTCCACAAAATCTTGCCAACCTTTTATTGTAGGGGAACCTCCTAGTTTATCTTCATGGTTATCAAATTGATTGAAATCCCCAAAAATCAAGAACACGTCCAGCTTTGCAATTATTTGTTTAAGTAAACACCAAACTGCTACCCTATTTTTAAGAACAGGTTCACCATAGACAAATATTGCATGCCATTCCTTACTAGTAACATCCATGACCTTACAAACTATAATATTTTTTGACACAAAAGTACATGAAATATTGAGATTAACCCAACTAACAACAAGGAGACATCCTCTAGTCCCAATAGCATCAATGCCTACCACAAAAGAGGGAGAAGAGCTAAAATTACATTGACTAACCGCATCCTTATAATTAACTTTTGTTTCACTTAAAAACAGGCTAATTGGATGATTAGTAGAAATAAGCCAATTAATATAGGGAGTTTTCGGGGAGTTTGGCTCATTTAAACCTTGACTGTTCCAAGCAATCAGCTTCATGGATCAATGGTTGGTTGTACAGGGCCAGTTAACTCACCCAGAGGAGTAAGGGATAAATCCAAGGAACATTTAATATCCATGTCCATAAGACCAGTAGTAGCAGACGACTCCAGAGAGTCAGCAGTATCCAAGAGTTCAGTTCTTGAGCGCTTGCTAACATTTTCTAAAAGATGATTATTAGGCATAACCCTGTTAACAGGAGGCCCTGAAAACAAGTCTTCATTAGGTTCAACACCCCAATCACCAGCCATTTCAACATCAGTGATTGCCTTAGGACATAACTTTAAATGTCCTTTATCAAGAACTCACATGTTAAACCCACCTTTTACTTCCAAAGATTGTAATTTTAGACGATGTTTTTCCTAAACCAATCAGTGAAAACACAATCTGGCATCGGAGAATGATCCATTGATAAAGATCTATGCAACTGATAATTACTAAGACGCTTTGGAGCCCATCTAGTATGGTTAAGCCTAGTATGAGACACCCTAACAGCATTAATAAGAACCTGAGAATTTGGTTGGTCATTTTATGAAATCGGGGACACCTGAGATAAGAAGCTTACCTTCGGAGGCGGAATTAAAAGAGGAGTTAACACGGAGGAAGGAGGGAGGGGATGAACCCTTAAGTCATTTGAAGAAATACATAACAGCCTACGGAGCCTCAGATTAGCTGGATGAAGGAAATTAGTACAAGGAGTAATAGTAGGGCCCAGGACAATTAAGCACAGTAGTAGAAGAAGGGGAAGAACCTGGAGACATTCTATTTGTGATAATGTTAATTGAGTAATCCAGTAGGATGAGTCAATGACGGGTAAGAACTACCTGAATTAGGAGAGGAATTGTTACCAGCCATGTTTTCTTTTCTGCCCATTCTAAAATACCCAAAGTTTGGAAAAGAGAAAGCTTGACATTAGTAATAGGAGCAGGAATATGCCCATCATTTGAAGATTCCCCTACTTCGAAATTAGGGTTAGCCCTAGAAAAGTCAGAGGTAGATTAAAGAGTTGCGTAATATACGCAGGCTGATCCCCAAGATCAATTGTATGGGTATCTTCTGCTCGAGAAATATTACCGTGAGAAGGGAAGTTCGAAGAATAAAACTCCTCATACTTTTTTACCAGCTAACCCAAATCGAGAACCCGGATATCTAGACATAATATTAACCGAAGCCAAGGAATTGATGAAATCGTCATTTAGAGAAGGAGATTGGGCCTCTTGATCAGAAGAAGTGACATGCAAATCTTCTTCATCCATATATTCCTCCCCCATCTCATAATCACTAGAATTTGAAGAAGTAATATCAGGAACATTAGCCTACGGAGGATCTTCATACGGACTCATGTGTCGAGGAGATTTAGGAAAGTCATATGGCTCATCCCTGCGATATAAATTTAGCGCAGTATTCTTGAATCTGAACCTATCTGGACTCCCGCAAATAATGTTTGTGTAATATTGAGAGGTAAGAGGCCCATGTAAGACCTTCAGTCCACATTGTTCAAACTCATATAGCCTATAATGAATTCTCCAGCGAACTTCACAAAGAGAATGAGGACATCTCACAGTGGAGTGCCCAACACACCCACATATTTTGCAGTACTTAAATACACCATCATATCTAAAATAAATCCAAATTACTTGATTTCCATAAAGAGGGAGGTAACAACTCGGAATCATAGGCCTAGTGAGATCAAGACAAAGTAAAACCCTTACCTCACGCTGAAGAGGGAGAGATCCATCACAAGACTCCACTTGGTCAATATACCCAACATGATTTAGAACTCGATATCCATTCCTGATTCAGAAAACCCAGTGGTAAACCAACAATTCGAACCCATAGTCGACCCGTATCTAAGTTTAGATCTTGTGGGACTATGGTCCAGTGCACACGACGAAAGGTGACTATTCTTCCATCAATAAAAGTAGTATGATGTAGGATAAGCCCATCTACATCAAGATGGTTATCACATTCGAAAATGTAATAAATGCCCGTTCTATGGACATTAATGTTACCTCAACGAACCTAATTACTATTTATGATACCTTGAATTAGCTGAGGGGAAGGAGGTTTAGGGCAAAAGAATATCCCAATGACCGAGGTATTCCAATGGATATTAGAGATAGGATTAAACTTAGGAGCATTAAATAACACTCCCATTCTGAAATTATGAGAGTTGTTGGAATTTTGCATGATAACAAGTAGGTAACAGCAAGAAAATTTAAGAAGAGAATAACAGGGGAGAATAACATACCATTTTAAGGAGAATGAAGGGGAGAAGGATCGGAAGAGAAACTTACAAGCGAAGATAAGCTGGAGAAACATTAAATAACCCAAGTAATTTAAGAGAAGGAAATCCCCCGAGAAGATTACATCCACGCATGCACGCCAAGTGGAAACAAGATACCAAGTATTAGCTGAAGTAGGAGGCTAGAATAGGGAGGTTGAGTAGTAAGCAAAGAACACCATTTGCCAGGGAAGCACAAGAGACTTTTGAAAAGTGTAAAAGTGTTTGCATGCTACAGTACGTTAACCCAGAGATTGAGATTGAGCTTGTTTTAGGAATACCACATCACAATGCATGATATAGTACCCAAGCAAGGTAGACAAAACGACTTTGTTGCTGAGGATTACAAGAGATCCCAAACTGGGTGGGCAAAGCTCTAGAGGATTTCTAGAGAGAGGGAGACAAAGGATCTCTAGAGAGAGAAAGGATTTCTAGAGAGAGATTTGAGTTTTATTTTGGGTGTTTAGCATAAAGTTCCAGTTTTGAGTACTGCACGCGACGAGAAACCATGAGTAAGAGAGGAAAGAAGAAAGAGAAAGGAGAAGAAGAAAAGAAGGTTGGCCGGTTACCGGTGCTCCGGCTAACAATCCGGCAATGGCGCGGTTTTGATAAATCTAATTTTTTATTATTGTATTGAAAAAAATCTGGAAAAGAGAATAAGAAAGATGAAATTAATTAAGGGAAAAGTTCTGGTTTGTGTGGTTTTGCAATTCGGTGGTGAAGGTATTTATAATGTGATAAGGAGAAGTTAGGGTTTGCTCAAAAGATAACTCTTTTAATTCTGATCTTTTCCCAAAACCTGCTCAAATTATTTTTTCAGGATTTTCTTTTCTCTCTATTTTTCTTTTGAATGAAAAATCTGATTTACTAAAAATCTGATTTTGAATTTTTTTTCTTTTAAAGAGTGAATATCTGGTATTTTAGAAAATGAATTTTCCATAAAAAAATCTGATTTATATAATTTTATTTTATTTTTCAGAATTTTATATTTATAAAATCTTATTATAACAAAATTAAACTTAATAAAAATAGTTATAAAAATTTGGGATATTACATATGCGGATTCCTCAGGCGCGACGAGGGCGTTGTTGTCCTCAATTGGAGATGTATGTACTCCCTTCACGATTGCTTTAAACGGATTTAGTAGGCTACTCATTCCAACAAGATGCACCTTTCTTTTAGTAAGCTTATTTCTTAACTTACTCCAAAGTTAAGCGTGCTTAGCTAGGAGTAGTCCTAGGATGGGTGACCTCATGGAAAATACTCGAGATGCACATGAGTGAGGACAAAATACACCGAAAGAACTTGTGTTGGTTATTGAGGATAGTTGTTGGCCCTAGATGCGCATCGGTGATGATAGACTCGATTCCGTATGGGTCGGGTGTTACAAAACCAACATAGATGTTCTCCCTTATACTCACTGTAGACACACAAGTCTGTCTCTCCATTTTCAGCACCCGATGATGAAACATATGTAAACACTAACAAAACTCTCTCTAAAATCTCCACAAATACATTCAAACACATTCAGCTGTAAGAATTTTATTCATTCTTTCTTTATTGAACCTTCATTCAATATTCCCTTTTTCAAGGCTTACAATTAATTCCTCCGACGTCCGTACAATCAGACTTAGGTGATAAATAATCCTAAGGGTCAATTCCAATTTAAATCTTTTTATACTAACTATTTTATTTTCATAATATAGGAATTAAATTGAAAAACACGAGCATCTAAAGTTGTATATTTGTACATTCTTTCTAACTTCCTTATAATTATTTTCATGATTATATGTATGTTGTGAATATATTTTCTGACTTTTTAATTACAATTGAATGATCACCCAATTTATTTTCTAAATCAGACGTGCAAATTAGTTAAATCACGCCTAAGAAGATAATTTGGACACCCGATCTAGGTACCTATTAATCTTGTGAATTTAATTAAGTGATCACCAATATTAGTTTTTATGTGTGAATATTTTATTGAATTAGTAAGGAAATTCACCCCAAACTCAAAATCTATTCTTTTTGGTTTATTGATTTTTTTTATAATTGATTGGTGACTCTCTTCGAACCAAAACATCATTAAAATTGTGTGCGGCAAAACATGATAATCACATGTCTATAATCACCTTCGCATCTCCTATAATTGTCTATTTCTTGGGGACAACATCAAGGGTCTCTTTGAATTGTTTTTGCTCATGATCATTACACAACAAGCTACAAGGAACGAGGATTGTGGTCATACTTCAGATCAAAAGAAAATGTTTCTCTAACAACCTTAGCTTAGAAGGATTTTCATTCTTCTTTTCCTCTGATTTACTTGTCTCTTTTTCCTTCATGCCCTTCTGTGACTGCTAATTTGCTCACCAATTATAGTGATTGAGCTTACATTCTCCCTTGGATTCCTCTCTAGTTGGCTAGGCAACTTGCTAGAACATTGAGTTTGCAACTTGCCTACAGTTTTAGCCAACTAACAAACTTTATTCTCTAGGTTTTTCAAACCCTTCAAACCAACTCCTTGTTTCTTGTTGAAATTAGAGAGTGTTAGTAGCTTAACTTTTCACTATTTCCTCCAATGACATACCACCTGATTGTTATTATTGTGGAGGTCTAGCTTGGTAGTGTAGCAGATATGGTGGCTGGAGAGGAAAACCATGTGGAGTATGAAATCCTTGCTGCTGGAAGGTGGCTGGTCTGAAAGTGGAGTTGCTTCCATGTTGCTACTCATGAATATCTCCTACAGCATAAACTTGTTGCTCAACTGTTTCCCAGCCATCATTTTTTCCATTAAGAGGTAAAATTAGCTACTTGCTGCTCAAGCTTAGAGTTACCTTCCTCTTTTGCCTAATGTGATGAGGTTGGAAATCGATTCTTACACACAATGATCCACCACTAGCAGCATCAATCATGCTTTTATCATTATATGTCAATCCCTCTATAAAATATTGCACTAGTAGTTTCTCACTAATTTGATGGATATGACTTGGGAGAACTATTGCACAACTTCTTGAAGCGTTCCCAGCACTCATGAAGAGTCTCACTATCATCTTGCTTAATCTTGTAAATATCCTTCCTAATGTCGGACGACAATGATGTTGGAAAGTATTGTGCTAAGAATACTCATTACATATCAACCCAACTGGTGATGGATTTGGTAGGTAGATCATAAAGGCAATCTCTTGCAGCATCAGATAAAGCAAACGGGAATGCCTTTAGTTTGTGTTTATCAAGTCACCCCTTGCACTCGGGCGGGCGACCCATGACTCGAGCGGGCTGTTATTGACCTGTTGGTTCTGCTTGCAAGGTCGAATGCTGGCACATCCCTGCACCCGGGCGGGTGGGGCATTGGCCCGAGCAAGTGATTCTTGGAGCCAGTCCAGGTAACCCATGTAACACCCCTAGGTGTGCAGGATCCCACTAGTAGATATTGTCCTCTTTGGACCTAGCCCAAAAGGATTTGCTTTGGTGTAGAACCGAAGTCCTACCCAAAAGGCCTCTACCAGGTTGAAGGCCACCTCTATATAAAGAAGGTTTCGTTCTCCTCAAATTTTGATGTGGGATAGCCAAGATCTTAGGCACCTTCTCTAATCCTTTAAAGAGCATGCATCGCCATAGGCACTATAGGACACCGGAATGGGCCCTGGCTCTAATAGCATCTGTAACGCCCCTAGGTGTGCAGGAGCCCACTAGTAGATATTGTCCTCTTTGGGCCTAGCCCGCAAGGATTTGCTTTGTGCAAAACCGAAGTCCTACAAAAAAGGCATCATCTAGGTTGAAGTGTTCACCTCTATATAAAGAAGGCTTCGTTCTCCTCAACTTTCGACGTGGGATAAGAGGACAATATCTACTAGTGGGCTCCTGCACCCCTAGGGGTGTTACAGATGGTATTAGAGCCAAGGACCCGTTCCAGTTTCCTGTAGTGCCTACGGGGACTAAGGGTCTTTAAAGGAGGGGAAAAGGGGCCTAAGATCTTGGCTATCCCAGATCGGAAGTTGAGGAGAACGAAGCCTTCTTTATATAGAGGTGGACACTTCAACCTAGTAGAGGCTTTTTGGGTAGGACTTCGGTTCTGCACCAAAGCAAATCCTTGCGGGTTAGGCCCAAAGACGACAATATCTACTAGAAAGTGCTTGACCGACAAGCTCTTGATGTGGTGAGATTAACATTATTGGCCCGGAGTATTGCTTTCATTGTCAAGGAGATGAAAACAACGGGGGATTTGTTGAAGTATATAAAATGTGCTCAGCCGATCAAGGCCCAGCTTTAATATAGCTAGCTAAGTAGCTCACATGTGTGTGTAGTGAGCTGTATTTTTGTCTCTTTATGAGCCACCTTTCTAGAGGTATTTCCTAGGGTTTTGGTGTAGCTGACAAGTCACTTTTCTCTAGGAAGATTTGCCACTATATAAGTTGTAATTATCCTTAAGAGACGTAAGAAACAATTAATGAAAAATACATAAAAATGCTAGCTACAAACTTCCCTCTACACTGCACTCTTACAACAATAGATCCTAACAAACGAAGAATGTCATTTGTTTACATGGTATTGGAGCTGAGGTTCGTTATTTCTCAAAAAATTAATCTTTATCTGCTGTAAAAATTTAAGCTTTATGTGTTAAACTCATGCTAGTGAACACTGTTAGTAGTAGTAAAGGGTTGTCGAGTAAAAGCTTGAATCTTTATCTGCAAAAACCTATTATTCTGTTGTGAAACCTAGTTGTCTGTTGTCCTGGTAGTCATCTTCTTGTTGTATGACCAAAAGAAAAGCAAAAAGGAAAACATGACTAACAAAACCCTAGAGGTGACAAGTCCTTTGTACCTTCATCCATCTGAGAACAGTAGCTCAGTGTGTATTGAGAAACTTCAAGGCTCATCTAATTACAGAGCTTGGAGAAGATCTTTTGAAATTTGTTTAGCTTCTAAGAGAAAGCTAGGTTTCATCACAGGTGTAATTAAGAGAGATGCCTCAGACAAGGTAAAACAGGACCATTGGGACACTTGTAACAGCAGGATAATATCATGGTTGTTAGGGTGTATGAGTGACTCAATAAAAAGGTATGTGATGTTTGTGACCAACTTTGCTCAGATTTGGAGAGAGATGGAATAAAGATATTCTGTGACCAATGGGTCTAAAAAGTATAAGATATGCAAGGATGTGTATGAACCAAAGCAAAATGGAAGGCTTGTTTCAGAATACTATACTGATATGAAGACATTGTGGGAAGAACTGGAGAACTTCACAAACTATCCTCCCATTACTGAAACAACAGCTGAAGTAACAACATTTGTTGAGGCCATGAACAAAGAAAAAGAAGAGCAGTTTCTAAATGGCCGGGTTGGATGACTCATACAGCACTATGAGAAGCAATCTTCTTATGTTGTCTCCTCTGCCTTCTGTTAACAGTGCTTGCTGCACCTTGTCACAAGAAGAGTCTCAAAGAGAATTGCACAAGCTTGTAAAAGAGGAGGGAGATATGATAGCTATGTTTAGCAAGAGCAATGAACTGGTATGCACATCATGTGGGAAGCATGGTCACTTGACTGAGAAGTGTTGGACTGTTGTTGGTTACCCACCAAGACACCCTAAGTATCAAAAAGATCAAAAAGGGAAAAGCAAGGAACCATATCACAAGAAATCTGCAGGTTACAACGAAAGTGGTTCCAGATGGAACAAGGGAAGTGCTGATAACATAACCAAGATGACAGCTAATGCTAAATGTGATGCAAGCTCAACTGGAGGATCATCAAGCACGGTGAACACAGGACAGATTGAAAAGCTGTTGAAAATGTTGTTAACATCCTCAAATGGGAATGACAATGCATCAGATGATGAAGTGGATCTAGCTTACTCCAATATGGTAAGCTCTTATTATGCAAGCACCTTGGAAGGTCAATGGATAATTGACACTGTGGCTAGGGATGTAAATGATGCGAGTCGAGCTCGAGTTTGGCTAAACTCGACTCGAACTCGAAAACTCGAAATCAAGCTCGACTCGACTCGAAAACTCGCGAGCTTGAAAAAATAAACTCGACTCGAACTCGAAATTCTAAACTCGAGTCGAACTCGAGGTCGAACTCTAATCAAGCTCGAACTTAAAACTCAAACTCGAATCAAGCTCGAACTCGAATCAAGGCTCAACTCAAACTTGAGTCAATCCATGTACCTTAAGTTAGGTACTTGGAGTAGCCTTTATAAAGAAAAAAAAGTTGGGTGTTTCATTGTCCAACCAATGTGGGACTTTATGAAACAAACTTTCATAGAAAAATATGGTTTCCAACCAAAAAGTTTATGTTTCATTTATAAAGAACACAAACTTAAACTTTTGTTTCCCAACCAATGTGGGACAACTTTAATTCAAACAATAAGTATAGCTAGAGTAGTAACATTTTATAGAGAAAAAAAGGCTATTGTTTACACTATAAACCAATATGGGACATTTAATATTTTACATAAAAGATCATTTTTAATAATTTTCCACTTTGTTCATGAGATTTTGAACCGAGCTAAGGCTAAGGCTCGTTAAAATCTTGTGCTCGACTTGTTAACCATAACCTAAAGACAAACTATAATTAAAGTGCACTATGAAAATATTTTCTATGGAAGTGTTTATTATATTTCATGGATTAAATTCTTTGAAAAGTTTCAGAATTATTTATTGAAATTGCAAGTATTATATATAATTTTTTTTCGAGTTTCTCACGAGCTTTTCGAGTCGAGTAGGTAGTAACTCAAGCTCGACTCGTTAGTCATCGAGTCGAGCTCGAGTTCGAGTCGAGCTTACTCAAGTCGAGCTTTGACCGAGTTTTGACCGAGTCGATCTCGAGTAGCTCGCGAGTTGTCTCATCTCATTTACACCCCTAACTCGGGCATCACATCATATGACAAGAGACATGAGTCTCTTGGAAAATGTGAGAAAACGCAAAAGTAAAGCCAAGATAAACTTACCTACTAGAGACATCTTGCATCACTCATGGGGGAGATGTGAAACGAAAAACAACCGCACCTTTGAAAAATATGTTGTTTGTACCCACTTTCAAGCACAATATGATATCTGTGAGAAAATTGTCTCACAATTGGTGGATGTAGAGCCATATTTCACTCAAACTTTTGCATGATTCAGGAAAACAAGAGTGAATCACTCTTTGGAGTAGGAAAGGTTCACAATAGGCTGTATTACTTGATTAATGAACCTATAAGCAATATAATGAAGGGTGTTGGTGGAAAGATGATAACAAGAGAGAATGAGAAAGAAACTCATGCTATGATAGCTAGTCATCTTGATATACTGACCAGGGTATCAAAAGAAAACAAAACCAGTGAAAGCAACTTGTGGCACATGAGATTGGGATATGCTCCCATGAGAAGAATCTCACAAATTGAAAACTTGAGAGGCTTTGATAAACACAACAAAGAAACCTGCATTGTGTGCCCTCATGCAAAGTTCACCAAGATTCCATTTTCTACAAGCCACTCCAAAGTAACTGATGTGTTTGAGTGCACACACCTGGGGACCATATAGAGTGAATTCAAAAAATCATCAAAGGTACTTTCTAACTGTTGTTGATGATCACAGTAGAATGACTTGGATTCATCTGATAAGACAGAAATATGAGGCCTATGAGGCTCTGGGCACCTTTGTGAACATGGCAAGAACACAGTTTAACAAGAAAGTGAGAAGGGTAAGATCAGATAATGCAGTTGAGTTCAATGACAGGTTGTGCAAGCCTCTCTTTGCTAAGCTAGGCATACATCATGAAACATCATGTGTTGATAATCCTGAACAGAATGAAAGGGTAGAAAGAAGGCATATAAACCTGCTTGAGATGGCTAGGGAATTAAAATTGCAAGCAGGACTTCTAGCTCAGTTCTGGAGAGATTGATGCTTACTGCAGCACACATCACCAACAGATTGCCTACTCCTGTGCTTCAAAACACATCACCTTATGAGGTACTATATAAATACAAATTATGATAATTTAAAAGCTTTTGGTTTTTTTATAATTGCTCACAATCCTAGCAAAACTGGGGATAAGTTGGAAGTGAGAGGGATACCTTGTATTTTCATAGGTTATCCTACAATACAGAAAGGGTATAGATTGTTCAATCTTCTAAACAATACAACCTCTATAACGAGGCACACCAAGTTTTATGAACACTTATTTCCATATCAAGTGTTCAATAAAACTACAAAAAGCATTGTTCAATGTGAGCCTGAACCTACAAGAGAGTGGTATGAAACATAAGTAGAAACAACTCAACAAAATGAATCACAACCTCAAACATTTAGTGATCCTCGTGACACTGAAGTTGAAACAACCAGTGATCCTCAAGACACTTGTGGTGAAAGACAACGTGAAACACAAGAAATTCTTGCATCTAGGAAGTCTACTAGGACTTACAGATCCCCCCCACATGGCTTAGTGAGTATCACACTCACATGGCTCACTCAAAACAGCTAGAAAACGTTCAAAAAGGCCTAACCTTACCCACTAGCTCTTATTTCTGCTGTTTGCAACTCAAATTGTGAAACACAGTGAGCATTTCACTATAAACAAGCAGTGAAAGATCACAACTGGGTCAAGGCTATGAATTAAGAGCTTGAGGCTCTTGAGGTGAATGACACATGGGACATCACCCCTTTGCCACCTGGAAAAAATCCCATAGGGTGCAAATGGTTGTACAAAAACAAATACAAATCTGATGGGAGCCTAGGAAGACAAAAGGCTAGGCTAGTTGTCCTTGGGAATAAACAAAAATATGGGGTAGACTATGCAGAGACTTTTGCACCTATTGCAAAGCTTACAACTATGAGATCCCTTCTAGCTGTGGGTGCTATAGAAAACTAGTTCATTCATCAAATGGACGTTAAAAACACCTTCTTACATGGTGATTTACAGGAGACTGTATTCATGAGACTACCACTTGGCTACAAATGCAAAGGTGACAAAAATAGAAGTTCAAGCTGAGGGGGAGCAGCCTACTCCTAACAAGCACAAACCTGACCTGGTATGCAAGCTAAAAAAATCACGCTATGGGCTGAAACAGGCCCCCAGACAGTGGTTTGCAAAGCTAAGTTCTGCTTTGAAAAAAAATAACTTTGTTCAAATAAGGTCTGACTACTCAATGTTCACTAAACAGGAAGGAACTGCATTCACTTGTATATTGGTCTATGTTGATGACCTACTTCTAGCTGGAAACAATGAGAAGAGCATTCAACAAGCCAAGGATTTCTTGTCTACTCACTTTCACATGAAATACATAGGACTAGTGAGCTACTTCTTGGGCATAGAAGTTGACAGATCAAACAAGGGCATTTTTTTATCTCAAAGAAAGTATGTGTTGGACTTGATTAAAGAATACAATCTTGAGAAGTGTAGAACCCTCAAGGTTCCCATGGACACTCACAACAAACTCACCCCTGATACTGGGAGTCCACTTGATGATCCTCAAAAGTATCAAAGGCTCATTGGCAAGTTGATCTACTTGATAATCACTAGGCCTGATATCTCTTTTATTGTCCATGTGCTCAGCAAGTTTATGCACTCACCCACTTCATCTCACTACCAGGCTGCTCTTAGGGTACTTAGGTATCTAGCTGGGTCTCCTCAACAAGGAATTTTCTTGGCAAGCACATCCACAGCCCAGTTCACTGCCTACTGTGACAGTGACTGGGTTGGCTGCACTTCCACCAGAAGATCCACTTCTGGATTTTGCATTCTTCTTGGCACTTCTCCCATATCATGGAATTCAAAAAGACAATATGTTGTTGCCCGGTCTACTGCAGAAGCTGAGTATAGATCAATGGCCTTGAATGTGTGAAGTCATGTGGCTCAAGCAACTCTTGAAGGATCTTGGGCTCAAGAACATAGGCTCAACTATTGTCAAATATGACAACCAGGCAGCCCTTGCTATAGCAACCAACCCATTGTACCATGAGAAAACCAAACACGTGGACATTGACTGCCACTTCATCAGAGATAAAGCTACAGAAGGCATCATCACTCCTGTTCATGTTTCAACCAAGGAATAATTGGCTGACATCTTTACCAAGGTTTTGAGCATTGATCAACAGCAACATCTCCTTCACAAGTTGGGAGTTTGTTCCAACACTACACTCTCAGCTTGAAGGGAAATGTTGAAGTATACAAAATGTGCTCATCTCATCTTGTAAGGCCAAGGCCCAATTTTAATATAGCTAGCTAAGCAGCTCACATGTGTGTGTAATGAGCTGTATTGTTGTCTTTTTATGAGCCACCTTTGTAGAGGTATTTCCTAGGGTTTTGGTGTAGCTGACAAGGCACTTTCTCTAGGAAGATTTGCCACTATATAAGTTGTTATTGTCCTTAAGAGACGTAATAAACAATGAATGAAAAATACACAAAAATGCTAGCTACAAACTTCTCTCTACACTGCACTCTTACAGCAGCAGATCCTAACAAATGAAGAATGTCATTTGTTTACAGGATTTGATGCAAACTTTATCAAATATCTATGAGAATCCCTCGGCAATTAACAAGGTGTATTTGATGCGTCAGTTGTTTAATCTTGAGATGGTTGATGGAACTTCGGCCGCCGAACACATAAATGAGTTCAATTCGATTATTAGCCAATATTCTTCGGTTGATATCAATTTTAATGATGAAGTGAGGGCATTGATCTTGATGTCTTCTTTGCCTATATCATGGGATACGGTGGTTTCCACCATTAGCAACTTTTCCAGGAAGGAGAAGTTGGTATGTGACAATGTGAGGGACCTTATCTTGAGTGAGAGCATTCGGAGAAAGGAGTCCGGTGAATCATTGGGTGGAGCTTATCATAGTGGTAATATGGGAAGGGGAAGACAAGAAAAGGGTAATGCAAAGCATGGAAGATCGAAGTCTAGGGGACGAAATAAGTCGAAGCGTGGTGCTCATCTTTTGTATTGGGGGGTTGCGGTGTGAAGGGGCACACTAAAAGAGAATATCCCAATCCCAAGAAGAAGAAGGGTGGTGTGAATCATAAGAATCGGGATGATGCAAGTTCATCCGTTAGTGTTGCATCCGATGAACTTGGTGATGATTTGATCTTTAGTGTTGATAGCTCAATTGAGTCTTGGATCCTTGGTTCGGGAGCTTCATTTCATTCCTCTCCATGCAAGGAGCTATTTCGCAACTTCAAGGGTGGGAAGTTGGGGAAGGTTTATCTAGCTGATGATGAGCCTTTGGATATTATGGGGAAAGGGGAAGTTATGATCAAGACTTCAAGTGGGAGCCTATGGAAACTTCAAGATACTAGGTTTATACCTAAGTTGAAAAAGAATTTGATTTCGGTGGGTCAATTGGACTTATGCGGCTATAGAACCATGTTTGGTGATGGTGTTTAGAAGGTGACCAAAGGATCTATGGTGGTGGCTCGTGGCTCTAAAACTGACACTTTATACACTACCATAGGGTGTAAAAGCATGATTGCTACAACCACGGAATATGACACCAAGCTATGGCATACTAGGCTTGGGCACATGAATGAGAAATGGATGAAGATTCTAGCTTCAAAGGGTAAGTTGTCGGGTTTGAAATCAATCGACATGGAATTTTGTGAGAGTTGTGTCTTTGGGAAGTAAAAGAAAGTGTCCTTCACAAAAACCAAGAAGTCTTTAAAAGATGAGAAGCTAGAGTTAGTGCACACGGATGTACGGGGACCTTCCCCCCATCAATTCCCTTGGTGACTCATGGTATTCTTTGACCTTCATAAAGCACAAGTCTGAGGTGTATGAAACCTTCAAGGTTTGGAAGGCGGAAGTTGAGAATCAATCGGGCAAGAAGATAAAGAGCATCAATTTTGATAATGGAGGTGAGTATGAGTTGAAAGCTTACAAGAAGCTTTGTCAAGAGCATGGCATTGTCTTGGTGAGGACTATTCCGGGGAAACCTCTCCAAAATTGGGTAGCGGAGAAAATGAATAGATTACTTCTTGAGAGGGCAAGGAGCATGAGGATTCATGCGGGTCTTCCTAAGTGCTTTTGGGCCGATGACGTGAACATCACGGCATACTTGATCAATCGGGGACCTAGTGTTCCCTTGGAGTTCAAGATTCCGGAGGAAGTTTGGAGTGATGAAGAGGTATGTCTTTCACACTTGAGAACTTTTGGTTGTGTTGTTTATGTTCAATCCGAAAAGCGTGATAAGCTTGACCCAAAGGCCATTAAATGCTACTTCATAGGATATGGTTGTGAAAAATATGGGTATCATATTTGGGATCTTAAGAATTGTGTGGTGATTAGGCATTGTGATGTGACTTTTGATGAGAAGTCCTTGTAGAAGGATACTTTTGGTGGAGATTCCATTGAGAGAGGATGGATTGTAGAAGGTATATTAAGCCGCTGAAACAATACTCTCCCTTATTGCACTATTTGTTGTTGACCGACGCGGGTGAACCGGAGTACTATGGTGAAGCAATGAAGTCTAGTAAATCGTCTAAGTGGGAGCAAGCCATGAAAGATGAGATGGACTCATTGGTGAAGAACAAGACTTGGTTGTTGTGTGAACTACCCAAGGGAAAGAGAGCATTGTTGAACAAGTGGATCTTTTGAAAAGAAGGATGAACCGGACGGCACTATCCGTTTCAAGGCGAGGCTTGTGGTAAAAGGGTTTTCACAAAAAGAAGGGGTTGATTATCAAGAGATTTTTGCTCCGGTTGTGAAGCTAACCACTATTAGAATCTTATTGGCAATAATGGCTTCCAAAAATCTTTTTCTTGAGCAATTGGATGTGAAAACGGCGTTTTTACATGGGGATTTGGAAGAGGATCTCTATATGAAGCAACCGGAAGGCTTTCAACATCAGGGTAAAGAGAACTTGGTGTGTAAGCTCATGAGGAGCTTATATGGGTTGAAGCAAGCTCCAAGGTAATGGTACAAGAAGTTTGACATGTTTATGCTAGGAAATTATTTTGTGAGATCGGATGGAGATCATTATTGCTACTTTCAAAGGTACGTAAATGGTTGTTTCTATTTGCTTCTCTATGTTGATGATATGTTTATTGCGGGTACTAGCATGGATCTTGTCAATAAGTTGGAGGAGAAGTTGTCAAATAAGTTTGAGATGAAAGACTTGGGTAAGGCAAAGCAAATACTTGGCATGAGAATTGAGAGATAAATCGGCGGTGTGTGTTGAGGTTGTCTCAGGAGGAGTATGTCAAGAAGGTGCTAAAAAGGTTCAACATGGTTGATGTGAAGCCTCGGAGTTCCCCTCTTTCTATTGACCTCAAATTGTCAATGGAGGATTCACCCAAAACGGATGAAGAAAAGGAGCAAATGGCCATTGTTCCTTATGCTTCGGCTTTGGTAGCATGATGTATGCTACGGTGTGCACAAGGATTGACATCGCTCATGCGGTGGGAGTTGTGAGTATGTTCATGGCAAATCTGGGTGAGCAACACTGGGAAGCCGTGAAATGGCTCATGAGGTACTTGCTAGGTACTTCTTCTATGGCTCTTTGCTTTGTGAGAAAAGGAGTGATCTTAGAAGGTTTAGTTGATACCGATTTTTGGGGGATGTGTTAATTCAAGCAATAGCACTTCGGGGTATGCTTTCACTATTGGTGGTACGACCATTAGTTTGATGTCCAAGCTCCAAAAGTGTGTCTCCATGTCTACCACGGAGTTCGAGTATGTGGCTATGTCGAAGGTGGAAAAGGAGATGGTTGAAGAATTTCCTTGAAGAAATGGGCATGAAGCAACAACAATGTGTGTTGCATAGTGATAGCCAAAGTGCGGTTCAATTGGCTAAAAATCCTATGTTTCACTACCGAACCAAGCACATAGAAAGGCACTACCACTACACTAGGAGTTTGGTGGATGATGGTGTCTTGGTTTTGAGGAAGATTGCCGGTTCGATGAATCGGACGGACATGCTCACTAAGGTGGTTCCTAGTGAGAAATTGAGGTTGTGTAGGACCTCAATTGGTCTCCATTGCTAGATGGAGGGAGTAAGCATATTTGGTGAAAATGGGTTTGGTTGGTGAGGTTTTTTAGGGGTTGTATATGGTGTTGCATATGGGTTGTATGTGGTGTTGATTTGGTGTGTTTGTGCTCCGTTTTCCCCAACTCCTAGTGGGATATTGTTGAGGTTGATGGTGGAGTTGCGCAAACATGGAAGCTCGTGCACACAAGCGAAGGTAGCCCAAACATAAGCTCAGGAGACCGGGCGGGAGTTCGTGAGCTCGAGCGGGACAGTATGCCCGAGCGGGCGACCTTAGTTGAAGCTCAAGGTAGAATGCTTGGCACCCCCTGCACCCGGGCGGGCGACCCACGGCTCGGGCGGGCTGTTCTTGACCTGTTGGTTCTGCTTGCAAGGCAAAATGCTGGCACATCCCTGCACCCGGGCGGGCAATTATTCGAGCCCGTCCGGGCTACCTAGATCTGTTGGGATTTTTTACGAGTTTGAGCTTTAATCTCGACCCTTAGATTGTTTTATCCCCCTTAAAAGTATATCAACCCCCCCCTCTTTCATGTTTTAGGGTAATATTCACACAAAGAGAGATTTCCTAGGGTTTAGTGAAAGAGGAGAGATTATAGCATTAAACTCATCCATTAGTGTTTGTATTATTCATGCATTGTTGCCATTAATAAAATGTGCTTGCTTGGTGGGTTTTTTCTCCCGGTGCTCGGGTTTTCCCATGTTATTCGGTTTTTTCATTATTTTACTTTCTTGTGCTTAGTTTCATCACTTTGCATTAGTTATTGATTAGTGTTAATTGCAAGTAATTAGTATTTTGCTTAGTCTCATTCCGAAAAGGTAGGTAATGCTCGTAGCAACCCAGGCCTAATCTCACACTCAATCTCCCCATCTTCGTAGACAATACACATCAAGTTTGGATCAGAACTAGGACCGGCTAGCTCCTTCAAAGTGTGCGCCATCTCAAATTTAGGTTCTTCTTCCTCCTCCAAAGATGGATAACTTTCACTAAGACGCAATGGAATATGACGTGCTTGCTCAAGTTGTTGAGCTCGAGTCTTTTCCACTAGATTAAGAGAATGAAGTTGAAAGGAGGAATGATAAGTCCCTTGTTACTTGCTGCAAATGCTTTTAATCTTTTGTGTTTTAAGTTTCTGTCAAACATTCACAAACAAAGAACAAAGAGGACTAGACGGAAAGTTGTTAATAAAGGCTAGCGAGAAAAATTATTAGAAATGCAAAAAAAAAAAAAATTAAGAACGGCAATTCCCAGCTACGGCGCCAAAATTTGGTACGATTGTCGTGTGCCTACCAAAAATAACCTATCTATAGCCTTCTAGCAATGTAGTCGAGTAAGTTAGGGTCGATCCCACAAAGAATTGAATTTATTTTATTATTTCTTGTGTTAGTTAGGAATTCATGTTTTTGAAAGTATGTGAATTAACTAAATCAACTACTAACTAGAAAAAAGATATTAAATGACTAAAACTAAGAAATAAACAATAAAAAATAATAGGATAGGGATCATAAAATATATTCTGGCATTAGAAAATTAATCGGTCATCGAATTAATATGTCATGAATGGAAAATTAGACAAGTTATGCATGCACCTTCATGTTAACCCCGAACACAAATAGGTATCCCAAATTTCCTTTAGTTGTAGATAAAACCCACCAAAGAGGTGCAAATTCTTTGATGGTTTGGGAAGTACGTAGAACTATGTGCTCTCAAGCATAATTTTGGCACATTTTTCACATAGTTTGCTCAAATGGAGAAAATGTAAACTGTGTAAAAAAACGTGAGAGGGATCTAAAGAACTATGGAGGCTTTGCCAAAGAGGTGATAACCCATTGAAAGAAAATTAAACTTTAGCTTCGCATCTGAAGCGTTCCGTCAGGCACCTTTCATGCAATTAATGAAGGATTGAACTTTCAAAATAGGGGGGCAATTGACCAAAAAAAAAAAAAGAAACTCCCAAGTCCTAAGTTCGTACAACTGGTAGTTAAAAGCCAGAGGCTGCTAATTAAATTGAAATAGAAAGTTGGAATTATATTAATTTTCAAGATGGTTTTGGCATATTATGTGGAATAATGAGGCAATATTGCCTAACATTTACGAGGAAAAAATTGCTAGTATTGGCTTATTGCCTAAAATTGTGACCTATATAAAGGGGCAGCTGAAGGACTATAAAATATCAAAAAATAAGCACACAACATCATCAGTTTTTGCTTCTTCTCCTACCATTTCAAATACCTAGCCATCAGTTTTATTTTTCTTAGTTTTGGCATGGCTACTAGCAACCCTCCCATGGCTTTCGCCACGTTACTGTTCACTGTAGCATCCATATTTTTTAGCTTACACCCTACAGGTATATATGTTGATTCTGACTCTTAACAATTTAATGTTGATTCTTTGGTATTGGCCATTATCTAAGTGCATTCTCCCAGAGTATATGTAGTACATAATGATATATTTGTTTCTTTGAGACGGTTCCACAATAATATACCATGAGATAAAATAACACTTGCTATGTTACATATATGACTTATTTTATTTTAGGAGATAATACTAACCTCCGTTATTAAATAAGTGACACTCTTCTCCCTTTTATCTGAGAGCTCTTTAAGAGAAATTCAAAAACAGTGGAAGTAAATTTTAATTTTTCTTGCTTCTGTTAAATTAGTACTCCTGTACTAAGATCATATGAAACACCCAAGTAAGCTATCACCGTGATAGTATCACGCATTGTCAAGGATGAGAACAAAAAGTCACTTTTTTTATATATACAATTAACATAAATTACTATGGAAGTTTGAGGAGTTACTAATCCTAATGTCAAATTTTTTTAGAATAAAACCTCTTCTGGACTTCTAAGTGATCCAAACTCTTCTTCTTTAATGAGTGCGGCTAAGTTGGGCTTATAGGAGACTAGGAGAGTATTGAAGTCCTATGAAAACCCAGGTGAGTCAATTGATTCAGATTGAGTTATCAGATTTGTCATTCATTCTACTGTTTAAAATAGTAAAATTAGATAAAGAAAACCATAATTTTTGGCTGGTTTTATGTTGCTCCATGTTATCAAGTGTCGAGTATATAGGACAGTGTTGGACTAGGATTTTTACGGGTACAGTTAGGTTTGCATCAAGGCAGGTCATTTCAGGTAATACAGGTCGGGTCAGTTTTGCATGTCTACGTGACTACTTGTCTACATCAACCTTTAAGCTTGTATGTTATGGAATGCAGAGGCACAAATTGGAGTATGTTATGGAAACAATGGAAACAACTTACCAACCCCGCAAGAAGTGGTCAGCCTCTACAAATCCAATGGCATAGGAGCAATGAGAATCTATGCTCCCGATCAAGCAACTCTCCAAGCCCTACAAGGATCAGGCATCAGAATCATCCTAGATGTCCCCAGGGACAACCTTCAGTCTCTAGCATCCGATCAATCGGCTGCTAACCAGTGGGTTCAAAACAACGTCGTCCCCTTTGCATCGTCGATCAAATACATCGCAGTTGGGAACGAAATCCACGCATCTGATCAACAAGCACCATCAGTGGCACCAGCTATGCAAAATGTTCTTAATGCGCTGAATTCAAACAACTTAGGTGGACAAATTAAGGTTTCTACAGCCATTGATACAACCTTGATCACAAATTCCTTCCCACCGTCTAATGGTCAATTTAGTGATGGGGGATATATTACTCCAATAATTAACTTTCTAACTAGCAATGGTTCACCATTGTTGGTTAATGTTTACCCTTACTTTGCTTATACAAACGACCCACAAAGTATCCAGCTTGACTATGCATTATTTACTTCCCCTGGAACTGTGGTTACTGATACCAACAATGGAAATAATTATCAAAATCTATTTGATGCGCTTCTGGATGCAGTGTACGCGGCTCTAGGGAGGGCCGGTGCACCTAATACAGCGATAGTGGTGTCCGAGAGTGGATGGCCATCAGAAGGTGGGAACGCTGCCACATCTGACAACGCAGGAACTTACTATAGGAATTTGATCGGTCATGTAAGCCAAGGAACTCCTTTGAAACCAGGGCAAGGAATTGAGACTTACTTGTTTGCTATGTTTGATGAAAATAATAAAAACGGAGATGCCACTGAGCAGCATTTTGGACTTTTTACACCTGCTCAACAGGCTAAGTATCAACTCAGTTTCAGTTGATGACCGTCAACATCCTTAAAGTAACAAATATATACACGATGCTGTTGATATAGATATATACATGTATACTAAATAAATATGATATGGTTTCTATTTTGCTTTACCTGCATAACTCATTGAGAATATACTTGGAAATAAATATGATATGGTTTCTATTTTGCACCTGCATAACTCATTGAGAATATACTTGGAAATAAATATGATATGGTTTCTATTTTGCTTTCTTCCATTTTGACATATAGTTTACATCAAGAATTTGAAGTATTTAAAAGTTATGATTCTAGAGTAGAGAGAGTGCTCGTGTGAAAGTAGTAATGAACTAAGTAATAATTAACTATAATTACATGACTATAAAAATTTGTTTCAAATTACTAGGTACAAGTATCCTTTGTAATAGCTCTGTTATTTATATCCATTCCATATCACTTTTGTTCAAGAACATAAGAATATTCAATGATCAACTTACTATATAAAAGATAATGTGACAACTTTTTTAACGCCAATTCCTTAAATATATTTGTATCACCAGAGAAGCCAAAGGGTCAACCGGTCAGGTTTTACTACAATTACATGAAATGCGTTTCGATAACATCCTTTTACGATTGGGTATGGCTCCGACTATTCCTGGAGCCCGCCAATTAGTTAACCATAGACATATTTTAGTTAACGACCGTATAATAGATATACCAAGTTATCGTTGCAAATCCCAAGATACTATTATGGCGAAGGATGAAGAAAAATCCCGATCTCTAATTCAAAATTCTCTTGATTCATCCCCCACAAGGAATTGCCCAAACATTTGACTCTTAACCCTTTTCCATATAAAGGATTAGTCAATCGAATACTCCCTCCGTCCCATAATACTCTTGACACTTATCAATGCACGTAGTTTTAGATGATAAGTTGTTTGGTTATCAATTGTTATTTTATTGAAAAGTAGATGTGATAGGAGTTAGTAGTTAGTGAAAGTAGTATTATTTTATTTTAAGGAGAGAGATTGTGGGGCATGGTTAGAGTTGGTGGGTGGTAGGAGTGATATTATTTTATTTGGAGAAGGGAGAGTGTGGGCCAACTTAAAAGGTAGAAGAATTAAAATAATAGTGGGTCATATCCAAAAATAGAAGTGTAAAGAGTATTCTAGGACAGATGAAAAAGGAAAGTGTAAAGAGTATTCTGGGACGGGGGGAGTAATAGATAATAAGTGAGTCCGTTTGAAATAAATGAATTCCTAGTGTCCGCAAATCCTAAAATAATAGCACTCTGTATGACTATTAATTCTGGAGGGAGTAGATTATAGGAACAGCTTACACCATGGTACAATTTTCTTACTAGGTGTACAAAAAATGAGTCAATGTGATGCTATTCTACAAGATTATTACAAGTGATGAAAGTTTGAAGCATGTATACAAATTAATTTACAAATAACAGTGTCCTATAAGCTGATTAGAAGGGATGGGTCTCTATTATGAACTTGTGATTTGAAACCCCAAATGGAAACCTGTCAAGATAATAACTTCAGGTCGCTGAGTTTAATTTTCATTTCTGTACACGACCACAGATCCTTAGGACCTGCACTGTGAAGCATATACGAAAGCAAGATGTTTAGCTGAAATCTTTTGAACAAAATATAAGTTGTGTAAAACATATGATTTTAGATATTACTAGGTTTCATATCAATATAGGATTCAATTTCCATCCTCAGAATAAATCTGTCCTTCACACTTCTAAGTTTGGCCTTCTTGAAGGGGAACTACTTAGCTCGTCTATTCATCATTAACCTACAGACAAAAACTATGCATTTGACTTTTGAAGGTTACTTATCATCATTCGTACAAAGAAGTTGCAGATAAATCTGAACCAACAAAAAATGAAACCTAAGATCATGCAAGTCCGTGATCTGTGGCCTATATTTGTGCTTTTTAAGTAAAGTAGCTAGTATGTCTAGCAAAGTGTCTGAAACATCATCTATTTCCTTTTTTCGATAGAAACTGAAACGTAATTTTTAGACAAACTGATGGCAAATTCAGATATAACTCGGGAAGTTAAGAAGACTAACCCCGTCCAATTGACAATGTTCAATTTTGGGCACAAATCGAAATCGACTGAAACTCTGATTTGCAGTAACTATCTTCTCAGCATCCGTTTCATATACTTCAGAGCCGATCGTAGCATTGATCTAGCCTTTCTATCTGGGGTGCACCCAGACAATATCATTTCTTCATAGACAGAAGGAACCTGAAGTTTTTATGGATTAGTACATAAATCACATAATATAAACTGATGCATTTCAGAATCGTTATTAGTTTTAATACTTGCAACCTTTCCTATACTGCAACGTGTTCTTAGAACAATAATAAGTCACATACCAACTAGACAGTCATAATCTAGCAAAACTATTCTCTTTTTCATAGTTCAGCAAGCACCTCAAAAAGTCAAGATCAGATCAGTAATAGACTAAAAGTTACTCCCTCCATTTCTTCGGTTACTGCGTTTATGGTTTTAAGTTAACACACAGATTAAGACAAAATAAATTCTACTAAAAGAAGAGGAAACTCAGTGCATGACACCAAGAGTCAATTTCAGCCATCAATTAGAATTTCTAAATGCCAATTCCAGTTGAAAAAACCACTTATCCTTCCAAACAAAGCAGAGCAACTTTGAGTTGTCCCCCTTTAACGTAGTTTTTCCTGATTTCTTCTGCAAATGGTCTTTGGGTGATTGGGGCAAGACTTTTCGAAGTTATCTATGTCCCCAAAGTTCTTCCCCCTGTTTTCTGGTTATCTTCTTCTAGTACTCCCTCTGGTTTTTATTAGTTTACCCACTTCTTTGGGCACAAAGTTTTAGGAGAAATAGGTATGTGGGTCATAATAGGATAAAGTATTAATATATTGGCATATTGTATAGAAGTTAATGTTGTGGGCCAAGAAAAGTAGAGTGAGAAGGTAAAGATAATAATAAACAATTCGTGGAACCATTCCGAAAACAGAAAAAAAAGAGGTGTGTAAACTAATAAGGGACAACCCAAAAAGGAAAGTGGGTAAAATGATAAAAACCACAGGGAGTACACCGCATTTCCCCCAGATCTAATACTTCTACAAGACTACAACTATAACTCACAGTAATGATTCTCAGTTGTTGTCCATCCTTATTTAAGGGTCATTCCCTTCACAAGGACTACCTAATGAATATTTTCTCAATACATTCATAAAGAAAATAAAGTCGTTCTACAGGCTAGTAGTCTATTGAGATTAGCTTCACTAAAGGATCCAAGGTCTACAGCATAAATAGACTAATAATTAATAATATTTGGAAAGGCAATGTTGTGGCATGAGAGGAGAGAAACTTAATCAATTATGGCGCATGTAAATAACTCATTATTTTTCACCAGCGATAGTTGAGATAATGGAGCAACAAGAGCTACATGGGAAACGCTCAAATATATCTGTATTCCTATATGGCTATATCTGTACTGATATTTACGAGCACAAAGCTCCAATGACACATGTCATTCCCTCCCTTTTCCTTCTTCCTTCCATAAACAGCTGGAAAAGAACAAAATCTAACTGAACTTTTTGAGTTACTCTATAACGGCAAATTCAATATTACTTTGCGTCCTCCTTTAACACTACCATTATTAGCCATTATAGTGTAGTCTTCCTCACCATCACTATTCTTAACTTTGCCACCATTAGCTAACAAAAATTAGTATAGAACCGGTGTATTGCATATTTGCATGGGTCAAAGAAATAATAAATTGTTCTATTTAAGAGACCTACACTTCATATAATATTATAAGATTGCAATTTGCATGCCTTATTAAAAGAAACAGAGGGAGGGACATACTAGCAAACTTATTTCCTAGTCAACTTCATCTTGCCAAATAAAATGTGATAGAGCCCTTAAGCTAAGGGCAGAGAGCAGTAACTCAGGAGTACAAGAGTATATATGAGGAGTGTGCACAAAAGTATATTGGCAATGGAATTACTGTTCTCACAATAATCAGTTCATCAAATTGACGAGTGCAGGAGAATACTATAACTTTTCTCAACAGAGCTGTATGTGTGAAATGTAGAAATTTTACCTTATCAAATTTTTCCACACGGACTAATGCTTTCATAAGTGTTGTAAATGTAACAACATCTGGTTTCAAATCCTGCATTTACAGCCAATAAAATGATTTGGCAGAAGAATAAAATATTCGTTGAGGTCTTGATGAAAAGACGATAACTGCAAAGCAAGAGCACACCACAGTACTTACATTTTCTTTCATATACTGTAGAACTGCAAAGGCTTCAGAATCCCTTCTGTCCTCTCCAAATGCATTGATTAGTGCATTGAGAGCTAAAATACTTGGCTTGAGGCCATCTGCTCTCATAAGCCTAAATGCATTCACTGCTTGGTCCGATAAACCCTGCAAAGTGAGAAGCGTACATCAGACATGCATCTTCAGCCATTACAAGAGATATCAACTAGGATTTAGTGAGTAAAGCAAGGACATTTGATCTATTACAATCTTCAGCACAATCAAATCCCACAAAATAGCCACAATTAAATGCCCTCATTTCATATTATGTAATGTGACAAAACTTGCTCAAACAAACAAAATGAAATACAGCTTACCAATAGATTAATCACAATGCTAAACAAGCACATAAAATCACCAGCTTTATTATATAATTGTATGTGAGCAGAATATCATGCCAATATTATTGTATATATTAAGAATACCAAAAGATTGAGGTAAACTCACAAACCATACCCTTTGGGCATAGGCATTAATCAAGGCATTGTACATTGTTTCAGAAGGTTTTAATCCACTAGCCTTCATAACCTCCAGGCATTCAATGGCCTCCGTGAATCTTCCCGACTGCCCATATATATCAACTAAAGTCGTATACGTCACAACATTAGGTAATAATCCTTGGCCCTGCATCTTCCCCATCAAAGTCTTAACCTCTTCCAACTTCTCTTGCTCACCATAACAGTTGATCATAATGTTATAGGTTGTTGTACAAGGCACACACCCACTTTCTAGCATCTCCTGGAACAACTCCTCCCCCTTATCATGTCGCCGACCCTTACAATGACAATCAATCAACGTATTCCATGTACAATTATCGGGCTCAATCCCCTCGGCTTTCATCTTCTTGAAGGTATCCATAGCATGATCAAGACAGTTATACTTCCCAAAAGAATCAATCATTACATTATAAAAATGCCTATCAGGCTGCACCCCACAATTCCTCATCTCCTTCAAAACTTGGAACGACTTTTGCCAATCCCCATTATCGCGATAACTAGCCAATATCCTACTAAACACGAAAGAATTAGGCGGCACACCACTAGCTTCCATCTCCTTCAACACAATCCTAGCACTCTCCCATCTTCCTGCATTGGCATAAGCATCAATCAACAAGCTATAAGTATGCTCATCAGGCAAAACCCCAATTCTTTCCATCTCCGAAACAATAGACTCAGCATCCCTCAACATACCAGCCTTCACATATCCCTTCAAAACCGCGTTATAAGCTCTACTCCTCGGTCTCAACCCTCCTTCCTTAAGCTCCTCGAACACAGCCTCGGCCTCCTCAGCCTTCCCTGAATTCCCCAACGCCGAAATCACCGAAATCAACGTGGCCGTCTTAGGACTCAACCCATTCCCCTGAAGCACACCCAAAAACCACAACGCCCTGTCAGCATCCCCGGATTTCGCAAACCCCACAACTAAATCATTCAACAGTTGAGCATCAAGCTCAATCTTATCAGAATCAATCTCCTCATACAACCGAACCAAAACCGACGAATCCCCATGATTCTTATTATTCGTCCTCGCAATCGACTGAACCACAAGGCTGTAATTTACAAAATCAGGAGGGTACCTGAGAAAATCAATTGAAGGAAAAAAACATGAATTATTATTATTATTAACCCAGAGGGGAATATTTATAGTACATCAGATAAAACCCGAGGTAGGAACAGGAAAACAAAACCTAAACTAAATATAAGAGTACCCGTCTTGGCGCATCTTAGACATCAAATTAAGGGCCTTCTCAAGGTCGTCATTGCGAGCGCAAGCTCCAATGAGGGCATTGTAAGTTAAAGGGGTTAACTTCCGCCGTTGCGAAAGCAAGAAGGCTTCATAGAGCTTCTCGGATTTCCCTAACGCGTGGATTAAAATTGAGTAGAGTAATTCGTATGAGAAACAGAGGTTGTGTTTCTGCAGCCAAGTGACAACGGCGTAGGCAGTGGGAATGGAGGAGGGTGAAGAGACGAGGGTTTTGAGGAGGGAGTGCCAGTAGTGAGTTGGGACGGCGCGGTATGAGTCGGCGAGTTGGAACTCGGACGAGTTGACTGAATCGGGGGGCGAGTTGGTGGATGAGAGGAAGTGGAGGAGAGGGGTGAAGTCGTAGCGGTTGCGAGGGGTGGAAGGGACGGCGTCGTTTTGGTGGAAGGAGAGAAAGGTAAGGGGAGAAGAAGGGGAGGGGAGAAGAGGGGGAGGAGAGAGAAAGCGGAGGGAGAGAGAAGGTGGAGGGAGGAAAGAGTAGAGGTGTGGAGGAGTGAGTGGAGGAGAGAGAAGGAAAATGTTCATCTCTGCTTTGATGAAATGCAATGAGGGGAGAGGAGAGGATGTGGAGGGAAAAGATTATACTACTATCAAGTATAAATTACTCCACTAGTTGCACCAGGGCGACCGGAAGGAGGAACACATGCATTCAATCATGCTCGCGTGCAGTGAGTGTCATAAATGACACGAGAGTTAACTTTTTTTGTCAATAGTGAAAAATCTGTTTGTTTTTTCTTTTTTCTTTTTTTCTTTCATTTATTATATTCTTTTATTGATTAAAAGCCTAAGTCACGTGAATGTGTGTAGGAAAGTTAGTTTTGTTGTCATGTATGACACTCACTGCACTCAGGCCAATAGCTTGTGATATTTTGGCTACTAGTCAAAGTTGGTAGAGTTGGGTGCACCTGCGCCATAGTTGATAGTGTTGAGGCCAATTTTATCAAATAATAATTAATTAAATTCCTCCTTAAAGATATATAAATATAATTACGGTTTTTTCACCATATACCCTTGACAAAAAAAATTTGCACCATATACCCTTTCAACTTTTGAAATTCACCATATACCCCTCACCTTTCAAAAAATACATCGACTTACCCTTGTGACTAATGGTGTTAGACTTCCGTTAGTCATTAAGCCCGATTACTCCCCTAACCCTAATTAACTAACCTAAATCAAATCCTAATCCTAACCTTAACCCTAATCTAATACACTAACTTAGACCCAAACCCTAACCACCCCTCCCCCACCCCTTACCCCACTGCACCACCACCCCCTCACCACCACCACGTCACCACCACCACCCCCCCCCTTCCCCGTTGCTCGAACTCCCCTCCCCGGCTGCGGGAACCCCTCCCCCTCCCCAACCGTTGTCGAAGAACAAAGCACGAAGATCGAGGAGAGAGAAAATTGCTCGATGGGGGATGAACTTGATGGTGTCCAATTTTTCCACCATTTTTTATATTTGTTTCTGAGCTGAAGATTTCGTGAAATTAGGGTTGTAAATTTTGAAGAAGAATTGTAAAGAGAGAGATGGCGGGATGGGATAGGATTCAATCGTCGTCGAGATCGGGTTTGAACCGTAACTCATCCGAGTTGGATCGCTCATCTTCGCAGGGGAAGATGGGGAGGGGAGGGGGTTCGCGCAGCAGGGGAAGGGGAGGGGAGGAGGTCGACGGGGAAGGAGAGGGGTTGCGGGGCCGCTGCGGGGGGGGGGGAGGGTTGCGCGTCGGCGGGGAAGGGGAGGGGGCTTCGGGGGAGTGGGAAGGGGGAGATTCGGGGGGTGGTGGGGAGGGCCGAGGGGAGGTGGTGCTTGCATGGGGAGGGGGGCTTCGGGTGGTGGGGAAGGGGAGGGGACTGGCTGGGTGGTGGGGCCTTGGGTGGTGGGGGCAGTGGGGAGGTGGGGGGCTGGTGGGTGGTGGGCCGGTGGGGGGAGGGGTGTTAAGACCGTAAGAGTAAGGGTTAGGGTTAGGGTACTAGATTAGGGGTTAGGGTTAGGGTTAGAGGTAGATTTAGGTTAGTTAATTAGGGTTAGAGGGGGGATTAGGGGTTAATGACTAATGATGTTAGCCTTCCGTTAGTCATAAGGGTAAGTGGATGTATTTTTTAAAACGTCGGGGGTATATGATGAATTTGGAAACTTGCGAGGGTATATGGTGCAAAAAAAAAAATTGTCAGGAGTATATGGTGAAAAAACCGATATAATTATGATTACATTTTACACTCTATAAAATATATTTATAAAATTTATAAAAATGCAGGGGATTACATACTTCCTTTATTCTTTTCTAATTCTAACATATTGACTTTTGGCACTATAGACATGTACGAGATTGTAGGCGTGTTTTGATTGCCTATGCGAGATCACTAGTGGAAAAAACCTTATATGTCACAAGTTGAGTTCACTGATCCGGTTCTTTAAAAACCGGATCCGTTACAAGTAAACTGATCCGTTTCATCTAAAATCGGATCCGTTAATGTTGGGTTTTGGGGGGAAATGTGAATTTATTTAACTGATCCAGTCCATATAAGGAACCGGATCAGTTGGGCCTGGCCCATTATAAAACCTTCAGTCCCACTCCCATTTTGGAACTCTCTCTCATCCGCCTCTCACCCCCCCTCCCATCTAACAAACCCTAATTATCTATCAACCTCCCAGCCTTCTCTCTAATCCATTCTCTCACACACACGTTGTTTCCCTCTCACCCACTCAGATTCACTTTCCCTCTCACCCCTCTAACCCTAATCCCATTCTCTCACATGTCGTTTCTCTCCCTCTCTAACCCTCCTTAGTGAGTCTTCATCCTTCCTCAGTCCTCAAGAACTTCATCCTTCATCCTTTCGTAAATCAATAGCAAACCACCTCTCTCCTTTCGTGAATCAACAACCACCATCTCTCCTTTCGTAAAGTAACCGCCAACCACCGACTTCCCAACCACCGTCCTCAAAGACGAATCGAAGACGAAAATGTGAAGAGATTGCGAAAAGAAGACGCGAAGAGACAAAGTGAAGAAGAAAATGCGAAGATTCGAAGAAGAGGAAGTTATCGCCATTAGTTTTTCAAATCTAGGGTTCGTAAATTTTTTTTTTTATAATTAGTTTCAAATTTAGGTTTTGTTTTTAGTTTCTTTTTGTAAATAGGGTTTTTTTTGTAATTTGGGCTTCGTTTTAATTTCGTTTTTTATAATTAGTTTGTCTTTATATTTCGTCTTTTAATTTTAATTTCGTCTCTTTAGATAAATATGAATGAATTTGGTTTCGTTGGCTGTCTGTTTTATATTTCTTTTCTGTACATTTGTCTGTGTTACATTTTTTGGCTGATTTCTACATTTTGGTTTCATTATTTTTGGCTCATTATTTGGTTGTGGATGGCTGTTGCAAAATTGGTTTTTGTTTTTATTTTTCATATCCATACAAAACTGATCCAATTTTGGGTGAAAATCGGATCAGTTAACTCGATACTGATCCGGTTTTCAACCAGAGCAGTTGACTTTTGTCAACCGCTCCGGACCAAAAACCGGAACTGTAAGGCCTATTTTGACCGAAGCGGTTGAACTTTTTCCCACTAGTGGATGAGAGCGTATTTGACTATCTCATTGTAAATGTTTTGTTTGATATTGTTTTGAAATAGAAGAAGTCACCAACAAGTCTTTAAAAGAAGACTCGTAAGTCTAATTGGATATTGGAAAACCATAGGGACAACATAGAGACTTATCCATTGTAGATTTCCCTGTTATGACTCTATAAATGGTCAATGAACCAAATATTGAGCTCGGGAGTGGGGGTACGAATATGCTCAATAATCAAATTCACCCATTGACGGCCTCTACTTAATAACGATTCATGCCAAGATTTTATGCAAATAAACAACCACATAATATGTTAATGGAATCTAAATTAATCTATGTCGGTTCATTAAACAAACAAAAGACTAATTTTTATTGACATATTATTATGCAATCAAATTACTCGAAACTATTCCAATTGTCCAAATAATCTGAATTTAGCATTGAAACATTTATTTAGGTCTTTGATTAAAAAAAATAAACATGTGTAGTGATGACATCATTAAATCATACAAGCACACATATGAATATGAATAATATTAAAAATAAATAAACAAGAGAATGTTAAGAGAAGAATATACATAATAGCGTTTATTCCTTTGAGATCTACATTATGACAAAAAGATTGTTATTAACAAAGGAATTAAATTGGAATTTTCCCCCATGAATAATACATTTATCGCCTGGGTCTTATGTAACGATCTGCAGGAGGAACAAAATCTTGAAGCTTCAATGCAAATCAATGGAGTTTGAATGTAGTTTGAATGTGTTTGAATGTATGAATGATGTAGGAAAGTATGATGTAGTATGTTATGAAGTGTATATGAAGTATTAAAGCATAGGGTAAAAGTATTCGTCGAAGTCCATCTTATGTGCTAGACGCACGGACCTTGCGCCAAGCGCATGGCTCGTGCGTCCAACACACTCGCTTCGCGTTTTTGGTTTTTGTATACGGCACCAACGTTGCGCACGCGCAATACGTTGTGTCAGACGCACCAGCGTGCACTTGACGTAATTTTGATCGTTTTAAGATAATTTTTTTTTATCTTTGATTAAATTTATCTTTTGAAATCCGAAATCAGCTATCTTTAGGAATAAAACTCTAATTTTTAAAATATCCTTTAAAAATTATTTATCGAGAATAATTAATATTAAAATATATAGAATACAATTAATTATCAAGAATAATTAATTGGGCCTTTAAAATTGAGTTTGGATTTTATAAATAGACTTTATATTTTGGAAACGCTTTTCAGCTTTGCTTTTCAGATTGCTCTTCCTTTGGACAGGACCAATTAGGACGACGGTATGTTTCATCATTGGGTACTTAATGGGGAGACAAGATTTTGTGTCTACGGTTATATGTAATGAAATACGTTAATGATCCAAAATGTGCATGCATAGAGATCATGAAAAAGACATATGGGACGGTAAACCAGGGTGGAGGAGTAATCTAGTCGTATAATACACATATGATGTAATTGGAAAATTTGTGAATACCTATTAGTTTTTTTAAACAACAACTTAATATGTTTTTTTTTTTTTGAAAAAAACAAATACCTATTACCAAGTTTTTCTTTGAGTGACAACACCAATGAATTACTATTAAAATATACTATTTGCATTCTTTTATGTCCTTTACACCTTTGTTTTCACAATCTCCAGTATACATATGTTTGATCGTATAGTACCTTCATTATTTTAAGTTGGTTACGCCTTATCTATTATATTATGTTGCTTTAAGTTGGTTACGCTTTCTCTTTTACCCGTTTTTTTGCAATGTTTTATTATTATTTTACTTCAACCTACTTACTTTATTTTACCTTTCCCTTTTCTTTTTCATTGAGAAAAAAAATGTTACCATCTACTCCTTCTTTTCCCTACCTACACAACACTACCTCTCTCCTTTACGTTGTCTTGCTTTGTGATCACACATCACTATCTCTCTTCTTTTTCCATGATATGTATGCAAATAGCAATTATGACCAATTTAAAGGAACAAATGGAGTAGTTAAATTACGTATCAGTAAAAATGCCGAATATTTGATATCTTAAAAGTACACATCATCACAAATTTTAAAAAAGTATATACTTTCAAAAAGTAAGGTTACAGTTATAAACTTTGATCTTGAAAAATTAGTTGTAAATAACAAAAATGAACTTGAGTGGAGAATATTGTTTCATTATTTTCGATTCAATTATTTGGAATAAATATTTCCTTCATATATTTTAGAGAATTTTGTCAGAAACTACTTAACAAAATCAACTTTTTTTTTTAAAAAAATTAACTAATAAAAAGAATGCTGTCAAAAATTAACTAATAAAATGTTTTAAGTTATGGACAGCTACTTTATTCCATAATGTAAGGGGTTGACCAATTTTTCAGTGTTGGCCACCTACATACGTGCGTGTCATGTGACTTGATAAAACTTCCTTTTTTTTTCCTTTTGATTTTCCCTCCTTTCCCTCCCAATTCACTAAAACCCTTCTTCTCCTTTACCTTCAATTTGTTTCCTTTCTTCCTCCATTAACACCCTTACATTAACATCTTATTAATCTCAATTCAACCATGTGGGAGGGAAAGGAGGATAGAGGAAAGGAACAAAGAAAAAAGATAAGGAGAAGAAGGGTTTCTGAAAGGGGAGGAAATGAGGGAAAGAAAATAATGAAAAAAGTAGTTTTTAAAGGCACGTGATACACATGTGGGGAAAGTCAATGCTGAAAACTGGCCAATCCTTCACATTTTGGCATAATATAATGGCGTACAACCTAAAATACATATAGTTTATGACAACATCTTTTTTTATTAGTTAACTTTTCATATAAAAGAATTGATTTTATTAGGTAGTTTTCTATAAATAATTGCTCTTGTTACGTAGTTTTTACAAAAATATTATTTTATTAGATAGTTTTAGACAAAATTCCCTCTATTTTATTAGAAAGATCTAAAAATTTATCTAATTTTCAAACAAAGATACTTCTATATACTTGTGCACAAGGCCACCAATTTTTTTTAATTCTTGATGTTACCTGAAAATGTTAACACACAATTAGTGGCTACTGCCTACTGCCTACTGCTAACCCACGTCTCCCCCGTCCATGTCCCCCAAAAAATAGTATTAGCCCATTCAACTGTTTAACATAAAATAACAATCTTTCATAAATCTACCCAATAAAATTTTCATATAAAATCCAAATCATTGACTTTCTCAAAGTCTCTGCTCTTCGCAAACAAATACATCATTAAACGCATCCACACACAAGACGGGGTAAAAAAGCAGAACAAATGAATCCATTGGGTGCTCTTAAGATCACCGTGAAGAGAGGCATTGATCTCATCGTTTGCGACGCATTTAGTAGCGACCCTTATGTTGTTGTTACCTCCGGTTCGCAGGTACATCATACACCCTCTTGATCATTTTAAGTCATCGCTCTTTTTTTTACCATTGATCTCAGCAAATCTACTTTATTTCTTGATCTCTAATTTGTTAATTTCTTTAGATATTGACATTGATGTTTTTGGGTTATGACTTTTGATCACCATTCGTCATTTCTAAAGTACTTGTTATTGTCCACATTTCTCTAGATCTGATCTAGATATTCATCATTCATGTTTACTCTTAGTGTGTATTTGGTTGGATGAAAAACATTTTTGTTGGAATGTAGTATTCTTTGAAAAATATTTTTGTTCGAAAGTAGTATTCCATGAAAATCATTTTCCATAGTAGAACTCAATTCTAGATTGATTTTCCTTTGTTTGGCTGTAAGAAAATTATAGAAAATTAAGAGCCAGAGTTAACCAAATCACTGGAATAATGGAAAATTGGACAAATGAAAGAAAATTGGATAACTGAAAGAAAATTGGAAAATGGAAAAAGAAAATTAACACGGATTCCTCGCCATCAACAAGAAAAGTTAGCTTCAGCTCATTTATGACACTCGATGCACCAAGGCCAATAGTTTGTGGTGTTCTGGTTACTAGTCAAAGTTGGTGGTGCTGGATGTACTCGCACCATATATTTGTTGTGTTGAAAATCAATTTTTCGGAAAAACATTTTCCTCCCAACCAAACACACCCTTATAGATTCTTATACACAATTACTTTCATCGTTAACGTGGCTTGAAGTTTGTTATAGTTTATAGCAGGATAAAATCAATTTTTGATAATCAAACGAAGGTGGCTTTATTGATAAGTTTTGGTAAAATTGTATGTTTTTGATGATTGAAATAGTAAAGCTCTATAGAATTAGGCTAATGGTGAATTGTTCGCCACTGTACAAGACCTTAGAGTCACTAAAAGATAAAAAAACAAAGCTTAACCCTGGGTAAATTTTAAAAATAATTTTTTTTTTACTTTGTTACCTTATATTTTGTACATTCAAAATCTATTTTGTACATCCAGAAACTATATTTGCACATGCATAATGGTTTTTACATCCAAAAAATTATGTTAGTACATCTATATATATTTTTGTACATCCAAAAACTATATTTGTACATCCATAATGGTTTTTGCCTCTTACGTCCATTAGTATATCCATATTATATTTTGTACATCCAAAATCTATTTTGTATATCCATATGATTTCTTTTGTACATCCAAAACCTACATTTTCACATCCATAATCATCTTACATCCATTAGTTTTTTTGTACATCCAAAAAATATGTTTGCACATCCATAATGTTATTGTTGAACATCTGAAAATATATGTTTGTACATCTAAAGATGCCGAAAACATAATTAAGGAAATTTTTAAAAAGAAAAAATACTTAGTAATCATGGTTTCTTTTCTTCTTAATATGTGGGCCAAGCTTTTTTGTTCAACATCGAAAGGTTTGCTATTTAGTGTCTCGGCACTATAACACCTCCGACTAGTAGAAAAATAATTTTCTTTTTTGACAACAAGAACAAATAAAAAGAAAAAGAAGCCTAAATAAGAATACCGTTCCTAGCCGCTATCATAACCTATAGAGCATAACTAAACTTATTACAAATATCCAGTATATCATAACCTATAGAGCATAAGTGAAAAGGAAATTGATGTCTACTTATCATACATACCACCGAACTAGAATCAGTAAGTACACAAATTGCGGAGATACCATGCTTCAAACCTTCCCTTAGTCCTCTCAACACAGCCAACGCTTCACATTGAAGTACAGAAACTGCTTTAACCTGATCATTTCCCCGAAATTCACAATTATTTGCCAGCATCCCTAGCCAACCAATACCTGCAGACGGACAGTCCTTTCTAACATTCTTCTTCCAAGCACCATCCACTTTAACATTACATATGTTAGCCTGCTGCCTGCCAAAAATAACCACCAGATCTCTTTGATGATGATCCATATTTCTATGTTTCACAGCATGGTAATTAAACCTGCCTTCTTCCTTCTGATAGCACTCCTCTGCCATACGCAGAATGTCTAATGGATTTGGGTTACTATTATGAAATACCACATTATTTCGATGTCTCCATATGGCCCACAAATATGCACAAAAACTCCTTGCTCTAAAACTCTGAGGACCGTCATCCTTCCAGAATTTTTGCATGAAATTAGTAATCCAGTAATTAATAGAAACATGGTTTGTACTCTGCACCTGAATAGTCAACTATGATCCCCACCAGATTCTAGCAGTGAGTGGACAATCTCTAAATAAGTGAGCCTCATTCTCTGCTGCCTCTTTACATAGATAACATCTTTCAGGAACGTTGACAATTCTTCTCCTAAGATTGTTGTTTAATGCCAAAGCCTTCATTAATATGCGCCAAACAAAGACTTTCCACTTCGGCCGCATATTCATTGCCCATAATTTCTTCCAAAACTTACTTTCGACACTCGGCCTGTTCTGCAACTCCGGTGAACATTGCAACTCCAGTGACGATTGCAACAAAGCATATGCATCTTAAGTCGTGAGAATTCCAGTGTTCATTCTATTCCAAACATAAGAATCTTTCACATCAGTTTCCGAAAGGTGGATCGACAGAATCCTGTGGGCGGCATCTGTAGAAAATATCCTCCAAACTAGTAGTGCATTCCACATCTTCAAGCCTGGAATGAGTAGGTCCTTCACATGCTGGACACCCATTTGTTCTAAATCACATCCCCTTTTAAGAGTTATAGGCTTTCCCATAACCCATTGATCCTTCATAATGTGAGTGTCAACCCCATTCCCAATTACTCTACTGAATGCTGTCCTACATCGATTAATTGCCCAACACATACCTTTGAAACCCCACAATGCCAAACCAATATATTGCTTCTTTAATCCCAATGAGACAGGCGATCCTTTGTATTTGGCTAACAAAACTCTAGAAATAAGCAGATCATGCCGGTTATGTAACCTCATAGCTCGTTTAGCCAGAAGCGCCGTATTAAAAGCTCTGACATTCCTAATCCCCACACCTCCCATTCCTTTAGGCAGTTAAATTTTTTTCTTGCTTGCCCAATGAATTGATGTTGATCCTGACGAAGTTTTCCACAAAAATCTTGAAAACATCGCATTACTACTGTCCGAAATTCGTTTAGGGAGCAGAAAAATAGAAAGCACATGGTGACATAATGATGCAAGGACTGCATTGATAAGAAGAATCTTCCCTGCGTGAGAGAGCGCAAGATGCTTCCAGCTACCCACCTTCTTCTGAATCTTCTCAAGAATAGGTAGGAATTTACTGGAACTACGCCCATCCAGTTTAATATTATTTCCCAAATATCGTCCTAGCTCTTCAGATGCCGGAGTCCCAATGATACTCCTCATACTTACCTTGTAACTCGGCGGAGTGTTCGGGCTAAACATGATTAATGACTTGGAAAAATTAATGATTTCTCCTAATATTTGACTAAAACGATTAATAACATCCTTAATAGCTGCACAAGATTGAGGTGTTGCTTTGAAAAAAAGGAGAGAATCATCTGCAAAGAAAAGATGAGATACCGAAGGTCCATTCCTTGAAACTCTTATACCTTGAAACATCATCTCTCTCTCCTCTTGGACCAGCATTCGGGAAAACACCTCCATTACCAATATAAATAAATATGGCGAAAGTGGATCACCCTGCTGTAACCCACATTTTGGTTTGAACCTTTCGTAGTTTCACCATTAATTAAAATAAAATACGTAACAGTAGTGACACACTGCATGATCCAATGTTGTACCTTCTCTGGAAATTGCATCCTTTGTCGGAGCCACTGTAAGAAATCCCAATTTACCTTATCATATGCTTTGAACATCAATCTTCAGCGCTGCAAGATACTCACTACCACGTTTCCTCCTTTTTAAGAAGGTGACAACTTCATGCGCTAACAGGCAATTATCGGACATCGATCTCCCCGGGATAAATGCATTTTGATAAAGGGAAACCAGAGATTGCAAGATTGGCTTTAACCTATTGACCAGAAATTTCGAGATGATTTTGTAAATGACATTACAGAGGCTTATAGAACGAAATTGCCCTGCTACCTCAGGATATTGAACTTTTGAAATTAGACAGATAAGCGTTGAATTCCACTCTTGTAAAAGATACCCATTATCAAAAAAATGAGTCGCAGCTGCTACAACATCCTTCCCAACAACCTCCCAATTCTTTTGATAGAAAATTGCTGGCATGCCATCCGAGCCTGGTGCTTTCAATCCTCCCAATTGAAAAATTGCATCAGTAATTTCCTGTTCAGTAATAGTAGAGCTCAAATTATGCCTCTGTATGTCCGACACTATTGGTATGGAGTCAGCAATGTCCCTTGTCATTGCCAACACTTCATCATCCCAATTTTGGCAAGTTGATTGGAAAATGTCACTATAGAACTTTGAAATAATATCTTGAATGTCATTTTTTTTCTGTTTTCCAAGCACCCGTATGATCCTTAAGCATCAAAATCTCATTTCTCATTTTCCGCGATTTGGCTTTGCGGAAAAACCACTTACAATTTGTATCCTCAAGCGCAACCCATTTACCTTTTGCTCTTTGCTTCCAGAAATCGAGTTGAACCTGAATCCTAGTTAGCACTTGCTCCCTAATTTCTGCTTCCTGACCACCACCAGTATTTCCATCTTGAACTAATAATTGTGCCTTTTGACAATCCTCCGACCAATTTCCAAATCCATGGCTATCTTTTTTTTATACTCTCTACACCGTAGAAAAATAATGTTGAAATAGGCTAAAGTCAAACACTAACATTTCTTCCAATCTTATAGTGCCATAGAGGTGTTGATTTAGACGAAATTCTACCATTAGGTCATGTAGGCATCATTAGTGCTACCTACTTTGCGATATGAGTTGCATACAAGAATGCAATTCGCTGCCTCTTGTCTAGTTCTCTAATTAGCCTATGAATAATATTCGTTCTTTGTATAAATTCATCTATTCTGATCGCAATTTGAAGAGTTTTAGCGAATTAGGTAATACTAAGCATCATCACTTCATATTTTACCAAGCGAAATTAGTTTATATTCACACTGTTTCTGGTTGTATGCTTGAAAATTATGAATGTAAAAAAAAAGACAATGAAAAGATTATTTGTTTTTTTTGGATTGAATAACACATTTTTACTTTATTGATTTTACACTAATATTGAATATACATTCCATCCTTTTCAAAAAGACCTTAAATGTTATCGTAGATACAATAATTAAGAATATATATATATATATATATATATATATATATATATATATATATATATATATATATATATATATATATATATATATATATTTGTAAGATGAAGTCCCTTGCAAGGAAGGGGGGAAATTAGGGATCCCTCATTGCAAGGGGTGAGACTCGATCCCAGGATCTCTGGGATCGGAGGTGATGCCAATACCACTAGGCTATCACCTGCTGCTCACAATAATTAAGAATATGAGAAAACTAGGAAAGGGCGTACTCATTTACTTAACTTTTGGTAGGAGAGGTTATTTAGACACATATGCATATTTTATTAATAAACTGATGTGGCGGGATAAGGACAGATAAAAAAAGTCTAACTATTAGGAATAAAGAACAATACGAGAGAACTTAAAAAAAAAACAAAAATAGAAAGAATAAATGGCAGGAGTATGTTCCGATGGTAATGACAACAATGTGCACCTCTGTGATTTGCTCATAATGTAGATGTTAGTTAGTGATTATTAAGTTTCCAACTATATCAACCCACATGATAACTTAGGTAGTTATGTCTGTTATGTGTTGATATGGGCATATGAATGTAGATATTAGTATCTTAATGATGATTAAGGTTCTAACTATATGAACCCACATGATAACTTATGTGTTGATATGGGCATATGGCAACAACACTTGAAAGTACTAACTTTGTTGTTTTTCTATTTGCAACATTTAATTATCTTAATATACTCATCAAAAAGTCATTTATTGCAATTAAAAAATAGATGAAGTATTAAAACATTCTAGCCGAAACAAAGGTTTTCACATTACTACTTTTGTTGTCTTTGATGCAGAAATTAAAGACTCGAGTGATAAAAAATAATTGCAACCCTGAATGGAATGATGTTCTAACTCTTTCAGTTATTGATCCACACATGCCGATCAAACTAGTAAGTAAATTAATTCAGTTTTATCTCATTGATGCTTTCTTTTGTTCTTTGACAGGGTGCATTTATGTATCCCATAAGACTTTTTCATTGTAATATCTATACGTGTTTTCCCATCAATTTATTTGAGGGTAATGTGGCAAGTTATTTTATAACTTTGCTTAATTGTGAAATTGTTCCTCTTAAGTTCTCGATGTATCAATTAGAGTCTATTGCTTTAGCCAATTGTGACATTTACCCCAATTATAATTTTCAGTAAACTTCTCACCTGAAAATGATGACGTGACACACTTTAACAATTAATATACGGGATTATGTAATATCCTAACATGACATAGTTTGATTCCAATATGCAAGATACTATATATTTTTATTATCTAAAAAACTTAGTCGTTCTTTATAAAATTGCAAAATTTTGATCATTGGCTAGATCTCTCTCTCCTCTCTTTAGATTTTTTTAGGGGTTACACTTGCATTTCTGACTAAAAAAACGTAGTATGTAGTGAATCTTTCCTGAGAATAAGATCTTGCTTGGTGTGAATAAATATGAACCTGCGTTAAGTTTTTTTGTCCATTTTCCTCCTTTTGTACTACATGGAGTAGGGATGAGCATGATTCCAGGACCCGACCCAGACCCTACTGGACCCGACCCTAATTTAAGGGTTTGGGTCCAACTTTTTCAGACCCTAAGGGTCTAGGTCTGGGTCCAAGTACATTTTTTAGGATCCGGGTCCGGATCTTGATATTTTAAACCCGACCCAGACCCGAACCTTAGACCATAAAATAATTTAATATATAAATTTTAACCTTTTTTTTTTAAAAAAAAAACAAATTGATTTACTAAGACCTAAACTAAATCCTAGAATCCAGCCCATTAAAAAGATGGTTATTAGGGTTTATCACTTTATCTCCCTCCATTTTTTTCCTCATTCTCTCAGCGGCTGCTCCCTGCCCTCGCTGTCAACACCTTGCTTAAAAGTCAATAGCATATCTAATATGTTATTCATTGTTCTTAGATTGTTTTAGCAACAAATTTTACTTTTTATAATATAAATGGAAGTGAGTGACAAGCTGGCTTTAGAATCCTAATTTCTTCTAATGGGTAAAAATTTCATACTTTCTCTCTCCTCCTTCAATTAATCAGATCTTGTCTTCAATTTACTCTTCAATAGCGTTACATTTTGATTTTGATTTTTTTCTTTTGACAAATTAATCTGAATTTGATTTTGTTTTTTTAGGTATTTCTTGTGTTTGATGAGTCGAATTTGTAGAAATTTAGGGTTAAAAACTGAATATTTGGCAAAAATAAAGAAATAAGCCTGGACCCTAAACCCTCCAGGTCCAATTTTTCCAGACCCTTAGGGTCCGGGTCTGGGCCCCCAAAAAAAAAAAATTTAGGGTCCAGCCGGACCCGACCCTTGCCCATCCCTAACATGGAGTACATGGACAACAACTTTAGATAAAGTAGCCAATATGATAATACTCTCTCTTTTGCTGCTTTATTACAACTCATATAGATGTCAATTTAATTATCCACCTAAAAAAGGTCCTTGATATTTTAAACAAAAAACAGAGACATTCGATCAATTTTTTTCTTTTGTACTATATTATTTTATGTATATTCGTTATTTTATGTTCCTTGCTAAGCTAAAGTTGGTCTAGTGGTAAGGAAATAACCTTCCAATCTTGGGGGTTTGATCCCCACTAGGGGTACTTTGGGAGATGGATTCCCCTTACCATCCCCCCACTCTCAAGATGTCTGTCCGCAAACCCATGCCGGGTTAACGTGCGAGAGGTTCCAGTCTGGCAGGGCGCTTCATCTTACAATGGGGTCTTAGTGGGACCCAAAAAAAAATAAAAAATTCTATGTTCCTTATGGCAGGCTCTTGAAATGGAAAGTGAAACGAGATGTTCCGATATTGCTTGTAATCATGTTCAATACTCTCTCTTTGTCAAGTGATCTATTGCTCCATCTTTGAGACTTTGACCATTGATTTGATAATCCAATGTTAGGCATAAAAAGTATTGTTATACTCCCTTCGTTGTATCAATGGCTGTATTTGTGTATTTCTTACTTCAATAGAAACCTTTTTTTATGGTTACAACTTACAAGATCCCATATCTAGGCCCGATTGCAGGTCACAGTGAGACCCCCCGGGCCAAATGGATTATAAAACAATGTGATACATAATTAAAGATGGATTTTTAATCATCCCTCAATCTCAGTGGCTCAATAGTTATTTCTAATTTATTTATTGTTTAAGCACTGTTGTTGTCTTCTTGTTTTTGAAACTGATGGCTTGTGTTTGTCCAGACTGTGTTTGACAAAGATACATTTACAAAACATGATAAAATGGGTGATGCCATGATCGATATCAGCCCATATATAGAGTCTATGCGAATGGGATTAGAAGACCTCCCCATTGGAACTGCTGTAAAAAAGGTGCAACCCGATGAGAAGAATTGCTTAGCAGATGAAAGTAAGGTTATTTGGAATGGCAAAGGCAAAATGGTTCAGGAGATGACTCTAAAGCTGCAAAATGTGGAGAGTGGAAAAGTGCAGATCAAGCTCGAGTGGCTAGATCTTCCAGGTTGCAGAGGACTACGATCTTGATATATATTTCTATATTTTATCCCAAGTGTGATGATAGTTTCGAAGAAATCTTTGTATCTTTGCATTTGTGCATGTTGGTGTCGATGTTAGTCCCTCAGTTTTCAAAGCACCTAAAATAGGTACTCCCTCTCACATATATTACACATTTTGTATTTTGCTTATTTGACAAAAGTACTTGACAAATATGTAAAAGAATGTGCCTGGGAGCACATAATTCTACTCTTCAACATGTTCCCAGGAACACCTAAGAATATGCAGTTTTATAATGTTCTATTCACTAATGTACTATAATTACTATTTATGTAAGCTTGTTTTGTAAAACTCTATTATCTTATTAACCTCCTTTACCCAACCAAAAGTGTTCACATATTATAGATCAATAATTTTCGTTTACCATGTTCTATCATCCCACCAAAAGGGACCCCAACTTCCGCTCCTTTTGCATTACACTCGGTTATAGATAGGGCTGGCAATGAGTTGAGACAGCTCGCGAGCTACTCGAACTCGACTCGCTCAAAGCTCGATCAAAGCTCGACTCGAGTGAGCTCGACTCGAGCTCGAACTCGACTCGACATGTTAACGAGTCGAGTCGAGCAACTCAATACTCGACTCGAAAAGCTCGTGAGATACTCGAAAAAATAATATATATATATATATATATATATATATATATATATATATATATATATATATATATATATATATATATATATATATATATATATATATATATATACACTTTTTATTTTTTTAAAAAAAGTTTAACCTTTTTTTTTAAAAAGATACTTGAACTTTTCTTTTAAAAAAAATGAAAAAAATATATTAAATGAGTAAAAGGCAAAGTGAAAGATTTCTCCTATAAGAAATAGAACTATTATCAATGGATGAGATTTAAAGAAACACAACAATCTAATCTTAACCATCCATTGTAAGGAAGGACTAAGGAGTGAGAGAGTAAAGCCTAAAGACTAATAAGTCTCCCAGCCCTAAAACAACAGTAGCACTCACGCAGTCACGCCTCCCTCTCCATTCTCCATCGGCATTCAGCCATCTTCATCTCCCTCACTCGTCACTCCACGCTTCAGCCCACCACGCTCCCACCACGCTAGGCGACGGCGCTTCATCCCACCACTCTCCCGCACACCACGACAGCGGTGCTACTCCAGGTGACACTGAAAGCCCTCGCACACCACCACCTCACCTCGGCGTCGCTCATGCTGTTTGTAAGTTCAGTTTCTAAGTTCATTATGTTTCTCGTTAATTTCAGTTTGCAAGTTCAGTTCATTATGCTTGATTTGCTGTTTGTAAGTTCAGTTTCTAAGTTCATTATTTTTTTTTATTTGATGTTTGTCACTAAAATAATGTAGATCTTTTTGTGGGTTCTAAATTATGCTTGATTCAAGAGTAGAGTCACAAGTAAATGGTCTGTTAGTGAAAAATCTTGGCTAGCTGATATTACATCTCAATGTTTGAGGCGATTCGTTCTCTGTCATTTGTTGTGTAGTGTGTTTGCCTTTGCTTGGCTTTTCGCTTACGGGATTCCGCCGGGATTCGGAATGCTTATTTGTTCTTGCTTTTAGTGCTCCTGTGATGCTTATGTCCGCAGTAACTTTTTGAGGTGGATAGGTGCATTCCGGTTCGGGATTTTTCTGTTCGAGTTTGGAAATATAGGGTAGGAAGTTTTAAAGTAAAAGATGCGGGAGGTTTGTTGAGAGTAAGTAGAATAGTCTTTGGTTAATAGTTGGGTTCATCAATTTGTAATCTGTTGTTTATTTCGGCTGTTTGTTGTTGTTTTTGTTTTTGGTTTTCTTTTTGCTTGGTGGTTAGTTGTTGCTGTTGGGATGGTTTGTACTGCAGTAGCAGATGAGGTTGTATTTTTTGTTGGCTTGTTCTGCTTTGGTAATATACTTACACTTATACAAAAAAAAAAAAAGAACAGGTGATTGGTGTAGATCCTTCCATGGGGTGAAAAGAAAGAACAAGGTAGTAATATCTATTCATCAATTATTCACTTCATTACCTTTATATTTGCTATGCATACTAATTCTTTTTTTTATTGTAGGAGAATGAAAAACAACCAAAGGAAATCTCTATCCCGATAGCATCCAAGGAGCCAACAAAGTGATAATGAATAGGTTTAGTTGATAAAATTAGTGAGTAGAATTTGTTTTCATTTTTGGAAGTTAATTATATCAACTACACTTTTAAAATAGTGTTATTATGAATAACTCCTATTAACGAGGTTTCATTTTATTTCTTGACAGGTTTTTGTGGAAAAAGTTTGAGCTAGGTGCATGATTTGGTGTTAGGGTTGCGGAACCTAAAATGTGGCCATCATGTGATGTGCAAATTGTATTAGTTGTGGCTTTAACGCTTTGTAGTGATATGATGATAACGAATTTGTATTAGTTGTTTTTTTGGGATTGATTGAAAAACTTTTCATGTTGATGTAATGATGTTTCATGTATGGTTAAGTACTTTTAAGGGATTTATTTTCAGTTTGATATTTCTTGTTCATAAAAAATCTTCAAAGAATGCCTTAAGGTAGTTGGAACCGAGTCGAGTTGGAACAAAGTTAGAGTTCAAGTTCGAGCTTTTACCGAGTTCGAGTTCGAGCTTTTACCGAGTTCGAGCTTTAAACGAGTTCGAGTTCGAGCTCGAGTTCGAGTTCGAGTTCGAGCTCGAGTTTAGGTTCCGAGTTCGAGTTCGAGCTTGAAAATTTGACGCTCGCGAGTTTTCGAGTCGAGTCGAGTTGGGGTATGAGTTTTCGAGTTCGAGTCGAGTTTAATCAAACTCGAGCTCGACTCGCATCATTGCCAGCCCTAGTTATAGATCTACAATAAACAAGTATTGTATTCAGGAAGAGACGCATTCCGGAAGATGGAGTAGGAACATGATAAATTTTATTGGGCCTAACAGAAGCCCATGTCGGAGGAGAGTTTGATCGACCACATACAAGGTCGGCATGGTTCCGTTCTAGAACTAATTGATAATAGGAGGAGTAGTCCGCCAAGCTTATATTTTAATCAATCTCTCACTATTATATTCATTCAATGTGGGATCACATGTGGTTTATCTTCTTAATAGAATTGAACTCGGACAGTAGGAAGAAATGTGTTTAAGAGGTAAGGTTTTTTCTGAAGAAGAGAAAATAGCTAATTTTTTTTATAATTTCGAGAAGATAACCTAGCAATTCATAAACACAAATAGAAGTTTAAGTGACAAATAAATGGAGATAATATTGACCAAACCCTTGTTATGCCGTGCGACAACGACGCGCTGGTGGTTTGTCTATTATCTTCTTCAAAACGTGTACAAGTCATCAAGGAGAACTCTACAATATAAAGTGGGACAACTTTTTGTCCACCAGTAAGGCAGCAATGCGGGACATTACAAAAAAGGTTGAAATAAGCTTTTAAATTTGGACCAACTTTTCTAAACTTTCCAACATTATGTTGCAAAATTGTATATTTACTCAATTAAATCAAAAATCCGATTCTTTATGCTAATTTCACCTTTGAGTTCATGTAAATAGTCCATCTATTGCTCATGATAGTTCGTTAATATTTTTAAAATAGTTAGTGAATTAAGGATCCCACCCCTCTCTCTCTCGAGACCCCGCTTCGACCCCATGACACCACCTCACCAATCTCTCTATCTCCCCATCAGTTTATGCTTTGGCTTTCTCCTTTCTCCACACCAGGCCACCCCACCGCGACACTGCGCCTCAACAGACAACAAGGGTTCACGGCTTCACGCCACCACCTTTCATCGCCTTTGTTTCGCAAACCTTAGGTACTAAATTCACTCACTCGGTTTTAAAAGTCCCTTAATTTTTTCCTAATTTCTCTATCCTAATTAGGTAAAGTAATTTTAACCTAAATACCTAAATCCTAATGTTAATTGATTGTTGCTAAGTTGTTGTTTGGGTTGTTTACTTGTTAATTTGTTATCTTTACTGAAAATTTGTAACCGTTGGCTATATTTTGATGTTAAAATGAGATTTGCGAAAATTAGAGTTTATAATTTTGCTTTATTTTATTTTTGTTTTGATATTGTTACATCTAATTTATTAGTCCGCTATCTTTATTTTCCATTTTGATATTTGTTAGTTGGGTAGTTTGTGATTACTGCTAATCGAGTTGCTAGTTGAGCCTTAAATTGTCTTGTGAGTTTTGATTCTCTTCAGGAACCTTCTTATAGGCTATTCTAGAATTGGACCTATTCTGGTATGGAATAATTGTTGTAGGGTGAACCGATATCTCAACGTCAGTCAAGCCGGTTTGAGACCTGCATCACAAAACACGTAAACTAACCTCGGGGGTTCATCCGAGGAACTCCCCTCCGATGCCTAAGTTAGTAAAGTAAAAGCCAGTAGCTCTCAAGTACTAAATAATAATGATTGTGAACGTACCTTAATGACTTTGATCATGGGGTATTTATTGTGGTCGGGAGTGTTCTTAGCAAGATAGAACACTTCTCCTATTGGCTAGATGAAAATCTATCCTCTCTTCATACTTATCTTTAGGCTCGTAAGCCTTATAGGATAAGAATGGACCAGGCCCATGCCCAGGCCCAGGCTCACTACTGATGGCCCAGGCGTAGGACACTGGCAAAGGTGCCAATAGTGACCGATATGACTATAATATCGGTATCATGAAGATTCTCTTCCTGGATTTACATAGACACCTTGGATGTTTGACCATGACTGTCTTGGGCGGTCTACTAGAACAATATGATACTTAGACTGCCCCCATACAACTAGCCCCCAAGCCGATATGACTGGTACCGTCATGTTCTGCTTTGTTATTAATAAAGCCGTCATGGGTGTTATAATTTTGAATTCAACTCTTGGGGATCTCATAAGCCGGTAAGGTAGGTGAGAAACACCTCAGGCTTGTTGAAGGCAAAACGTCGCCTCGACCCTTATGCCATGCGTGGCTATCCCCCAAGTAACCATTTGATTGATGGGTGTTTGTGGGGGTGACACGTGGCAGCATCTGAAGAGGGCAGTTGAAGCGTATCCAATCTCAGCAGTTGTCTTGCCGATATATAGGGATTTTCCCCCCACATGTCTCATTTAACTCAACTTCGAACCGAAGTAAGTTTTCCTTCGGCAATTCTCCCTACTACCTCAAAATTTCTTTTGCTAATATCTCCTTCTATTCTTGCTCAAACCACTTAAAACCACTTGCATTTTCCTAATCGCCAGCTTCTGTTCATAATTGTGCAATTACAAGCTTTCTTGCCAGTTTTAGAGATCCAAGCAAATTTGTGGAACTCCGACTTACTTGAGTTGCGCAACTCTTCTCTCTCCTAGCTTCCATTTTCTAGGTAACTCCGTTTTCTGCAAAGTTTTTGAGTAGGTATAATTTTGTGTACTTAGATATGTCTTCTGCCTCAAACTCCCAAAATGACTCTAAGATCCCTTCTTCCATGTCCGATAGCGATTTTAGTTCCGATAGGTTATCTATTGCTAGTCCACACTCTCCTTTATTACCGTCAAATTCACCGGTAGTGGACATAGCTAGTGAACGTAAGACCAAGTACGGTATGGACTGTAGTACCTCTGGTAGGGCTGAGCTTCCGGCCTCTGAACCGGTAAACCCTAATCCTAATTCTCCCGTTTTGAACATTTCTCCTCTACCCGTTCGTAATATCCCTCCTTTCTATTCTGGTCCTTACGACAGCATGATAGGATTGGCCAAGAAGTCTCCTGAACTTTTCCCTCCTAAGGCCGGCCTCCCAAATACTGTGTCATTTATGAAGAGGACTCAATAAGTTACAGTATCTTGGATGAGGATGAAGGGGATGGTGGAGGGTCTGCTGATGAGGACGATATTAATGAGGACGACATCCTCAACGTTGAGTTGGCCATGATAGAGGATGATAAGGCCAACAACATTGAAGTAGACGAAGATGTTGAGAAACCTCCAAACGTTATAGAGGACAATGATGATGATACTCAGAATGGCCCCATTATGCCGGTATGCGAGAAAGGGAGTCCGACCTTCATGTAGATTAATGGCAAGTGGAAGGCAACTTGTATCCAGCACCAATTATTCTACAAGGGATAAGTAACTTTTGCCTTCCCTGAGGGTTATGAGATGATTTTACCGTCTTCGGGATGCCGGGTGACTGACTGCCATCCCGGTCATGTGACAGTGTATACCTATCAATTGGACTTTGGGATGAGGTTTCCCCTGGACCCCTTTATTGTCAATATTCTCATCGACTTCAATATCTTCCTTGCCCAACTAAAGCATCTAGCTTGGCGCAGCTTAATAGCTTATGCATGGACAATCACTAGCAGAATAAATGCTTATTGCTGCGGTTTTACGCATACGCAGCAATATATCACGTAAAAAGAAAAGGTAAAATATAAAATAACCATATTACTGCGGTTTCTACTGAAAACCGCAGCAATATAATTCCAACGGAAATTTTTTGAAAAAAGTTGACTATTTGACCAACCATATTGCTGCTGTTTCTACTGAAAACTGCAGCAATATAGTTCCAACGAAAATGTTTTGAAAAAAGTTGACTATTTGACCAGATGTGGCGCCAAACATATTGCTGCGGTGTCTGTCAAGAACCGCAACAATAAATTAAAATAATATTAAAAAATATTATTTTAATATATTGCTGCGGTTCTTGACAGAAACCGCAGCAATATGTTTGCGCCAGATGTAAAAAAAACACGGGTTTCTTTTGTTTGCCTTCACTGTTTCTCTCGACTCTCTCTCTATACTCTCACACTCTCTCTCTCTACTCTCACACTCTCTCACTCTCTTACAACTTTCCGGTGACAAGGGTTAAGTTTCAGGCGAAAAGGTTTCGATTTCCGGCGACAAGGGCTCGCGTTACTCGCCAGATCTAATTTATATTTCCGGCGACAAGGGTTCCCCTTTTTCGCCCGCTTCTCACTCTCTTTGGTGCGGTTATCTCCTCCACCAACGAGTTTTTTGGTGCGGTTTTCTCCTCTCCTCTCCTTCGTTCACCGCCGGCGCCACCTTCCCCTTGTCATAGGAGGTTAGTTTTTCATAATTTCTTATTAATTTTCAATTTTATTATTTAATAGTGCTTTAATTAAAAATTTGGCTTATATAGTAGTTAAAAATGCTCAATATAATGTATATATATGATTAGTTATAAGATTTGAGGATTAAAAACTAATTTTGTGATGATTTTGCTTAAGTTTTTGTATGCCCTAGAATGTTATACGAGATTGTTTTTGCATAAGTTCTCTATTTGAAGTGATATGTATAATGGGATTATTTTTGCAATGCCTTCATATTGATATACTCACCAATGGTAAGGGGAAGGGAAATCTAAGGCATGGTTTGGTATTTGTTGTTTGGTGATGACTTGGAATCGCTTGAATGCGATTGTTTGTATATACAATGCGATTGTTTTTGCAATGCCTTCATATTAATAGACTCACCAATGGGAGGGGAAGGGAAATATAAGGAATGGTTTGGTATTTGTTGTTTGGTGATGACTTGGAATCGCTTGAATGCGATTGTTTTTATGTACATCATAATGCTTAGATACCCGTTCAAGACTTACTCATTAGGAGTAAGTCTTGAATAGTCCCCATTTATTTATTCGTTCTCTAATTTAGTTTCCTTATTTTGATTCTTAGATTCTCGTCAGACCAGTGCATATTATGGTGCACAAGGGAGGGGGAGGGGGAAGAAGTCAGGTTGTAAGACAAAGGTATCTAGAAAGAGTAAAAGAGGTCCCACGATGAATCTCCACAACAAAGAAGATATGTACTTACAGTTTGATGAATTGGGGAGACCAACAGGTAATTATTGATTGTAAGATAGTTATAATTTATCATGCTTACGATTTAATGTTTAGATTTTTAATTGTTTTTTCTATTAGGTACGTGGCGAGCCAAGTATGGTATTTGGGTCGGTCTTTCTATACGTAGGCTTAACATCAATTGGAAATGGAAAAACATTTCACCTGCCCTGTTGGATTTGATGTGGACAGACACTATGGTAAGATATGTTTCATTTACAATTATGTGATTTATTGTACTAATGCTGACCTAACGTGCTTATTTATTTGTTTATGATGGAAAACAGAATATGTTTCACCTTCCGGACGATATAAGCTATAGGAGACACTACTTGACTGCTGTGAACTCTAGATGGAGGGATTTTAAGAGCAAATTGGTATCTCGTTGGATCACAATGACCAGAGTCATATCAAAGAAAGAGAAGCTAGGTGATACTGCGCCAGATGTATACAAGCACATCAAGATGGAAAATTGGCTTACCTTCAAAGAGGCTATGACGTCAGATGAGGCTGTAGTAAGTTTATAATCAAATTAACTTGGTTTTATTAACTTAAATTATATTTTACTAACTTAATGTGTTTTTTTATCGCAGAAAAAGTGAGAAAAGGCGCTCGAGAGTGCAAAAAAGAATACACATCATCACCACTTAGGTCAAAGGAACTATGGGGATGCTAGAGAGTTGTGGAAGCAGGAGAACTTCTGTCCACCTAGTTTTGATTCGGGATCGTCATCTAGTACACCATCCTCCTCGGTGTCCTCTCATGTTAATCGGGGTGATGACTGGTGGTGCACGATGCATAAGAAAGATCCAGTCACTAAACAACGATTTATTCCAGTTGAGGAAACAAAGATTGCAGCTGACAAATACGTATGTATACTATAACTTTTAGTTTGACATAAATATGTTTTTTCTTTATTAAATACATTATTATTTGTAACTTATTTTTTGGGCAGTTGGAGTACAAGGAGAAGCAAGCCAAGGGTGAGTTCACTCCGTTACGTAACAAATACGCCCTTTTTATGGCTCTTGGAGAGAAGCCAGATCATTCGGGTCGTTGTTATGGTTTTGGAGGCTACAATGTTGGCTATAGGAAGGCTTTTGGTCGTCCACCTCCTAGGAACTATTGGAGCTCGAGTCAAGAACAAGAGGAAGCATTCGTGCAGAAAATGACTGAAAGGTGGAGATATGACATTGCAACATATATGCAGAATGTGGCGCTTTCACAACCTACTCAGCTACCTACTCCATCATTTGTTGCACCATTTGTTCCATCACCTGCTTCACCATCTACTAGGCCAGCTACTTTTCAGCCCACTCAGCTACCTTTTCCGCCATTTGTTCCATCATCTGCTTCACCATCTACTGGGCCAGCTACTTTTCAGCCTACTCAGCTACCTTTTCAGCCATTTGTTCCATCATCTGCTTCACCATTTGTTCTATCAGCTGCTTCACCATTTGCTAGGCCATCTACTTCACAGCCCACTCAGCTACGTACTCCACTATCTGGAATTTTCGACACTCATTCTCCTCAGTTGAAAATACATATATTTATCATATATAGATGTGCTTTATACAAATTAATTATCATATATACATGTGCTTTATACAATTAATTATCTTACATAATTAGAACTTTACGTTATTGTTAGGACGAGACTCCATGTCAAATGTATTTGATAGATCCAACTAGTGGAAAGACTTGTCTAGTGGCAGATGCACATTCTTATGCTTTTGATGAGACCACTACAGTTCATGGGTCTAGAATGATGAATGATCACCTTCGAGTGAAAATTCATCGTTTTGTAGAGAAGTATGGTCATTTGCCACTACCTGTCCCCGTCCCTGCATATGAAATCGGCACTACAGAAACTGCTTTGGGTACGTGGGTGCAATGGCCAAAAAATTTAGTGCAAATATTAGGTGATGAGGTAATTGTTCAAATTTTATCCATTTTTGTAAAAATAATAGCATTAAATTTAAAACTTACATAATCTTATGCGCGTTCTCAAAAATTATTTTTAGGTTACACCGACACCTAAGAAACAAAAAGGGATTTCGGGGGAGGCTGTTAGATGTCCTAGCCAGCAGCTTTCAGCCGGTTCGGCTACTCGTTATAGTCCAGTTATCGATGATGTATCGTTCTTGGAATCCCTCACTGAAGACTATAAGGAGTTAGCAGATACGCTTGCCCTTGCCGTCGCAGACGATGATACCGTTGGTGTAACCTTGCCGAGCTCCTTGTTCCATTATTCAGAAGATGCCACCGCTTATCTGACCAGGGAGGATATTGCTCAGTTCCTGAAAGGGGAGATGCTTAATATTTCTATTCTCCAAGTGTACATGAGGTAACAATAATCAAAGTTATGATTTTTTTTTTTTTACATTTGATTGTATGATAGTTGTATTTTCCACATAAAATTTACATTTGTCTATTTTTTTTAGGGCAACGCAGTCTGAGTTGGATGGATTTGGGGATGCTGTTCGTATTTGTTGGATGTGTCCGGAGAGTACCGCGGATGTGAATGCATTGGAGAATGTAACGACTTACATTTAGTGTGCCTTGACTAGATCCATCGTTGCTGGTGCTAGTATCATCTTCGCCCCAATCTTTCAAGAGTAATATTCTATCTTAATAGTTTTACAAATATTGATTGTTGCATGACATGCGAATTTTTTAAGTAATTATTGTTATTCAATCTTGCAATAGCCGTCATTGGATGCTCCTTGTCATACGTCCCATGCTCGGGATAATTTATGTCTTTGATTCCGCTAGCTTTCACAAGGAGCATAAGTTAAATATTAGACCGCCTATGATAGCGTAAGTTGATCGGTTTGATATATTTTAAATGAATTTAAATTATAATATAAAACAAATAAAGTGTAAATTATTTGATGTTGTTTTATGTAGTGATTTTAGGAGGTTTCGTATGAGCGGCAACGAAGTTCGTCGAGACAAGCTTCTTTGGAACCGTGTTCAGGTATAATAGACTTATTTTATTCAATTAAAAGCCTATGTCATTCTCATTATACGATAAATTTCCTCATTTTCTTAAAACTTTTGATAAAGTGCCCACAACAACAAGGAGGCACGGAGTGCGGTTATTTTGTCATGCGCAACATTTTTGACGTACTCACTTTATATTCTGGTTCGGAGGATTTCGATGAAGTAAGTTTTTGTTCACTTATTATTCATTTCATATTTTATATATTTATATATTTAACTATTTGAGGCTAACTTTGGTGAATTATTTTCAGGTTTCTTGTACCTTTACCCTCGATCCTTATACGGAAGATCAAATCAATGAGGTGAAAAATAAGTGGGCAAGATACTTTATTGATAATTGCATTGCGTAGGTTAGTTAATGTTAATTTTCTTTGTTTCTCTCATCCTTACAACGAATATAATTTAGTGCAACTTGTACCAACCAACATTATCGTATTGACTTAGATTTCATGATATATATATACATGTTGGATTCGCATGATATCTATGTTGGATTGAATCGTATTTATTTCTTGTTGAACTTGGAATTTGGATTGTGGAAGTTAGAGGAAAATTGGTTCTTAGAGGATGATGGATGTTGGTTGTTGGATGAATCTTGGATTAGATGTTGGTTGTTGGATGAATTTTGGATGATGGATGTTGGTTGTTGCATATAATATTGTATAGGTTAATTCCCAATTATGGGTTTATCCAATTTACAAACGAAGCTCTACCAAAATTTATGCAGAAAATATTGTTGCAGCTGTTGCATTCTGCTTGCTGCATCCTGCTTCTTGCATGAGGAGGTTGGATAGAACATACGTGCATAAAAATATTTTTTTTTAAAAAAAAGACAGTATATTGCTGCGGTTTATGGGGAAAACCGCAGCAATATAAAAATACAGTATATTGCTGCGGTTTTTGGGGAAAATCGCAGCAATATCTATATTTTTTATAATAAAAATATAGTATAAGAACGGGGCCTTAATGGTTTTTGCTAATATAGAAGTATACGGTCTTGTTTATTCGTCAACTGTTGATTTACTACATACCGAAAACAAAGATAATCAAGACTTGACCTTGTTTCTCTTCAATTGGTAGGTTGATCAGGCCCTTAACTATTAACAGAGATATATATAATCAATTAATATGTGCTATGTTTCTCGTAAAATAGTGGACTAATATATGACTAACCGCTCGTAGAGATAGTCAGGTTAGGTCTTACTTCTCTTTAGCGGCAAATGGATCGTAGACCATTAATAGAGATAGTCGTTGAAGTTTGTTTCTCTCTTACCGGTAAATCCACTTAGGTCGTAGACCGCTAAGAGAGATAGTCAATTTAGGCCTGCTTCTCTCTACCGGCAGATCCACATAGGTCGTAGATCGATAAGAGATATAGTCATGGCTGTTGTGTTGCCTCTCCTTTTCCCGGACGGTTATTCGTTAATTTACATGTCGAGGTAGACCAAACATATACTACTAGAGATGAGAGAAATATTCAGAAGATGCTCTTGTTATTCAAATAAGTGGCTCTTCCCGGCGATGCCAGACTTATTATAGTAATGCTAGGTAGAAAACTAGGGGTGGCAACAATGTCGTTTTATTAACTAGTGTTTAAACTAAAAACCTGTTAAACATAATATTTCTTCAAAACGCTGGCATTCCAGATGTTCTTAAGTAGCTTGCCGGCCATGTCTTCCAGGTCGTATGACCCTGGGACGATCTCTTTCTTTACCAGATATGAACCTTCTCAGTTGGTTGTTAGCTTGCCTTTAGTCAGAGCCTTCCCGGTAGGATCAGTGCGCCTTAGAACCATATCACCTTTTTTAATTGGTCGGCTGTAAACCCTCTTATTGTAGGGCTTGCTAATCCTGTCTTTGTACGCAGTTGATCTAAGCTCTACCGCCAGCCTTTCCTCGGGCAACAGTTCGAGATCCTCCTTCTGCAATTTAGCGTTTAGTTCGGGATTAAAGTTTATGACTCTCAATTGGGCAATCAGACTTCGACCGGTAGCACTGCTTCCTTAAATGTAAACCTGAAAGGAGCTTCTCCTGTGGCTTCTCTCTCGGTGGTCCTTTTGAACCATATCGGTCCATCCTACTTTCAGGTCATCTAACTTTTTCTTCAGCGCATTGTGGATCTGCTTATAAGCGACTTCAGCTTAGCCGTTGCTTTAAGGATGACATACCGAGGAGTACGCGAATTTGATGCCATATGGGCTCACAAAGCTCTTTACCGGACCACAATCAAATTGGACGCCATGGTCCATGACGATTCGCATTGGGATGCCAAACCTTGTAATGATGATTTGTCAAATCAATTTCTTCACCTGATTGGCAGTTATCTTTGCAGTCGGTTCAGCTTCAATCCACTTTATGAAGTAATTTATTCCTACAATTAGGAACTTTTTTCCGCCTGATGCCGGTGTAATTATAGCAAGAAAACCTATATTTTGAGGTGTTATCACTTAACTAGGCCAAGTTAGGAATTGAAATAAAACCCAAGTCAACACAAATCAACAAAAGATGCATAACAACCAATCAATCATTTATGAAGGTCAACCACCGAAAAGCAAGCTATTAAGGAGCAACAAATGGGTCAAAGGTGATGGAGCTCACACCAACTAAGTCACCAACAACATTCATGATTCAAAATGCACAAATCCCAAACATAACAAACCCAACAAACTCTATTCATGAAAATAGGATGGAAACAATGATGAGGCTACTTCCAATCCTAGTTAATAAACTACTCACTAACCATTATACAAGCAAATATCCTAAACATGGAAAAACTAGCAATAAACCGCCAATCCAAAAGTAGCAAAAACCAAAAATCAAGACTTTAGAGCAAAAACAAAACAAAATCTAAAGAACAAACAAGAAGAAACTAAGAAAATATGAAAACTTTAATCTAGATTAAACTATTAAACATGAAGATTAAGCAATAAAAATATGAAACCAAAGCATGAAAATAACAAACTAGAAATGCATAAAAACAATGAGAAAGAAAGAAAGGATTGAGAGGATTACAAAGGAAACAAGAACTTCAAAGAAATTTGTTACTTTTCATTGATTTTCAATCTCCAAAATACACTTCTTGAGCCAAGTTTTCTCTCCCTTACACTAAGTAGCTAAGATTAGGGTTCTAAAAATCTGGATCCCTTTCCAAAATTGGGTAGGGGAGTATTTATACCTCCTCTACTTACAAATGTCGTAAAGGAAAAGAAATGCGAAAAGGCCCAACGAACAGTAGCCCGGGTGGGCTTGTGTGAGGGAGCCCGGGCGGTACAGGGTGACTGGGCTCGAGCAGTGCACCCAGGCGTGCACCATTTTCACAGAAAGAGGTAGAATGTCTGGACCCTACAGAGCCCGGGTGGGCGGCCTGATTGCCCGGGCGGGCTTCTTGGCCCGAGCGGGCGAATAGGAGCTCGGGCGGGCTGCTGGACTCGGGCGAGCTTTGGGCTTCTCGGGCAAGCTTCTTCTTCCTTGCTTCCCTTTGTGCTCCCCTCTAAACTTGTAGGAACTTGAATTCCTACACATCAAAGATCAAATAGAAGAGTAGGGGAGGGGGATGCAAATACATGTATATATATGCTAAGAGAGAGTTAAAAAAAGAGGCGAAATTAAGGGAAAAAAGAAACTAAAATAGGAAATAAATCAAGTAAAATAGCCTTAATACTACCCTAGGAGTGAGATAAATCTCAATCATCAATGAGATAAATAAAGTCTCTGCTTGTGTCCCCGCCAACGAGATCTAAAATACCTCGAACTTGCCTATGAGGGAACCAGTGTGGTAAGGATGTCTAAATTTGATTTACTTATGTCAAGTATGAAACTTTTAACATGAATAAAGACGAAAAATAAATGATTTCTTTTGTAGATTTATGACTATAGTAAATGATTTAGAATCTCTTGCCAAAAGCTTTTTTGATGAGGATTGGTTAGAAAATGTTAAGAAGTTTAACAGATGTATTGACGACTAAGACAACGGCTATCTATGAAGCAAAAGATCTTACATCGCTGAGTCTGGGACAACTGATTGGTTCCCTCATGACTCATAGATGCTGGTTGAGTATAAGAGTGACAAGGGACCAGTTAGAGGTGTTGCCTTGAAGGGAACAGTTGAAGAAGAAGATGACATATCAATGATGGCTAAGCGCTTTGAAAGGCATTTCAGAGATCAAAGGGAAATTTTCAAAGGTAAGAATTTTAAGAAAACTAACCCTTCAAGTGTAGGTTGTTTTAAGTGCGGAGAATTTGGACACATCATTTGTGATTGTCCAAAGTGGAAGGATAAATTATCCAAGAGCAATGATAAGAGAGCTTGCAAGAAGGCTATGGTAGCAGCCATGTGGGGGTGATTCTGACTCTGGATTAGAAGAGGATGAAGAGTCACCTAATCATGAAACTTGTATGACTGCTAGTATGGATCGAGGAGGAAACAACATGGCGGGAGGAACCAGGATGGGGAACATTACATCAAATTTTTGTCTTATGGCGAAAGAGGATGTACTAAGTGAACACAAGGTAAATTTGGAGCAAATTTGTGAAGACATGCACCAGTACAATAGATATAGTATACTTGAATGTATTGACTCTTTATTAGATGAGCGTCTTAAACTATGTGAAGACTACATAACTGGCAAATGTGAGTTGAAGGAAAAGAAAACCGAATGTGATATTGCTATTGCTAGTTGTTATCACTTAGAACAAGTGTGTGTTGAGTTAAAAGATCAAGTGGCTGAGAATGAAGTTACACTTGACAAGTGCAAAGTCGAGTTGGAAGTAGCTAAGTCTTCTTTACTAGAAAAGGATGAGGATACTCCTAGTGATAGTGAAGAAAACTTAATTGTTCTCTCCGTGCATGATTTGCTTAACTCAGATGATCCCCCAAATTTTGTTGCTTTTAAGAGTAAGGCAAACACTCTAAGCAAATCTAATCTACTGCATGCTTTTAACCTGTTTGATGATGATACGGAAGAATTGCATAGAGAGTTTGTTACACTCAAGACTGCCCAACTAACTGTTTCCCTCGCAGGTCCTTGTGCTGAAGTTAGTAAGATGATTGATGAGTATGAAGGAAATATTTGTGATTTGTATGCTGAAATTAATCAATTGAACGATCTCCATTACTGATGGACAAATCTGTTTGGAAACAGAGCTCTTTTATCGCGGAATTAGACCTGCTCCGGGAAAACGCGAACTTTTTGGATTTGAATAAGGGAAAGCAGAAAGAGGTTATAAACATGCCAAATGACTCCATGGTTTCAAAACTTGAATTTGATCTTGAGAAAATAAAAAAGGATTTCAAATCTATGAATGAGAAAAAAAATGCTTTTTCTAATAAAAGTCCTTGAAACTAAGGACAAAGAGCTTCAAAATAGTCAAAGGCATGTAGACAAACTTCTGTCTGTAGGTTACCTCCATGGAAGGTAACAGTGGTACAACTAGTCTTGGTTATTCCAAAATAAGGACCATGACCAACTGGCACTCAAGGGGAACCACTTGGATTGAGGAATTCAAAAGAGGTAAGTATGTTCTTATGAAGGACATCCATGTGTTATATCATCGTGGTATGAATGGACATAAGATTTTCAATTGTCCAGCTAAGAAGAGGAGTGTGGAAAGAAACAACAAACATATTAAGCATGTCTGGGTGAGGAAAGACCAGCTAGAGTCAACTATTTATGGAAAAGGACCCAAGAAAGCTTGGGTTTTTAAATCTAATGTTCGATTGTTTCTTGCAGGCTAAAGTGAGAGGTATTACCTTTTGGAATTTGGACAGTGGTTGCTCAAGATACATGTCCGGAGATAAGAAGCAATTTCTCTCACTCACAACTTATGATGGTGGAAGTGTTACCTTTAGAGGCAATAATAAAGGTTCTATTGTTGGTATAGGTAAAGTTGGTAAGTCACTTTCACAAGCTATTGATGATGTGTATCATGTTGATGCATAATCTTTTAAGCATTTTTCAATTATGGGATAAAGGCAATCAAGTTGAGTGTTAAGCTGACTTTTGTCACATAATTAATTCAGAAACAGGTGAACTTGTCTATGAGGGAACTAGGAAAGATGATATTTACATCACTTTACTGAATAAAATTTCGAAGAACAATTCCATCTGTTTGAGTGCTGTTTCCGAGTCAAATCAATGGGTTTGACACTTTTGAATAAACTTAGATCTTGTGACTTAGTAATTGGTCTTCCAAATATCAAGTACGAGATTGACAAAGTTTATTCAGAATGTGCCAAAGGGAAACATGTAAAATCCTATCTTAAGCCAAAACGTGTTGTGAGTACCAGCAAACCTTTTTCAACTTGTACACATTAGTTTATGTGGTCCCAAGCATGTGCATAGTCGAAATGGTCACAGGTTTGTTTGTGTTATGGTTGATGATTTTTCTAGATTTACATGGGTTATCCTTTTGCATTCAAAGGATGAAACATTTGACGAGTTTGTTGCATTAGTGCAACAGGTACAGTTGCAACCGGTTGTGGTAAATCTAACCATGGCACTAAGTTTGATAATTCGAGCTTTATTGATCTTTGTAGAGAGCATGGAGTGATTCACAACTTCACTGCCCCTAGAACACCACAATAAATGGTGTTATGGAAAGAAAGAATAGAACTCTAGAGAAGATGGCAAGGACGATGCTGAATGAAAGTGGAGTCCCTAAGAGCTTTTGAGGAGAAGATGTGAACACTGCATGCTATATCTTGAATCATGCTCTCATTAGACCTAAATTAAATAAAACCCCATTTGAACTCCTAAAGGGTAGAAAGCCCAATATTGCACACTTTCGTATCTTTGGATGCAAGTGTTTTGTGCATAATAATGGGAAGAACCATCTCGACAAGTTCGACCCTAGGAGTGATGAGACAATCTTTCTTGGATACTCTGCTCATAGTAAAGCATACAAGGTGTTCAATAAGAGGATCTTATGTGTTAAAGAAAGTGTTCATGTGATTTTTAATGAGTTTAACATGTCTTTTGAGATTGCACAGGTTGAGCAAGGAGACATTATTGGAATGCTTGAGTTTACTGGAAACAGACAGCTGGTTCCGCTTAGGATCCAGAAGAGGAGACAGGTCTACCTACTGATCCACCAATTGCTGATGGTGGAGGACCTGATCTAGAACGAGAAGAGAATAATGAGGATTTGTCTGAGGAGGAACTATATGCTGATGGTTCCCATAGAGAGCAGCAGGTAAACACCTCAGCGGAACCACTATGCAAGTTGGTGGCAACCCTAATGAGGGACAGGTAAGTAATGTGCAAGGAACCACTATCTAACTTAGAAGGTGCTGGAGCGCAAGCTGGTTCCACTCATGTTAAATCAAGATCAGAAAATGATCCAGTTTCAAAAAGTTTTGTATATCAATCTTCTCATCCCTCTGATCAAATCATTAGTGATATTAATAAGGGAATTCAAACAAGAAGAGTTGTTTATGAAAACTTTTGTGCTTTCCTTTCTTCTTGTATTACATAGAACCAACTGATTATAAGATGGGTTTTAATGATCTAGATTGGGTGTTGTCCATGCAAGGTGAATTAAATCAATTTGAAAGGAACCAACTTATAATGCTTATTCAACTAAATCAGGGGTCACTTTGTGTTTGAATGTTGAAGAAGTATGGTACTTTGAGTTTGCATATTGGACTATGAATGACTTAGGATTTAATGAAGTAGGGGAGATTTGGTTTAGGAAAAGAGGTTGTAGCATGCATAATGGTAAAGCTATAATTGAGAGTGATAAGGACATTCCCCAATTATTGGAAGCACCTGATAGTGATCATTATTACCATATGTACATTGTACACCCTCAGGAAAAAGAAGAGCAATGAATAAGGGGGCATTTGGAGTTGGGGTAACTTTTTGCAGTGATAGTGCAAATACTAGTGCTACTAGTTCAATGAGTGATGGTAGGGGTATAAAAATTCAGAAGGAGGTGCACATGACAACTCAGAAAGCATCTTTGTGGATGAACCATAGATTCCTTCACTCAAACCACAACAGCTTCCACACCCCCAACAACCACTTTATGTGAGACTTGAAACTCAGCCAAAAAATACTAAAACACAGCCACATACCATCATAAGAAAACTACCACCACCACAAAGAAATAGGTTGTTTATAATTTCTGCCCAGAAAAAGCAGGTCAGTAGGCCACATATCAGTCAGGTTGAGGCTACTGTGGTTGAGGCAAGTAAGGTGCATGCCAGTTAGGGGAGTTAATAACTGGGTATCCGGATATGCGGGTACTCGTATTTGCGGGTACTCGCATTTGTGGGTACATGAAAATACGACTTGTGGCCCGACCCAAAAAAATCGGGTACCCATTTATCGGTTACCCAGTTTTTTCGGGTCGGGTCATAGTTACCAGGCTCGATTATTTTTTTAATATAGTTCAACTTCAACTTGATCACATTTGTCTCACCTAGACCGCATGCAAAGTTTTCATTTCTACGGAACTTTTTGGCAGCCAAATATTATGTTCCATCTTCCACTATCTTCAAACTTTTGTCCCCTAATCAATAGTCATTGTTTAGTTTGCAGCTGAGTGCTTCTAATGTGCTTACAAAATAGTTTCACAATAAAAGGGAGGGGGAAATTAAATCAATAAGCTTACAAAATACAAACTTCACAACCCACAAAATAAAAATAAAAGGGAGGAGGGATTAAATAGTTTCAAAATACAAACTCCTTAATGTTTCTCAAAGTTTTTTCAAACCAAAAAAAAGAACTCTACTTCATGGCCCATTTTCATTTGTGATGTCCGAAATATCGGTGATCTCATCAATTGCAATTTTCGGTTGCTCGGAAACCAAATGTTTCATGCCTAAAAATTTTAAATAAATTGAGATGTCACAATTGATAATATATGTATAAAGCAAATATTTAAAATGAAAGTGATTGATGACAAGATAGACTACTAACCTTCTTCCATAATTTTCAACTCTAGTAAACTTTCTTCTACATTAATTATAACATTTCATCCTTATACAGAAACATAATAACAAAATCGACATCCAAAAGTAGTAAATAAACGATAGCAAAAATATCGCCGGACGGATATGTCGCTCTAAAGGTTAAATAAACTACATTATTATATTATTAAAGATATAAACCAAAACCATAAGGAAAACCGAACTTATCCAAAAGAGGCAAGGATACCTCCAACAATCACAACAAACATAACATCAAAGTTTAACTCATAATGACAAAAATAATCCACCAAAAATAGATGTGAATCCAACCAAACTATTTAACACCAATGAGGCTACAATACCTCCATATTTCATCATAAAACTCATATACTAAACAAACACTGCAAATTTAGGTAGATCCCCCTATTCTTACTTCCCGTGCCCAAATAGTGATAAACCTGGCTTTTAACTGCATATGCAATAATATATAAACAACAATAATCCACAATCAGGGGAGATTAACTAGCAGTTCTCCCGGAACAACTAGAATCAAGATAACATTAGCAATAAGCTTTAATAATCAACAAAGTCATCACATCAATACACAACACAATTCACTTAACAGATCATATGAAAACTCTCATTCTAACTCATATGGAAACATAGATTCTAAACATGAATTTATAAAATAAACAAGGAATAGTCCCTAATATAATCCCATGATCATAGTTCTCCATAACAGAACAAAAGAATATATATTATAGAAGAGTTTATCAGATCGCAACTTCCAGACAGTCTATGGGCTTAAGTTCCATACTGTCTGTGTCTAAGAATGGTCAAACTCTCAATGCAGGATAGTATCCAGCCCAGTACCTCTAGTAGGGTTGTTCATTTCAGATATCCGATCCGAAATTTCGGATATCCAAAAATTTCGGATCTGCAAAATTGCGATCCGAATCCGATCCAAAAATAACCGGATATCCGATTTTCGGGTATCCGAAATTTTCGGATCGGATAACCGGATATCCGAAATTATAAAAAATAAAATACCATCTCATAGGAAGAAGAAGTGTAATAAGTACAACAAATTAACAACCCACCAGACTTGACAACTCAACCACAATCATCACAGTGGCACCCCAATGCTATGAAGAAGATGTATACTCCTAGCTTTCATAAAAGATTCCCCCATCTGTCTTCTTTGAATATTTTAAGAGTAATATTCGGTGGAGTTAATGAGGAAGTAAAGTAATGGGACCAATGTCCAGAAGCTCTATTCTTTACAAATTACAACAACAATTTAGAAGAAGAAGAGGAAATGAGATTTATCCAAAAAATACAGCAACAATTTATCCCAAGGATACAAAAATTCAAGAATTTATCCTAAGAAATGATCCCATTCTTTAAACTCGCAGAGCACACAGAAGAAGAGGAAGTGAGATGGGGTCGCCGCGGGCCTGCTGATTGGCTGAAGGAGTGGCGTCGCGGCGGCGTGGAGGCTGACGGACTGGTTGGGGTGGAGAAGTGCAGTGTAGTGGCTGACGCCTGACAGAGTATACTTAGAGAAAGAAGGAGCAGTAGCAGATCAGTGGTGGCGGTGCTGGGGAGGGTGGAGTTGGCGAGCGCTACAGGCGGGCCTTTCAATGTCGCCGACGGATAGCAGAGAGATGACGGGAGAATGGGAACTAGTGTGAGGTTGTGAGAGGCAACACCGCAACAATAATGTTAGGGGTTTAGGGTTCTTTTTCTTTTTATTTAACAAAAAAAAAATAAAACAATATAGGTTAATAAAAAAATCGGATATTTCGGATATCCGAAAATAAAAAAATCCTGATCCGTATCCGATCCGATATTTTTCGGATATCCGATCCGAAATATCCGAAAATCTAAAAACCGGATCGGATATCCGAATTTTTGGATCGGATCATTATGAACACCCTAACCTCTGGACCTCTCTGACAACAACAATTATCCCATGTAACACCCTAGATCGCAACCTAGGTGGTTGACATGTTCTTCATCTATCCCACATGATTTATTACATCTCAAAATGGAAAACAAAGTACAACAATAAGTTCAAATCGAATATTTATGTCATCAAAATCAACAGGGATGCCCATGACTTTACCCCCAAAATTCAGCACAAAAACTAGGATCGCAACCCGGGTTATACATCTATACACTAGTAGAATAATTGCTTATTGCTGCGGTGGTATTGCTGCGGTTTTACCCATACGCAGCAATAAATCACGTGAAAAGAAAAGGTAAAACATATAATAGACCTATTGCTGCGGTTTCCAACCAAAACCGCAGCAATAGGTCTCAACGGAAAAAATTTCAAATTTAGTTGATTGTTTGACTAGATCTATTGCTGCGGTTTTCAGCTGAAACAGCAGCAATAGATTAAAATATTATTTTTTTAATAATCTTTGAACCTATTGCTGCGGTTCCTAGATAAACCCGCAGCAATAGACTCTTAAATTAATAAAAGAACCCAGCTAGGGTTTCCTTTTTAAGGTGAGAGAAAAACCCGCGCCTCCTCATTCGTTCTCTCTCACTTCTTTCTCATCCCTCACGCCTCCTTCTCTCACTCTTATTCTTCTTTCCTCCCTCTCTCACTCTCATTCTCTCAGTCGGTTTCGCTTCTCTCAGTCGCCGGCGGAGGCAATGCCGACATCAGCAACGATAAGTCGGCCGGAAAATCAGACGAAGTTCAAAGCACTAAGAGAATCTAAGAATCAAATCATCGAAAATCGCACATAAAAGCTCTCGTACGTCAAATCTAAAACTCCTCCAGATTTCTCGTTCTTCGTCGGCCATTCAGATCGAAGACTCGACCGTTCTTCTTCAATCTCGTCGCTCCTCACCACTCCTTTCTCTCTCCTCCTCGAGATTTCTTCTTCGTCGGTCGTGCAGATCGAAAACTCCTCCCCGAGATTTCTCGTTCTTCGTCGGCCGTTCAGATTAGTCTCTCGCCGTCGTCATTTCGGCCTTTGTTCGTCGCCTCCGACGAGTTTGGCGGTGGTCTTGCTAGAGATTTCCACGTGAACTTCGCTTGTTAGGGTTTTGATTTTTTTTATCTTTTCTAATTTTCAGCAATTTCAGCAAGTACATTTGTTTTTTTTTTCGTTTTTCTTTGGGTGAAGGTAGATCTGGTTTTTTCAATTGATGTGAGCTATTTTTTTAGGAAGTTTCTATTAATTTTTAATTTAATACCTCACCTATTTTTTAGGTTAGTGTTATTGTCATTTGTTTTATTGAAGAACTGATTTTTTTGTATCGGTTGTTTCAACAGAACATGTTAATTGTAAAATTTAGTTATAAGTTATGTAAGAATATCGTTTTATATAATATATGAATGTAAGGCTGTAAGTTTGTGTTTTAATTTTTTTGGCACTCTATCTCATATTGCTTTTGAATATCGCAAATCTAAATTTAAATTTTTTTTTTTTGGAGTTGTACCTATTGCTGCGGTTTTTACCCAAAACCGCAGCAATAGGCTTTAATTTTTTTAATAAAAGAAATACCTATTGCTGCGGTTTTGGGTAGGAACCGCAGCAATAGGTTGCTCTATATGCCACTTAATATGCCACTTAATAACCACCGCAGCAATATGCCACTTAAACTGCAGCAATATGCCACTTAATAACCGCCGCAATAAGCAATTATTCTACTAGTGTTTCCACCGAATATCTTACATCTCATAAAGAAATAAATAAATCAAACTTAACCCAAAGTTTCTTCAACAACAACATTTATATATCAATAGGGATGCCCAAGCGGCCTTACACCCAAATCAGCAGCAAAACTAGGATCGCAACTTCAAGTAATTCAATTCAATTAACATTCCATATTTCTCATCATTAACGTGACAAAAGTGTGATCTTCATGAAATAACCATTTTCAGAAAAACAAGCCCAAAACATGAATTCGACATTTCAACAACTACATGATAGAATCATAATACAAATAATTATCAACCAACTCTCATCACCAAAGTTTCCCTCACATGAAAAATATAAGTACATAACAATTTTCAACTTACAAATACCTACATCACAAATTTAATCCATTAAAAAACCCGATTCTACCGACATCATCCATAGAACCAAAATTTAACAAAATATCATACAAACCAACCTGCGAACAAAGTGGTATAATGGTTCTGCCTCGGCCGTGCGTGCGCTCTACGCAACGCTTATGCTAACACATCAACGTTGCGTCTGATCCAACTCCGATGCGTCTGACGCAACTAAGGGAAAATTCTCTTGTCAGTCCGTAACTAAATTAACACCAAAATTTCACAAAACAAATTCATACAAATATACAATACAACAATAATTTCCAGTATAACCAAAACCAAGAACACAACACATAAACAATTCTTTTCATCAATACAAGCACAAGAATTCTAATAAATAAAATTCTCATGATGAACTGTATATGAAAAATCATAACATATACGCACAAGAAAAACAACATTTTCAAACATAATCTAAAGCATAACATCTGAAAATTAAAACATATTTACATCATACAAATTAAATCATCACAACCAAAATTTCTCTTCTACAGACATATAAAAACACGCAGCACACACTTATATAAAAATAATTTTCATCAAAAATATCAACTTCAACTAATAACAAATAATCCTAAACATTTCTTTAAAAATAAACCTTATCCTAAAAACTATCGCCATTTATATTGTTCTAGGACAATTAACTAGTTACGTGGAATGTCGGGTGGTGTGCAGAAAAATGACAAACTAGGCATGCTCCACGTGCGCGGGGTTTAGTCCTCCAAATCGCTTCCTAGAATCCCAAACGCAAAGTTTAAAGCTTTCAAAGAAAGAAGCACGAAGTGAACAAGGGTTTGGATCAATTTTGTGATGCAGAAAGACAAGCTTAGCTTGTCTTTTATGGCTCGAAAAGTGGCGTGTGATGATGATGATTATTACTGAAAAATTATGGTTAATAGTCAGATTTTTAGGGGAGGTTTCGGAATCTCAAAGATTCATTAGGTGGAAAAAGGAACAAAAGCGCAATAAGTATAACGGTTACCAAATGAAAAGCTTCACGTAAGAGCCCTTAAAGACTCCTCATTTTCCCTCCTTGCAACCGGCCACACACGCCCACTCACGCCCCACACACACCGCACACTTGGGCTATGGCGGACTAAACTTTTGTCACCAAGAACGGTCCAAAGCGATTAAAATAACAATATGCATGAATCGCGTGGCTAAAAAACGAATATAAATATCATAATTAAATTATAATAATATAAACTAAGTTTAGGATTTTTTAAAAATTATTTCACACACCTAAAATAATAATTTTAAATAATTAAAACACCATAAGTACACGAAAAACTATTTAGGAAGAAAATAGCGCGAAAAACTCGAAGCAAAAATACGGGGTGTCACAATCTCCCCTCCTTGAGAAAAGTTTCGTCCTTGAAACTTGCAATAACAAATAAAATACCTGGAATGAACAACTTCGGGTACTTGAGTTTCATGAACTTTTCGGTTTTGCCAAGTGGTTCTCGTACTTTTGGGTCCTCCAAAGTACTTTAACCAACGGGATCACCTTTCTCCTTAACACACGATTCTGACGATCTAGAATGCTGACAGGTTGCTCCTCAAGAGTCTAGTTCAGCTCAACCTCTACCGAGTTAACTGGAATCACATGCGAATGATTACTACAATACCTACGCAGCTACGACACATGAAATACATCATGAATCTTTGACAACTCAGGCGGCAGCGCCAAACGATACGCGACTTCTTCAATTCTCTCTAGAATTTCATAGGGACCCACATACTTCGGACGTATCTTATCCTTCTGTCCGAACCACATCACCACCTTCATAGGAGATACCTTCATAAGCACCTTACCACCTACATCATAAGATTTAGACTTCTGACGAAGATTAGCGTAAGATTTCTGCCTATCTTGAGCAGCTTTCAACTTAGCTCGAATAACCTTTACCTGCTCGATAGTATCCTGAATTAACGCTTGCCTCAAAATCAAAGAGTCACTAATGTCGCTCTAACAAGTAGGACTATGACACTTCCTCCCATACAAAGCCTCATATGGAGCCATCTGGATACTAGCTTGATAGCTATTATTATATAAAAACTCCACCAAGCTAAGAGACTTGGCCCATGATTGCTGAAACTCTAAAGCACCCCCACGAAGCATATCCTTCAAAGTCTGAATAGTCCTCTTAGTCTAGATATCAATAGCAGCATGGAAAGTTGTGCTCAATTTCATTTTCGATTCAAAAGCTTCTTGTAGAGCAGTTCAAAAATGAGACAAAAACCTCGGATCCCGATCAGAAACAATATCCTTAGGAACCTCATGCAGACGAATGATCTCATTTACATAAGTTTTAACTAACTCCTCCATCGACCAGGTGTTCTTAACAGTAAAGAATCTAGCCACCTTAGTCATATGGTCCACAATAACCCATACAACATTCTTGCACCCAGCAGCTCTCAGAAGACCCATGTCAAGTCCATCGAGATAGATTCGAACTGCCATGCAGGTATAGGCAAAGGCTGCAGCAAACCCCCAGGTCTTTGATGCTCAATTTTCACCTTTTAGCACACTAGACATCTAGCCACAAACTCGGCAACTTCCCCTTTCATACACGGCCACCAAAAATTCACTTTTAGATCCTTGTAGAGCTTGTCACCCTTGGATGAATAGAATAAGGAGTGATCTGAGCTTCTTCGAGGATCTTCCTCTTAAGATCACCAACATCAAGCACACACCAGCTCCCCATGAACTTCATACTACCATTAGCACAAATTTCAAAACTCTCCGCTCGACCTTGAGCCTTAGCCTCACGGATTTCTCTAGCTTCAGTTTCTTTCTTTGTCAGTGTCTCAACTCTTGGAACAACTCGGAATCGACACTCATAGAACTCAACATAACAACAATAGACCCCTGAGGTACCACCTCAATCTCGGGCTTTTGGAACTCTTCACACAAATCCCTACGTAGAATGAGGGCAGCATTCACGGAATGCTTACTCTTGCGACTCAACGCATCAGCCACTTTATTCGCCTTGCCTTCATGATAATCCAAGGTCAAATCATAATTTTTTATCAATTCAAGCCACATTCTCAGCCTCAAATTCAAACCCCGCTGAGTGAAGATGTACTTAAGACTCTTGTGGTCAGTAAACACCTTGCAAGGAACACCATAAAGATAGTGTCGCCATATCTTGAGTGCAAACACCACATCGGCTAACTCCAGATCGTGAATCGGATAGTTCCTCTCATGAACTTTCAATTATCTTGAAACATAATCGATCATCTTCCCTTGCTGCATCAAGACACAACCCAGACCATCCTAGACGCATCATTATACATGTAACACCCCGTCCTTCTACTACTAAGATACTTAACAAAATCTACTCTAATTTGACTAAAAGACGTTAGCGGAAATAACGTCAGGACGGATATGCTACTCTAAAACAATAAATAAAAGTAAACTCGAACTTAGGTTTTCATAACTTCCAAAAGAAAACAAGTCAAAGTAATATAAGTTCTAATACGTAAAGAAATATCTGAAAAAAGAAACCAAAGTCAAACCTCATTATTATTCAAAAGCTAAGAGACATGCAAGTCTCACAAAAACCTAAATAAGTCTAAATATCCTTGAGTCCTGGCATTATATAAGACTCCCTATCATCTTCATAAAACTCATTTACTAGAAAAACTATGAGAAGCTTCCTCTCATCTCCGACCCACACTTTGCTAGCCCAAGCAGTCACAAGTCTAGAGGTCATTTCCATCTGCAAAGATATTATCAATAGTTCCATAGTCAGGGGGGAGTAACTAGCAGTTCTCCCATAATAAAAGAAATCAAAGTTCATTCCAGACATATATTAGTAAGAAAGGAAAGAATAAAGTCAAGTCAACTACAATACGCATCCACATCCATATAGCTCACAAGTAATACAAATGCAAAGTAAATAACAAGTACATATGATTAAATAAATAATTCATTTCCAGAATATTTAAATAAAAATAAAAGTATAGATAAAACAAGTTATTGAGTCAAAAACCGAACGCCAGTGGATCGCAACCCACTTCCTAGGTTTGTCAGACCGAAATCTCCAGGTCAGTCTATGGGCTTACGTTCCCCACTTCCTGTGTCTAAGAATGGCCAAACTCCCGATGCAGGGTAGTACACGCAGTACCCCCTGTCTTCTCGGACGACAACAATTAACCCAGCTTAACCCCTAGATCGCAACCTAGGTGGTTGGCATGTTCTTCACCGGGGACTACGTCTATCCCACCAGATGTTCTTATCTCAAACTAAAATCATAAGTAACATAACAATATCATTCAAATCAATAATATTCATCAAAGGGATGCCACACGGCGTTTTACCCATCATTCATAGATAGATATCTCCTCAAAGTTCCTCAAAGAAGTAAACTTACAAATTTACAATGAATACTTTAAACCATAAACACCATTGTACACATCTAAGCACAAGTAATGATATAAAAAGAGTTTTACAACACCAAGCAGTTTCAAACCAGAATTAAATTCCCAACATGAATGATCACCAATTACCTGTAAAGTATACTGTAGACACATAATCGTGTCTCCCCGTTTAAGGATTCGATGATGAAACATACTGTGGTCTTAATTTATCCAACCCAAGGGCAGAGCAGTCTGAAAAGCCATTCAAAACCATTTCAAAAAGTGTTAAAGTCCTATTTTAAAGCCTAATTGATTATTCATGATAATTAATTGTATTTTGAGACCAATTATTTGAAAAGCCCCATTAATTGTTTAAACAATAATTAATTGATTTAATTTAATAGATAAATATTTTCAAAAGATATTTTTTATAAGTTAATATCAGATTTTAGCCCGTAAAATCGGATATCCGTAGTTAAAGGATAAAAGAAATCTTTTAAAACGCGTTTTAGAAAAGCTGGCAATGACAAGTCAAGAACCAGGCTGATGCGCCTAGCGCACAAGCTTGCGCCTGGCGCACGTCTGTGCGTCAGGTGCAGCTTTTCATGACACGTGGCACTGTGTCGTGCGCCTGGCTCACAGATCTGCGTGAAGCGCAGTTTTCTTTCTTATCTTTTTCAAAGCGCGTACCATGTGTACGCTTTTTACTGGGCATGTCGCGTCATACGCTTGCCAAGTCACCTGCGCCTGGCGCAGCTAGTGCGTGTGGCGCAGTGTCGTTTTCCTTATAAATAGTCCTGATTTTCGAACAGATTTGAAAACGGATTTTTCACATTAACACACTTCGAACTCGACGAATACTTTACGAACCTCTCTACGAACTACGAAACTTCCCTACAAAAACTCATACTTTCAAACACAAATACATTCAATCTACATACTTTCAGACATTCAGATTTTCAGACTTCACGATTGCTCGTCCCGAAGGTTGTCAATCTCTTAGACTCAAGCCACGGTATAATCCTGAGGGTCCTTAAATAAATTATTTTTATATTGTAGTTACTAACAGTTTTCTATCCTGATGTATATTTTCAATATAAAATCGCTCTGCTGTATATTCGAATCCCTTTCTTTCTTTTTATTTAATCCCTTTCTTTCTTTTTATTTATTTTTTATACTATTATATTCTTGCCTGATCATTCTATGCCTATTATATGATTGTCCCTGCATTATTGCTTTTATCACCCACATGTTATTATTGCTAATCAAAGACCTAAAGAACTGTTTTAATATTAATCAGATTAATTTGGACAACCTGCTAGGTTCCCTGTAATATTGATTGCCTAATAACATGTCACTAAAATTAGTCTTTTTATGTGTTTCCTGAACCAATTTAGACTAAATATTTTTAGGGTGTATAAAAATATTATTTGATTATTCTTTGTCATAAATTCTGCAATGAATCAATATTTAGTAGAGGCCAACTTTGGGCGAATGTGGTTCATTATGACTATATTCATACCCTCACCCCCCGAACTCAATCTCTAGTTCATTTTGACCATCTATGGAGTCATGACGGGGAAATCTACATTGGATAATTTGTCACTAGCATTAAGTCGATCTTTGGCCCATATAAATCTAGTTCATCTCAAAATCTAGGCCCATCTACATCTTTATGTGAAGCCCACGTCTATCAATTCCAATCTAAGTCTAAGTCTAGTCCAATATAAATCTTAGGTCCATTTAGGCCCAATTCATATCCTAGGTCCATTTTGCATCTCCATGTTGGCCCTAGTCAGTCTCCATAGTATAAAAATCCAGTCTCAGGACTATAAAAGTTCATCCCTTAAAGTCTAGCATGCTTGCTCACCCGTAAGTTCAAGGTATATCATTCCTTAAGTCTATAGGCATTGTTATGTCTAGCCTGCTTGCTCACCCGTAAGTTCAAGGTCTAGCATTCCTTAAGTCCATAGGCAATTTCTGTGTCTAGCCTTCTTGCTCACCCGTAAGTTCAAGGTATAGCATTCCTTAAGTCCATAGACGATTTCTGAGTCTAGCCTGCTTAGTTTAATGTAAGTTTCGAAGTCTTGTTGTCTAGCCTGCTTGCTCACCCGTAAGTTCAAAGTATAGTTGCCTAGCCTGCTTGCCTTAAGTTAAGAATTTGGTCTCGTTATTGTCCAGCCTTCCTTAATGTCTAGCCTACTTGCTCACCCGTAAGTTCAAAGTCTAGCATTCCATAAGTCCATAGGCAATTTTTGAGTCTAGCCTGCTTGGTCTAGTGTAAGTTCCTAAGTCTAGTTGTCTACCTTGCTTGCTCACCCGTAAGTTCAAAGTCTAGTTGCCTAGCGTGCTTGCCTTAAGTTAAGAGTCTAGTCTCCCTTATTGTCCAGCCTTCCTTAAAGTCTAGCCTGCTTGCTCACCCGTAAGTTCAAAGTCTAGTCTCTTCTAAACTCAATCGCATTGTCCAGTCTGCTTGCATAATCCAGTCCAGTCCATGTCTGCATTTGCATATAGTAAGGCCCATGTCTCCATCATGGTCAAGTCTATACCAGTCCAAAACCCATAACCATTTCCATTTCAAAATCACTTTCCATTTTCATTTCCCATTTTCATTTTCATTTCCACTTCCATTTCCCATTTTTGATCTCCATTTCTCATTTCGAAAGCGTCATTTCTAAAAATTTACGAGGTCCATTCAATTTCGTTCAGGATGGATCGTGAGATTATAACTTGGGAACGTCCAACAGCGAGGCAATAAGGTCGACCTACTCCCAGACTCCTCAAGCGCATCCTCACTTTTTCAGACGAATCCTCCGACTCTACTGAATCATCATCCGAAGTGGGGGATACTAATGAACCGCTTAGTGCCATTATGGCTCAACTCACACTGATGAACTCTCGTCTTGAGGAACAAGACAAAGAGATCAAGGCACTAAGGGAAAAGCTCACTGAGGAAGACGAGCAAGGCGACACTCCACCACCGATCAAAACCAACACAAAATTAAGGTTTGAAAAACTCGAGCAATTGACCCAGTCAATTCCTGCGCTCGAGAGTCAGGCTCATGGCCATGACATCATTGATCCTAAAAAGGTAACATTGGGTGACCTCCCAAAAGTCAAGGGGGTCGAAGACCCAGATGACCACTTGAGAGCGTTTTCCATCTCTATGGCTATCAAGGGCATGAGCAAGGACCTGTTTACTTATGTCTTTCCTTTAACCTTGGATGCACATCCATCCAAGTGGTTTAGGTCACTGAATAAGGCCAAGCTGAATGACTGGGACTACATCAGAGAAGAGTTCCATAAACAATACATCTACAATACTCAGATTCCTATCGGCCTTCTTGAGTTGGAGTTAACTAAACAAAACTCCAAAGAAGACTTCGTCACTTTCCTTAACAGATGGGGGGACAAAGCTGCACAAATGATTAACAGGCCATCTCAGGAGGATCAAGTCCGACTGGTGATCCGTAACCTGCAGCCGAAGTATAGGGATCATATCAAGTTCCAACCTATAGAGTCTTTCACAAAGCTCTATAAGGTAGGCCTGCTGATTGAAGAAGAGGTACAGGCCAATAAGAACAAGGGTTCAAACAACAACAACAACTCTTTCAAGAAGAGTAACAATGGCCCTTCTAGCTCCAAAAGCAATGAGGTTAATGCCATAGCTGCTGAAAAGAGAGGCTATCAAAAGCCTCAAAGAACATTCGCACATTTAGGCATGTCCTTAGAAGAAGCCTTCACTAGACTTCATGCAAAGGGAGCACTTCAGCCTATTGGCCCTACTCCAGATCCTCCTCCCGAGAATAGATCCAAGAGGTGGGATCCTAATGCTTACTACAAGTACCATTCCAATAATCACCTGCAGGATATGGTTGAAGACGGTAGATTGTCAATTCCACCCGCAACAAAAGTCAGCAACAGTAGCAACCCCTTGGGTAGCACCTAAACAACGCCGGGGCTTAGTCATTTAACGCTAGTTTTCTAGGTTGAGTCGGAGAGTCCCACCCCTAGCTCCTTCATTTCCCTTCTTGTCGAGTTTATGTCATTTAGTTTTTATTTCCAATAAGCCTTGTTCTATTTGTTTCTGATTAATAAAATAATTGCATTTTCATTTTAATTTTTATTGGCCTTCCATCATTTTATTTATGCTTCAAATTCATTGACGAAACTCAAATCACCTAATGAAATGGAAAAAAAAATGATAATAAAAAAGAGGACATACTTTGAATTAGGAGTTATTCCCCTCTCTCTTCCATTACCTTTCACAAACCATCCTTTCATATACCAACATTAGCCAAGTAATCCCTTCAACATCAAAGCTCCACAGAAATCCTTCAATCCTTCCGATACCCTAAAACAAAAAAAAAACTTGTGTGCAAGCCTTACTACATCAAAATATATCAGTGCCAGGCAAAAACAAAAAAAGTGAAGAAGTTCAAAGTGCGAAAAAAGCAAAAGCAAAAGAAACGCACATGACAAAAAAGAAAAAAAATGCAAAAAAAGAAAGAGCCAAAAGCAAAGAAATAAAAGTCAAACTAGGGGGCTTGCACACAAGTTCTACTCCTCATTCAAATCCTTCAATCCATCAAAACCCTTAACCTTTAATCTAAATCCATGACCCTTCATTTCCCAAACCAATTCAACCTTCATCAAAATCTTAAGCCTTAAACCCTTCAACCTTTCATTAACCCTTCCTTAACTCCTTCTTCAAGGTATGTCCAAGCCCGCTAGGTTGAAAACCCGAAAGGGCGGCCTAGGCAAAAGTTAGGGCACATAAAAAAAATCAATAATAAAAAAAAATCAGATCCAGAACTACGAATGGTCTGATTCCGCAAGGATACGTAGGAATCCTCATCCCGAGGTCCGACCACTTCAATTCAATAAAAGTAGTCAAGGTCTAATGATTTGACTTTCTAGAATTTAGGAGCATAATCTCTTTCTAGATCCCGACATAGACTCAAGTCTGAACCTAGCCTCGTTAAAACCTTTTCCCACCTATATTTATTTGAGTCATAAATTTAAACCCTTTATTTTTCAATCCAAGCTCTCCTTGTCCCTGAAGGACTCTCCGACAATTTCATGGTTCCTGGCGATATTTGCCTTTGCCTATATCAACTTCCCAATGACGAATCCCCACTGACAACTTTCAACGCTCAAGACATGTCAACTACCTTTCAATCAAGGCTCATAATGCCTAATTCAAGGCAAGCTCACCCAAAGTAGGGGCTTCCTACGTGTGGTGGTTCCTCCAATTCAAATCAAACTCCTAAAGATTTGTAATCCGCGGACCTCGTTTACGAACCCTGATTATTTACAAAAAACGATTTTCGAAAATCATTCTATGCATTTCTAATCATTCTATCATTCTACATATCTAGATCTTCTAGCCTTGCAAAACCCTGACCTTGCATTGCATTTCACACATTCTAGCCTTGCAAAACATTGACCTTGCATTTCATACATTCTAGTCTTGCATAATCCTGACCTTGCATGACGTGTCATCCCTTACCTGTGCATAACCTTAATCCTTGCATAGCGTCTTGTGCATCCCTAGAGAGTCTAAGTTTGCATCATTTGCATCACTATGTGCTTTATCTGAGTTGTTTGCACCTGTCTGCTGACATCTTCTTCTGCAGGTAATCAGATTGCTTGTAGTTATTGTCCTGCATACTAACTTTGTTTTGCAGAGACCGGTGGTTATAGATCAGTTCTCAACTGCAGAGCATTTAGAATCGTTCTCCGTCCCGACATCGTATACTTTGACTATCGGTTTCCTGAACCTCAGTCAAAGTGGGGGCTTCTGTAGACAAATAATCGTGTCTCCCCATTTAAGGATCCGGTAATGAAACATACCGTGGTCTTAATTGGTCCGACCCAAGGGCAGAGCAGTCTGAAAAGCCATTCAAAACCATTTCGAAAAGTGTTAAAGTCCTATTTTAAAGCCCAATTAATTATTCATGATAATTAATTGTATTTTGAGCCCAATTCTTTGAAAAGCCCAATTAATTGTTTTAACAATAATTAATTGATTTATTTTAATAGATAAATATTTTAAAAAGATATTTTTTATAAGTTAAAATCAGATTTGATCCCGTAGTTAAAGGATAAAAGAAATCTTATAAAACGCGTTTTAGAAGAGCTGGCAATGACACGTCAAAATCCAGGCTGATGCGCCTAGTGCACAAGCTTTCGCCTGGCGTAGGGTCGTGCGCCTGGCGCACGTCTGTGCGTTAGGCGCAGCTTTTCCTGACACGTGGTACTGTGCCACACACTGTGCCGTGCACCTTGCTCACAGATCTGCGTGAAGCGCAGTTTCCTTTCTTATCTTTTTCAAAGCGCATACCACGTGTACGCTTTTTATTGGGCATGTCGCGTCATTCGCTTGCCACGTCAGCTGCGCCTAGCGCAGCCAGCGCGTGAGGCGCAGTGCCGTTTTCCCTATAAATAGGCTTGATTTCCGAACATATTTGAAAACGGATTTTTCACATTAACACACTTCGAACTCGACGTATACTTTACGAACCTCTCTACGAACTACAAAACTTCCCTACAAAAACTCATACTTTCAAACACAAATACATTCAATCTACATACTTTCAGACATTCAGATTTTCAGGCTTCACAAGTGCTGGTCCCGAAGGTTGTCAATCTCTCAAGCCCATCATCCTCATGACTAAGATGTGGAAGTTTCATACCCAATATCATATATATCTTCCACAAGAGTATTACTTGTCACATATTGATATCCCGATAATGTCAATGTAGCTTGATGAAAAACTTCCAGAAAAGGCAATAAACAAGCAACTTTGTCCCAATTCTCATCATTTGGGGCCCCACCTATCCTCCTAATTATCTTTCTAGTGTGAGGAGTGTACTTAGTTTTCAAATTTTTGAATGCTTTCCTAAACAACAAAGCCGACCTAAGCATAAAAAAAGTGGAATTCTCTTATGTTACTAGCATTGGATGCATTGATGTATGATTGTTGTTAGCTAGATGCGGCAGACAAGTATAAATGAGGTTTTTTTTGTCCATACATATATTGGTGTAATGCATTTCACCAAGTACACCAACAACTACAATTTATTACGTTGCAGGTTATGAATTGAATGAAATCTATGTCGTTGTTAGCTAGAAGCTGAATTTGATGAAATTTATGTCATAATATTATTTGTAGTAGCTGGAAATGTTATGTGATATTCTGATATTCTCAATAAACTATAATAGTAAACAGGAACTTGTAAAATCAGCTTCCAACTTTTTCAAATATTGTATTGCGAGATCATTAGAACTAGCATTGTCAATAGTTGCAGTCAAAACTCTTTTAAGACCCCATTCTAGCAAACATTTTTCAACAATTCTACCAATAAGTTCCCCGAAATGACTACCAACAGGACCAAAGTTAATGATTCTTTTGTGTAATTTCCAATTATCTTCGATAAAATGAGCTGTGAGACAAATATATGACAAATTTTGATCAGAAGTCTGTGTATTTGTGGTAAGACATACCCTATAAGACAAATTCTTGAATAAGTTCTTTAAAGCCTTCATTTTTTTCAATAAAAGGACCATAACAATCCCTTGTATTAGTAGCATGTGAGGGGGGAACAAGATCAGGAATGGCAACCTTATAAAATTGACGAAAAGCCTCACGTTCAACAAAGCTAAAGGGCAATTCATCAATAATCAACATCTTAGCAAATGATATTCAAATCTAATCGTCATCAAATCGCTATAACTTAGGAATACAAATAGTCTCCACAGTCCTATTAGTGTGAACTTTTGTTCTAGACTCAAAGTCCAAGATTGTTGGTTTTTTGTCCAAGTTAAAAGGAGCTTTCTTACATCTGGTAGTGTGGCGTGACATGGCATTGGTTACATTTTCAGATGAACAAGAAATTTTAGCATTACAATATGCACATTTTGCCTCATCCTTATCAATCACAATCTCCACAAAATGTTCCCAAGTAGAAGAAGCTTTCTTTCTTTTACCTCCTTCACTAGAGCTGGCCCTTTTCTTTTCCTTCTTAGACTTTCCCTTAGTCTCCATCACTATATTTGACTCGTCATAATCTTCAAGAGTTTCTTTAGAGTTTACCTCCATTAGATCATCATCACTTTATCTACACACCTTGACATAATCTATAGGAAAAAAGAGGAATTTATTACAATATTGCAACTATATTACTACTTAATTACTAGCATAAACAATTACACCATTACCGACTAAAATGTACTAAACACTCTTATGTTACTAGCATGGGATGCATCGATGTATGATTGTTGCTAGCTAGATGCGGGAGACAAGTATATATGAGGTTTTTTTTATCCATACATATATTGGTGTAATGCATTTCACCAAGTACACCAACAACTACAATTTTTTAAGTTGCAGGTTTTTAATTGAATGAAATCTATGTCGTTGTTAGCTAGAAGCTGAATTTGTTGAAATCTATGTCATAATATTATTTGTAGTAGCTGGAAATATTATGTGATATTATGATATTCTCAATTAACTATAATAGTAAACAGGAACTTGTAAAATCAGCTTCCCACTTTTTCAATATCGTATTGCTAGATCATTAGAACTAGATCGTTAGAACTTTTTCAAATATTACATCCATCGCAAAGGTTAAAAATCTTTTTCAAATATTGTTTTGCTAGATCATTAGAACTAGCATTGTCAATAGTTGCAGTCAAAATCCTTTTAAGACCCCATTCTAGCAAACATTTTTCAACAATTCTACCAATAAGTTCCCTGGAATGACTACCAACAGGACAAAAGTTAATGATTCTTTTGTATAATTTCTAATTATCTTCGATAAAATGAGCAGTGAGACAAATATATGACAAATTTTGGTCAGAAATCTGTGTATTTGTGGTAAGACATACCCTATAAGATAAACTCTTGAATAAGTTCTTTAAAACCTTCATTTTTTAAATAAAAAGACCATAACAATCCCTTGTATTAGTAGCATGTGAGGGGGGAACAAATCAAGAATGGCAACCTTATAAAATTGACGAAAAAGCCTCACGTTCAACAAAGCTAAAGGGAAATTCATCAATAATCAACATCTTAGCTAATGATATTCTTATATAATCGTCTTCAAATCGCTATAACTTAGGAATACTAACAGTCTCCACAGTCCTATTAGTGTGAACTTTTGTTCTAGACTCAAAATCCAAGATTGTTTGTTTTTTGTCCAAGTTAAAAGGAGCTTTCTTACATCTGGCAGTGTGGCGTGACATGGCATTGGTTCCATTTTCAGATGAACAAGAAATTTTAGCATTACAATATGCACATTTTGCCTCGTCCTTATCATTCACAATCTCCTCAAAATGTTCCCAAGGAGAAGAAGTTTTCTTTCTTTTACCTAATTCACTAGATGTTGGCCCTTTCTTTTTCTTCTTAGACTTTCCCTTAGTCTCCATCACTATATCTGACTCGTCAGAATTTTCAAGAGTTTCTTTACAGTTTACCTCCATTAAATCATCATCACTTTATCTCGACACCTTGACATAATCTACAGGAAAAAAGAGAAATTCATTATAATTTTGCAACTATATTACTACTTACTAGCATAAACAATTACACCATAATCGACTAAAGTGTACTAAACACTCTTATATTACTAGCATCGGATGCATTGATGTATGATTGTTGTTAGCTAGATGCGGGAGACAAGTATATATGAGGTTTTTTTTATCCATACATATATTGGTGTAATGCATTTCACCGAGTACACCAACAACTACAATTTTATAAGTTGCAGGTGTTGAATTGAATGAAATCTATGTTGTTGTTAGCTAGAAGCTGAATTTGATGAAATCTATGTCATAATATTATTTATAGTAGCTGGAAATATTATGTGATATTCTGATATTCTCAATTAACTATAATTGTAAACAGGAACTTGTAAAATCAGCTTCTAACTTTTTCAATATCGTATTGCTAGATCATTAGAACTAGATCGTTATAACTTTTTCAAATATTACATCCATCGCAAAGGGTAAAAATCTTTTTCAAATATTGTTTTGCTAGATCATTAGAACTAGCATTGTCAATAGTTGCAGTCAAAATCCTTTTAAGACCCCATTGTAGCAAACATTTTTCGACAATTCTACCAATAAGTTCCACGGAATGACTACCAACAGGACAAAAGTTAATGATTCTTTTGTGTAATTTCCAATTATCTTCGATAAAATGAGCAGTGAGACAAATATATGACAAATTTTGGTCAGAAATCTGTGTATTTGTGGTAAGACATACCCTATACGATAAATTCTTGAATAAGTACTTCTAAACCTTCATTTTTTCAATAAAAAAACCATAACCATCCCTTGTATTAGTAGCATGTGAGGGGGGAACAAGATCAGGAATGGCAACCTTACAAAATTGACGATAAGCCTCGCGTTCAACAAAGCTAAAGGGCAATTCATCAATAATCAACATCTTAGCAAATGATATTCTAATCTAATCATCATCAAATCGCTATAACTTAGGAGTACTAACAGTCTCCAAAGTCCTATCAGTGCGAACTTTTGTTCTTGACTCAAAATCCAAGATTGTTGGTTTTTTGTCCAAGTTAAAAGGAGCTTTCTTACATCTGGCAGTGTGGTGTGACATGGCATTGGTTCCATTTTCAGATGAACAAGAAATTTTCGCATTACAATATGCACATTTTGCCTCATCCTTTTCAATTACAATCTCCACAAAATGTTCCCAAGTAGAAGAAGTTTTCTCTCTTTTACCTCCTTCACTAGATGCTGGCCCTTTCTTTTTCTTCTTAGACTTTCCCTTAGTCTCCATCACTATATCTGACTCGTCAGAATCTTCAAGAGTTTCTTTAGAGTTTACCTCCATTAGATCATCATCACTTTATCTCCACACCTTGACATAATCTACAGGAAAAATGAGAAACTCATTACAATTATCCAACTATATTACTACTTACTAGCATAAACAATTACACCATAACCGACTAAAATGTGCTAAACACTCTTATGTTACTAGCATCGGATGCATTGATGTATGATTGTTGTTAGCTAGATGCGGGAGACAAGTATATATGATGTTTTTTTTATCCATACATATATTGGTGTACATTTCACCAAGTACACCAACAACTACAATTTTTTAAGTTGCAGGTTTTGAATTGAATGATATCCATGTCTTTGTTAGCTAGAAGCTGAATTTGATGAAATCTATGTCATAATATTATTTGTAGTATAGCTGGAAATATTATGTGATATTCTGGTATTCTCAATTAACTATAATAGTAAACAGGAACTTGTAAAATCAGCTTCCAACTTTTTCAAATATCGTATTGCTAGATCATTAAAAATTAGATCGTTAGAACTTTTTCAAATATTACATCCATCGCAAATGTTAAAAATATTTTTCAAATATTACATCCATCGCAAATGTTAAAAATATTTTTCAAATATTTTATTGTTAGATCATTAGAACTAGCATTGTCAAAAGTTGCAGTCAAAATCCTTTTAAGACCCCATTCTAGCAAACATTTTTCAACAATTCTACCAATAAGTTCCCCGGAATGAAAACCAACAGGACAAAAGTTACTGATTCTTTTGTTTAATTTCCAATTATCTTCGATAAAATGAGCAGTGACACAAATATATGACAAATTTTGGTCAGAAATCTGTGTATCTGTGGTAAGACATACCCTATAAGATAGATTCTTGAATAAGTTCTTTACAACCTTCATTTTTTCAATAAAAGGACCATACCAATCCCTTGTATTAGCAGCATGTGAGGAGGGAACAAGATCAGGAATGGCAAGCTTATAAAATTGACGAAAAGCCTCGCGTTCAACAAAGCTAAAGGGCAATTCATCAATAATCAACATCTTAGCAAATGATATTCTAATCTAATCGTCATCAAATCGCTATAACTTAGGAATACTAACAGTCTCCAAAGTCCTATCAGTGTGAACTTTTGTTCTTGACTCAAAATCCAAGAATGTTGGTTTTTGTCCAAGTTAAAAGGAGCTTTCTTACATTTGGCAGTGTGGCGTGACATGGCATTGGTTCCATTTTCAGATGAACAAGAAATTTTAGCATTACAATATGCACATTTTGCCTCATCCTTATCAATCACAATCTCCACAAAATGTTCCCAAGTAGAAGAAGTTTTCTTTCTTTTACCTCCTTCACTAGATGCTGGCCCTTTCTTTTTCTTCTTAGACTTTCCCTTAGTCTCCATCACTATATCTGACTCGTCAGAATCTTCAAGAGTTTCTTTAGAGTTTACCTCCATTAGATCATCATCACTTTATCTGCACACCTTGACATAATCTACAGGAAAAAAGAGAAATTCATTACAATTTTGCAACTATATTACTACTTACTAGCATAAACAATTACACCATAACCGACTAAAATGTTCTAAACACTTTTATGTTACTAGCATCGAATGCATTGATGTATGACCGTTGTTAGCTAGATGCGGGAGACAAGTATATATGAGGTTTTTTTATCCATACATATATTGGTGTAATGCATTTCACCAATTACACCAACAACAACAATTTTTTAAGTTGCTGGTTTTGAATTGAATGAAATCTATGTCGTTGTTAGCTAGAGGCTGAATTTGATGAAATCTATGTCATAATATTATTTGTAGTAGCTGGAAATATTATGTGATATCCTGATATTCTCAATTAACTATAATAGTAAACAGGAACTTGCAAAATCAGCTTCCAACTTTTTCAAATATTGTATTGCTAGATCTTTAGAACTAGATCGTTAGAACTTTTTAAAATATTATATCCATCAGAAAGGTTAAAAATCTTTTTCAAATATTGTATTGCTAGATCATTAAAACTAGCATTGTCAATAGTTGCAGTCAAAATCCTTTTGAGACCCCATTCTAGCAAACATATCTCAACAATTCTACCAATAAATTCCCCGGAATGACTACCAACAGCACAAAAGTTACTGATTCTTTTGTGTAATTTGCAATTATCTTCGATAAAATATACGACAAATTTTGACCAGAAGTCTGTGTATTTGTGGTAAGACATACACTATAAGATAAATTCTTGAATAAGTTCTTCAAAACCTTCATTTTTTCAATAAAAGGACCATAACAATCCCTTGTATTAGTAGCATGTGAGGGGGGAACAAGATCAGGAATGGCAACCTTATAAAATTGACGAAAAAGCCTCACGTTCAACAAAGCTAAAGGGCAATTCATTAATAATCAACATCTTCGCAAATGATTTTCTAATCTAATCGTCATCAAATCGCTATAACTTAGGAATACTAATAGTCTCCACAGTCCTATCAGTGTGAACTTTTGTTCTTGACTCAAAATCCAAGATTCTTGGTTTTTTGTCCAAGTTAAAAGGAGCTTTCTTACGTCTCGCAGTGTGGCGTGACATGGCATTGGTTCCATTTTAGATGAACAAGAAATTTTAGCATTACATTATGCGCATTTTGCCTCATCCTTATCAATCACCATCTCCACAATATGTTCCCAAGTAGAAGAAGTTTCATTCTTTTACCTCATTCACTAGATGTGGGCCCTTTCTTTTTCTTCTTAGACTTTCCCTTAGTCTCCATCACTATATCTGACTCGTCAGAATCTTCAAGAGTTTCTTTAGACTCCATTAGATCATCATCACTTTATCTCCACACCTTGACATAATCTACAGGAAAAAAGAGAAATTCATTACAATTTTGCAACTATATTACTATTTACTAGCATAAACAATTACACCATAACCGACTAAAATGTACTAAACACTCTTATGTTACTAGCATCGAATGCATTGATGTATGACTGTTGTTAGCTAGATGCGGGAGACAAGTATATATGAGGTTTTCTTTATCCATACATATATTGGTGTAATGCATTTCACCAAGTACACCAACAACAACAATTTTTTAAGTTGCAGGTTTTGATTTGAATGAAATCTATATCGTTGTTAGCTAGAAGCTTAAATTGATGAAATCTATGTCATAATATTATTTGTAGTAGCTGGAAATATTATGTGATATTCTGATATTCTCAATTAACTATAATAGTAAACAGGAACTTGTAAAATCAGCTTCCAACTTTTTCAAATATTGTATTGCTAGCTCATTAGAACTAGATCGTTAGAACTTTTTCAAATATCACATCCATTGGAGAGGTTAAAAATCTTTTGCAAATATTGTATTGCTAGATCATTAAAACTAGCATTGTCAATAGTTGCAGTCAAAATCCTTTTGAGACCCCATTCTAGCAAACATGTCTCAACAATTCTACCAATAAGTTCCTCGGAATGACTACCAACAGGACAAAAGTTAATGATTCTTTTGTTTAATTTCCAATTATCTTTGATATAATGAGCAGTGAGACAAATATATGACAAATTTTGAACAGAAGTCTGTGTATTTGTGATAAGACATAACCTATAAGATAAATTCCTGAATAAGTTCTTCAAAACCTTCATTTTTAAATAAATGGACCATAACAATCCCTTGTATTAGTAGCATGTGAGGGGGGAACAAGATCAGGAATGGCAACCTTATAAAATTGACGAAAAAGCCTCACTTTCAACAAAGCGAAAGGGCAATTCATCAATAATCAACATCTTAACAAATGATATTCTAATCTAATCGTCATCAAATCGCTGCAACTTAGGAATACTAACAGTCTCCACAGTCCTATCAGTGTGAACTTTTGTTCTAGACTCAAAATCCAAGATTGTTGGTTTTTTGTCCAAGTTAAAAAGAGCTTTCTTACATCTGGCAGTGTGGCGTGACATGGCATATGGCATTGGTTCCATTTTCAGATGAACAAGAAATTTTAGTATTACAATATGCACATTTTGCCTCATCCTTATCAATCACAATCTCCACAAAATGTTCACAAGTAGAAGAAGTTTTCTTTCTTTTACCTCCTTCACTCGATGTTGGCCCTTTCTTTTTCTTTTTAGACTTTCCCTTAGTCTCCATCACTATATCTAACTCGTCAGAATCTTCAAGATTTTCTTTAGAGTTTACCTCCATTAGATCATGATCACTTTATCTCCACACCTTGACATAATCTACAGGAAAAAAGAGAAATTCATTACAATTTTGCAACTATATTACTACTTACTAGCATAAACAATTACACCATAACCGACTAAAATGTACTAAACACTCTTATGTTATTACTAGCATCGGATGCATTGATGTATGATTGTTGTTAGCTAGATGCGGGAGACAAGCATATATGAGGTTTTTTTTATCCATACATATATTGGTGTAATGCATTTCTCCAAGTACACCAACAACTACAATTTTTTAAGTTGCAGGTTTTGAATTGAATGAAATCTAAGTCGTTGTTAGCTAGAAGCTGAATTTGATGAAATCTATGTCATAATATTATTTGTAGTAGTTGGAACTATTATGTGATATTATGATATTCTCAATTAACTATAATAGTAAACAGGAACTTGTAAAATCAGCTTCCAGCTTTTTCAAATATCGTATTGCTAGATCATTAGAACTAGATCGTTATAACTTTTTCAAATATTACATCCATCGCAAAGGTTAAAAATCTTTTTCAAATATTGTATTGCTAGATCATTAGAACTAGCATTGTCAATAGTTGCAGTCAAAATCCTTTTAAGACCCCATTCTAGCAAACATTTTTCAACAATTCTACCAATAAGTTCCCCGGAATGACTACCAACAGGACAAAAGTTAATGAATCTTTTGTTTAATTTCCAATTATCTTTGATAAAATGAGTAGTGAGACAAATATATGACAAATTTTGAACAGAAGTCTGTGTATTTGTGGTAAGACATACCCTATAAGATAAATTCTTGAATAAGTTCTTCAAAACCTTCATTTTTTAAAAAAAAGGACCATAACAATCCCTTGTATTAGTAGCATGTGAGGAGGGAACAAGATCAGGAATGGCAACATTTTAAAATTGACGAAAAAGCCTCACGTTCAACAAAGCTAAAGGGCAATTCATCAATAATCAACATCTTAGCAAATGATATTCTAATCTAATCGTCATCAAATCGCTATAACTTAGGAATACTAACAGTCTCCACAGTCCTATCAGTGTGAACTTTTGTTCTAGACTCAAAATCCAAGATTGTTGGTTTTTTGTCCAAGTTAAAAAGAGCTTTCTTACATCTGGCAGTGTGGCGTGACATGGCATATGGCATTGGTTCCATTTTCAGATGAACAAGAAATTTTAGTATTACAATATGCACATTTTGCCTCATCCTTATCAATCACAATCTCCACAAAATGTTCCCATGTAGAAGAAGTATTCTTTCTTTTACCTCCTTCACTAGATATTGGCCCTTTCTTTTTCTTCTTAGACTTTCCCTTAGTCTCCATCACTATATCTGACTCGTCAGAATCTTCAAGAGTTTCTTTAGAGTTTACCTCCATTAGATCATCATCATTTTATCTCCACACCTTGACATAATCTACAGGAAAAAAGAGAAATTCATTACAATTTTGCAACTATATTACTATTTACTAGCATAAACAATTACACCATAACCGACTAAAATGTACTAAACACTCTTATGTTACTAGCATCGGATGCATTGATGTATGATTGTTGTTAGCTAGATGAGGGAGACAAGTATATATGAGGTTTTTTTTTTTGCATACATATATTGGTGTAATGCATTTAACCAAGTACACCAACAACTATAATTTTTTAAGTTGCATGTTATTAATTCAATGAAATCTATGTCGTTGTTAGCTAGAAGCTGAATTTGATGAAATCTATGTCAAAATATTATTTGTAGCAACTGGAAATATTATGTGATATTCTGATATTCTCAATTAACTATAATAGTAAACAGGAACTTGTAAAATCAGTTTCAACCTTTTTCAAATATTGCATTGCTAGATTATTAGAACTAGATCATTAGTTCATTAGAACTTTTCCAAATATTACATCTATCGCAAAGGTTAAAAATCTTTTTCTAATATTGTATTGCTAGATCATTAGAACTAGCATTGTGAATAGTTGCAGTCAAAACCCTTTTGAGACCCCATTCTAGCAAACATTTTTCAACAATTCTACCAAAAAGTTCCCCGGAGTGACTACCAACAGGACAAAAGTTAATGATTCTTTTGCGTAATTTGCAATTATCTTCGATAAAATGAGCAGTGAGACAAATATATGACAAATTTTGACCAGAAGTCTGTTTATTTGTGGTAAGACATACACTATAAGATAAATTCTTGAATAAGTTCTTCAAAACCATCATTTTTTCAATAAAAGGACCATAACAATCCCTTGTATTAGTAGCATGTGAGGGGGGAACAAGATCAGGAATGGCAACCTTATAAAATTGACGAAAAAGCCGCACGTTCAACAAAGCTAAAGGGAAATTCATCAGTAATCAACATTATCGCAAATGATATTCTAATCTAATCGTCATAAAATCGCTATAACTTAGGAATACTAACAGTCTCCACAGTCCTATCAGCGTGAACTTTTGTTCTTGACTCAAAATCCAAGATTGTTGGTTTTTTGTCCAAGTTAAAAGGAGCTTTCTTACGTCTCGCAGTGTGGCGTGACATGGCATTGGTTCTATTTTCAGATGAACAAGAAATTTTAGCATTACATTATGCACATTTTGCCTCATCCTTATCAATCACCATCTCCACAAAATGTTCCCAAGTAGAAGAAGTTTTCTTTCTTTTACCTCATTCACTAGATGTTGGCCCTTTCTTTTTCTTCTTAGTCTTTCCCTTAGTCTCCATCACTATATCTGACTCGTCAGAATCTTCAAGAGTTTCTTTAGAGTTTACCTTCATTAGATCATCATCACTTTATCTACACACCTTGACATAATCTACAAGAAAAAAGAGAAATTCATTACAATTTTGCAACTATATTACTACTTACTAGCATAAACAATTACACCATAACCGACTAAAATGTACTAAACACTCTTATGTTACTAGCATTAGATGCATTGATGTATGATTGTTGTTAGCTAGATGCGGGAGACAAGTATATATGTGGGTTTTTTTTTGTCCGTACGTATATTAGTGTAATGCATTTCACCAAGTACACCAACAACTATAATTTTTTACATTGCAGGTTATGAATTGAATGAAATCTATGTCGTAGTTAGCTAGAAGCTGAATTTGATGAAATCTATGTCATAATATCATTTGTAGTAGCTAGAAATATTATGTGATATTCTGATATTCTCAATTAACTATAATAGTAAACAGGAACTTGTGAAATCAACTTCCAACTTAGCTAACTTAAATCAAACAAATCAGTCTTCTTTTGTAAACAATTGGAAATATAGAGATAATTAACAATTAGTTTAACAACTATAAGTAAACAGAAAACAAAATTATGAACCTTAAATTGATAAATGAAGGTGAAAACGAATAGAGTATATATTAACCAAAATAGAGAAAATGAGTTCTGGAATAATCAAATTCCAATAACTCAAAGTCGAAAACCTTAAACTGAAAATCAAATACAACTAATTCGACAATTTACAAACCCTAAATTGAAATTTGAAATTTGAAATTTGAAGGAGAAAAGAAGAGTAGTTAACTTACAGCCGCTGGTGCAGTGGTGGTAGTCTGTCAGTAGTGGTCGTGCGTGCAACAGCGCTCGAAGACTGGTGGGCGATGGTGCGCGCAGTCGCGCTCGAAGGCTGATGAAGTGGTGGTGGTTAGTGCGGACATGATGGTGAAGTGAGGAGAGAGATGTGCTGGTGGAGTGAGGATAGAGACGTTAGGGATTAGAGTTCTTTACCGGCTAACTTCCTAAGTTCCTATGTGGGGCTGTGGCGAGGGCTGGCACAAGCTGACCCAACCCGATAACCCGACCTGAAATAAGCGGGTTTGGGTTGAGATTTTCGACCTGTCTACATAAATGGGTCAACCCAAACTAAATTTGAATGGGTCAGGTTAAGGTTGAAATTTTTAACTCGAAAACAACCCACCTAAACGGTTTAACTTAAAGGGTCACATTCAATTCAGACTATAATAAAGTTATTGAACTTAAAAAGGCCCTTTTTTCTATTTAATAAAATTCTAGGCCAAGCCCATACCTTCTAAAAATACAAAAGTTGAGAACCCTACTTCCTTAGTTCCTTGTCTTCTGATGATCATTCGCCGCTTTTTATTCTCTATCACACTTGCCTCTCTTTTTCTCCTCTCTATAATGCGAACCAATTACCCTCTATTTAATCTGTCGAGTTACTTGATCTCTCTTAATTCACTGCATGACTAATCTTTAATTTGAGGCTTCCAGCATCATGGAAGTAATTTAATTAGGTACACTATATCTTTTATCCATTTTTAAAATCTTCGGTTGATTCTTTTTCTTTTCAAAGATTTTAATTGACTTTTCATATTTTTTCCTTATACCTTTTGCATTTCATTGCAACAGCGTAGTAATTGATGAGTAGCTGCAAAATACACTCCATGGCGTTAATGAAAGTCTTCAAGATCTACATAATTCAATAGCCAAAATCGGATCTTAGTTCTTTTTGTTATTAGATAAAAGAGTTTTTGGTGTGCTTTGCCTTGTAATTAGTTAGTATTACAGGTTATATAATTAAATTTTAAATTTAATGTTTCTAGTCGAATGAATTTCTGATATTGCGATGACATTTTGAATTTTGAGTTTCATGAAGAACATGCCCAAAAAAAACTTAAACGAGTTGACTGAATTTCAAATTTAGAAAAATTGTCAAAAATAAGCCAACCTTTGGCCCGTCCACTAAAAATAAGTCATCTCTTCGATTATCCATGAATAAGTAAAACTTTTATACCCTTCTGTTTTTTAACAAGTCAAATGATTGGTTACCTATTAAATTTCCCTTGAAATTGTTTAAGTTTCATTAAAATTATAATTTTAGGCCAGAAGATATTTTTTAAATAAAAAATAATAAAAACAAAACCTTTCCCCTGCTTCCTCTTCCCTTTTGACCTCCCTCACCACCATCACCATCAGTACATCACCATCACCATAACCCCCTCCCATGCTTCGATTCATCTCCCTCTCAAACTCCCTTTCCCTCTCCCCTTCAATTCCATGAACGCCATGAATCATTAAAGAAGAAGCATAGGAATTTAAAGTTTAATAGAGAGAGATTAGAAGGGAGGAGAGAGAGAGAAATTGGGGATCGAAGAAAGGAAAAGAATGCAGTACATCGAAGAAATTGCGTTCGGGACTGAAAGTGAGCCAACTATCATACGGAGCTTGGGTGAGCTTCGGCAATCAACTGGATGTGAAAGAAGCTAAATCGATTCTGCAATGTTGCCGAGATCATGGTGTCAACTTCTTCGACAACGCCGAGGTTGCCTTCTGCTAATAATATTCTTCTATGCTCTGTTTTTTAAACTTTTCTGGTCAAATTGTTGAAATTTTTTCTTGCTTATTTTGAAGCAACAAGCAGCAAAACAGATTACTGTTTAATGTTGAAAGGACGAAAATGAATTTCCCACACTATACCTCTTAAGCAACCAATAACTGTTCCCCTCACTCTTCTCTTTTGTCTTCTTTGAAAATGACATCAATTTTTTATCACCCTCAAAATAACCAAATTTGATTTACAAAATGGAAGAAAAATCTGGAAAAAAAATATATTACAAAATGGCTTGTCATGATTGATTATAGGTTGAAACCCATTGATTTGGTCCCCAAATTAATCTATGGTAGTGGTAGTTTAACATAGTTGTTGGGATGTGATGGATATTTGTATTTAGTTAATGATGATGGTATTGCAAGGAAGAAGGATAGAGGTGGGGCCGGGATCTATAGTGGCACGGTGGCAGTAGGGGAGGGGTGGTGGTAGTAGGGTGGAGGAGGGGTGGCTGGTGAGATGGTGGGAAGGAGGAAAGAAAGAGATTGGTTAGGGAAGGCAAGGGAAAGGAGGGAGAAGGTTATTTTTTTTAAGAAAAAGAATTAAGTTAAAATTTGAAAAAATATCTAATAAAATAGTGACACGTGTCATTTTCACCTGTTGAAAAGGTTAACAATAGGTCATAACCGGTTTTGACTTGTTATAAATAAAACGGTATGAAAGTTTTACTTATTCAGGGATAATCAAATAGATGACTTATTTTTAGCGGACAGGCCAAAGATTGGCTTATTTTTGACAATTTTTCCTTCAAATTTTGGGTTTCTAAATTGTAACAGATTATGGCTAATTCAATGGCGTTAATAAATTTAAATAGGTTAAACGAGTATGGTTCAGGTCGACTCATTTATCTGCGGATCAAGTTCAGGTCCGACTTTCTGACCTGTTTACATAACCGGTCGGGTTCAGGTTGGGGGGTGCTGACCCGTTTATGTAAATAGGTCAACCCAAACCTGACCCAACCCGACCTGATTGTCAGCCCTAGTTGTGGCCCAAAACACAAAGTTAAATCGAGACGGGTACCAGGTTCCCGCGAGTATTTTATATACGGCCCATTACCCGACCCAGGTTTTCTAAATTTTACCGGGTCGGGGACCCACCCAATAAAAGTTTAAAAATCATATTTTAACCCCGCTTTTTGTGAGGGTCGCGGGTTTTCAGGGCGGAATGCCCATGAGGTTGAGGCTAGGGAGGCTCCACAAAATAGCAATAAGGAAGGAGATAATGATGAACATATGCTGGTGGCAGTGATTCAGAAGGGAACACTATTTGTTTGAGTGATGATGACTTTAAAGATCAGGAAGATGATTACTTGTACTTGTTGGGCCGGAAAAAGAAGGCAGCCGCGCCGGTGGCTAGCTCATCGGTATAGGGTGAACCTTGTGAATCCTCTCAGACACAAAATACTCAAGCTTTAGAGCACATTGGGGAGAAATCTAATGAAACAATAATTCCAGAAGTTACCATTGCAGCTAGAAGTTCAGATGAGGTTACAAGGAACCTGGAGATTACAAAGAGTACTGAGGGTGGCTAACACAACCTTAATGAAATGGCGAAGCAAAAATGGAAGACGTTTACTGCTCAAAGCCAAATTTCAGACAAAGGTATGGGTCTAAAGTTCATTCCTCCTATTTTCATTGATGGAATTCCGACAGCAAAATTAGACAAAATAGAGGTGGAAAGAATGAGTGAGTGTTGGTTGAATGCAGTTGTGGTTTATGTGGTTGGCCAAAGTCCTACTCTGAATGCTATAAATCAATATGTTAAGTCTCAATGGCAAATTCAGGAAGAACCTCAAGTGTTTAAGCATGATGAAGGTTTATTTATTGTTAGACTGAAGTCTAAGGAAGAAAGAGACAATATTTTATTTTCAGGCCCTCACTTGTTCTTTGGTAAGGCCATGATAGTTAAGCAATAGAGTGCCAATTTTAATTTTCATGAGGAAGTTTTAAAAGTAATTCCTATTTGGGTCAAGTTGCCAAATCTTCCTTTGAATTGTTGGGGAGAAGACTCTTTGAGCAGGATAGGCAGTGTGTTAGGTGTCCCGCTATATGCTGATGAATGCACAACCCAAGGCTTACGAGTTTCTTATGCTCGTTTGTTGATTAAGATGGATGTTACACATGAAATACCTAAAGAGGTTGTTGTGGAAGATCCTAATGGTATTGTTTTCAAGCAAAAACTTGTGTATGATTGGTTGCCTTTATTTTGTAAGAAATGACAAGTTGTGGGTCATAATTGTGGAGATAAGCCTGTTGTTCCTAGTAAAGTAATTCAAGGGTAGGTTCCTAAGAAGGTTGTGCCTGTTGAGAAGATAACCACTGAGAATCCTCCCACCATAGAAGTAGATGCAGAACCATTAGTGGAAGAGCCAGTTCTAAAAAAGATAGTTAGTGTGAATGAGGCTACAGAGGAGGAGCCTATTGTTACTCCAATTATTACTCCTGTTACCACTCCTGCTACAACTTCAGAACAAGAGGAAGGAGCTTGGAGATTGGTGACAAGAAAATCGAAGGATAAAGGTAAACAAGTGTATCATCAGAGTGGTGTGCAGCTTCACTTTGGATCAGGCTTACCTGGGAGCTTCCCTAGGGGTGCTATGGGACCTAACCCCTATCTGTCATAATGAAGGTTACAACCTGGAATGTGAGGGGTTTGAATGACCCCATCAAAGTGAAGGAAGTTAAAAAAATTCTTCATCTTCAAAAAGTTTCATTATGTGCTCTTTTTGAAACTAGAGTTAGAAGTCAAAACTGTGTGAAAATTCAGAAAAAATTTGGGAATAGGTGGAGTTGGATTAATAACTATGATTTCTCTCCTAGGGGGAGAATTTGGGTTGGTTGGGTAATGATGTTAAGATTGTGGTTCTTTTTGTTTCTGAGCAAGTCATAGCTATGGAGGTGCAGAATAACTATGGCGCTTCTCTTTTTCATTTGGTTGCTGTGTATGGTCTGCAAACTATAGCATGTAGAAGAGCTCTTTGGGTGGATCTTTTGAATTTGTCTCTCAATGTCAGGGGCCTTGTATCTTGATTGGGGATTATAATGCAGTTTATAATGCCCAAGATAGATTGAATGGGAATGGTGTTAGTGAAGCTGAGACGGTTGATCTTAGGAATTTTGTGTTGGATGCTCATTTGATGGAGGCTCCCTCTAGAGGTTTATTCTACTCTTGGAATAATAATAGTTTAGGTGTTGACAGAATTTCTATTAGGATTGACAAAGCCTTTGTCAATGTTGCTTGGATTCAATAATACTCTGAAGTGATTATTAATTATCATGTTGCTGGAATTTCTGACCGTTCCCCTTTGATTTTTATTGTTGATAAGAATCATGATGAAGGAGGAAGACCTTTCAAGTTCTTAAATTTTCTGGCAGATCAACATGGTTACATTGAAATTGTGAAAGAGGCTTGGGGCTCTACTCATAGCAAGTTTAAAATGAAAAATGTGTGGGTCAAGCTTCAAGCTGTTAAACTGGCTTTGAAAGGTTTTCATGCTAATAATTTTTCTAAAGCTCACTGTCAGATGGAGGAGCTTAGAAGAAAATTAGTTGTTTTACAAGCTTTACCTGATGTGCAGCATTCTAGTTCATTGCAAGAGGAAGAGAAGAGCTTAATTGCTCAATTGAGAAAGTGGTCCAGTATTGATGAAAGCATATTGCAGTAGAAATCAAGAATAAACTGGTTGTCTTTGGGAGATTCCAATTCTAAGTTTTTCTTCACTGCAATTAAAGTGAGGAAAGCAAGAAACAAAATTTTGGCTATTCACAATGACCATGGGGAGCAGTTGACAGAAACCTCAGAGATTCAGAAGGAGATTTGCAACTGTTATATGAGGTTGTTGGGCACAAATTCAAGTAGACTTGAGGCTATTGACTTGAATTTTGTGAGAGTTGGTCCAAAACTGAGTACTACTGCTTGTGCTATGTTAGTTCAACAAGTTACAAATGAGGAAATTGACCCAGCTTTGGCTCCTATAGATGATTCTAAGGCGCCTGGTTTGGATGGGTTCAACTCATTCTTTTTTAAAACAAGCTGGCAGGTAATTAAACAAGATGTGTATTCTGGTGTGATGGAGTTTTTTACCAATGCTTTCATGCATAAACCAATTAATTGTACAGCTGTCACAATGATTCCCAAGATTGATGTTGCCCAATATGCTAAGGACTACATGCCCATTGCCTGTTGTTATACTCTTTACAAAATTATTTCCAAATTTTGATAAAAAGATTGCAATCTGTGATTACAAATGTGGTGGATTGTGCTCAAATAGGCTTCATTCCTAAGAGAAATATTGGTGATAATATACTCCTTGCAACTGAACTTATTAGGGGATATAATAGGAGTCATATATCTCTTAGGTGTGTGATAAAAGTTGACATTAGGAAAGCCTATGATTCTGTAGAGTGGTTATTTCTTGAAAGTATTCTCAAAGAATTAGGCTTCCTAATATTTTTATTGGCTGGATTATGGCTTGTGTGAGGTCAGTTTCATATTCCATCTTGATAAATGGTGTGCCCTCTACTCCATTTGATGCTAAGAAAGGGTTAAGACAAGGAGACCCTATTTCTCCTTTCTTATTTGCTTTAAGCATGGAATATCTGAGTAGGTGTATGGTTGCTATGTGTAATGATCCTGATTTCAATTTCCATCCTAAATGTGAGAAACTTAAGCTCACACATCTCATGTTTGCGGATGATCTGCTTATGTTTGCTAGAGCAGATTCTAGCTCCATCACCAAGATTATGACTGCTTTCAATTCTTTCTATAAGGCTTCAGACTTATAGGCAAGTATAGAGAAGAGTTGTATATTTTTGGGGGTGTTTGCCAAGGTGAAGCTATTCAGATGGCTGAAAGTATTCAGATGCCTATTGGTTCTCTGCCTTTTAGGTATCTAGGAGTTCCCCTTGCAGCAAAGAAACTTAATTTTTCTCAATGCAAACCCCTCATTGACAATATCACTGCTAGAGCTCATGGTTGGGTTGCTCACTTCCTCTCTTATGCTGGCAGATTGCAATTGGTGAAGTCTATACTAAGTAGTATGCAGAACTATTGGGCACAAATTTTTCCATTGCCCAAGAAGTTGATAAAGTCAGTTGAGTCAATTTGTAGAAGGTTTTTATGGACTAGTTCAGTAGATAGCAGTTGTAAAGCTCTTGTGGCATGGGACTTTCTGCAACATCCTAAAAGCACTGGAGGTTTGAATATTACTGATATGGTTATTTGGAATAAAGCAGCAATTCTTAAACTCTTGTGGGCTATAGATTTTAAGCAAGATAAGCTTTGGGTCAGATGGGTGAATGCTTATTACATCAAGAGACAAGAATTAGGAAATGTTACTATTAGTAGTAACACTTTATGGCTTCTAAGAAAGATCTTTGAAGCTAGATATATGCTGAGTAGAGTAGGGGGATGGGCTTCAGTGAGTACTTAGTGGAAATTTAGCATCAAGAAAGCCGATAACCTACTGCAAGGTACTTATGATAATGTGTCCTGGAAGAGATTGACTTGTAATATTATGCTACTCCCAAAAGCAAATTTATTCTATGGCTGGCCCTTCTTAACAGGCTAGCTACAGCAGATCGAACTAGCAAACGGAGTAGTGATGTCAGCCCCCTGTACAAATTGTGTGATTCTGAAGCAAAATATGTTCAGCATTTGTTTTTTAACTGTGCTTACAGTAAGACAGTTTGGAGTAAAGTGCTAAGTTACTTGAATACCCAGCCTCAGGTGAATGCTTAATTTGAACTGGATTTGGCTATCAAAAGAGCTCGCATCATAAAGGGATAGGAGTAAATTGTTTGTCATGATGTATACAGAGAGCCTGTACGCCATTTGGTTACAGAGAAATGCAAAGCTGTTTAGGAATTTTGTTGTTAATCAGCTTGTTAGAGACATAATTTTTAGAATTGCTTGTAGATGTAGTGAGAAGTAAAAAGCAAGCAGTAGTAGAATAAATGCTTATTGCTGCGGTGGTATTGCTGCGGTTTTACCCATACGCAGCAATATATCACGTAAAAAGAAAAGGTAAAATATAAAATAACCATATTGCTGCGGTTTCTACTGAAAACCGCAGCAATAGATGTCAACGGGAAAAAAATTCAAATTTGATTGATTGTTTAACCAATTCTATTGCTGCGGTTTTCGGCCGAAACCGCAGCAATAGATTAAAATATTATGTTTTTAATAATATTTTAACCTATTGCTACGGTTTCTACAAAAAACCGCAGCAATAGACTTTATGATTTAATAAAACATGGCAGTTAGGGTTCTCTCACCTTTTATATATCTCTCTCAGCCGTTTTCTAACCTTCGATCCTCTCACAGTCTCTCTCATCCTCTCATCTCTCATCTCGCCGGTCTTCATCTATCCCGCCGGTCTTCGTTCCACCACGCATCTTTATCTCTCTCACCGGTCTTCATCGCCGGTCTTCAATCACCGTCTCTCCATCACGCACTCATCTCTCTCGCTCCTCCTTCGTGGTCTCTCACCACCGGCGTCGCACAAGTGCGATTGTTGGAAGGTTCGCCACCGACGAATCAAGGAAAACAAGGTTCACCGTCGGAGTTCGAAATCAAGCAACAGTTCGAGTTGCGCTCCACTCTTGTTAGATCGAAGTCAAGTTCGATTGTTCGGATGATGAAGGAGGATATTTTCAGATCTCCTCCTTCGCACAGTTTAGCCGGACTAATTTTGATGTTTTTTTTGGAAAGGTATTTTGATGTTTATTTTGGTCGGTTTTGTATTTTTTTTATAAAATAAAATAAAAAATAATGCATTCTGCTTTTTTGTTCATAACATCATATATAGATCTCTTTTTTCCTTCTTTTTTTGTCGCAATTTTTTGATTTGGTTAGATCGTTGTTATTGCTTGTGATTATAACTCATTGTCGGTGATTTTGAATTTTTTTTGTGGTTAAGATGATTGTTTTGGATGAAGTAGTTTCTGTTAAATTAGTCGGATGAGTGTTGATTGAATTTTAGCATAATGTGGTTCACTTGAGATCTAATATTGCAAATTTTCACTTGAGATATGGCACGATCCTTTTTTATGATGGATATTGTTTCATTGTTTAATTACTTCCATAGTCTTAGCCATGATCCCTTTTTTTCATTCTTTTTATTGATTTCAGATCACTTAAATTCACCAGAAAACAAAAGAAAAAAAAAATTTAAATTTTTACATAAGCCTATTGCTGCGGTTTTAGCCCAAAACCGCAGCAATAGGTTCCCTTTTTTAATATTTAAAAAATACATATTGCTGCGGTTTTGGGAAGAAACCGCAGCAATAAGTTGACATATTGTTGCGGTTAAAAACCGCAGCAATAGGTAATTACCTATCGTTGCACCCTTAATTGCCGCAATAAGCAATTATTCTACTAGTGAAGTTTAGTAATGTGATTTTCTGCTGCTTTGGTTTTTTTAGTTGGTACTAAGAGTAGCCTGTTACTCTAGTGATGTAGTTTGTAACCCCTTTTTTTGGTTATCAATAACAATTTTGAATTGCCAAAAAAAAAAAAAGATGATTTCTTGTTCAATGAATTTTAGGTGGGCTAGATAAGAACAATGATGGTGATAATCTTGGAGAACATAATGAGACAAATAATGGAGGATGATGAGGATATAGTGAACAGTGATGGTGAAATGTGGTACCCGAATTTTTACTGTCTCAATTAACGGTTGAATCCCACAAAAGTCTCTCATTGGACTATGATTTTTAGAAAATTTTAAAGTCGCCACCCTATTAATATCTGAATGGGAACAAATTTATTTAATGAATCATTTTAAAATCAATTTCAAGAAATATCATTTAAAATGAAGATGACTTCATATGGATAAGGCCTTTTTTTAAAAAAATTGGTCTATCATACCATGAGATAGGATTCAAGGTTTAGGTTAAGAGGTGCAAACGTCTGCAACTCATCTCCTCTTCCGTTCTAAAAAACGGGCTCTTGCTAAATGCGTTATTTTCCATTTTAAGTAATCATGGCTATTCAAAAGAAAGAAAATCACACAATTTGCACATATACAGATCAATCATTTTTATTTAATAGGGATAATATATCATTTGTACATGATAGGTTTGACCACTAAAGTTGCACTGCATACCAATCATTGCGGGATTGGAATCTACTCATTGATCAAAACCATCGTAGTTTGCTCTTATGTCTCACCCTAAATGGCAAATTCCATTGGGGATGAAAAAGAAAGAAAGAAAAATAGATTATGAATAAGTCACCTTTAAAATTTGACAAATCTATTAGAAATGAGGTAATCACTCCAGTTAATGATTGAAATGGGGTTAAAATAATCACCCTAATTAGTGATTAAAATGGGATTAAAATAATATCCCTCATTAGTGAAATCAAATAAGAAGGTTAAGGTAAATCACCCTAATTAGTAAAATCAACCAAGGTTTAAGATAATCACTCTAATTAGTGATTGAAAATGAAGGTTAAGATAATCACCATAATTAGTGATTAAATAGGAGGAAAGATAATCACCCTAATTAGTGATTGATAATCAAGGTTAAGGTAACCACCCTAATTAGTGATTAAATGAAAATGTTAAGGTAATCACCATAATTAGTGATTAACCAAGGGTTAAGATAATCACCCTAATTAGTGATTAAATAGGATGAAAGTAATTACCTTAATTAGTTATTAAATTGAGAATTGAAATAATCACTTTAATTAGTGATTAAACTTAGAATTTTTCAAGAGGTTTTAGAAAAAGAGATTTGCTTCCTGATCGAAGGCTTTTGGATGGATGAGAAATAATTTTTTTGAAGATATTAATTCATTTTTGAGATAAATGATCAATTTGAGATGGAATTTGGACATTATGTATTTAGCTAATCGGAGTTTGGCCATTTAAATTGAGACATGTGAAATGGCCTAAAATCAATTAGGAGATCATAATTATTTATCTAATTATGTAAAATTATATAATTGATCCATTTGAAGGTTATAGAGAACAATGAAAATTTTAAAATGTAAGATGGATCATCATATAATTTTAAATTTTATTTATAAACTTATGAAAAATTAGAGATTAATCAAACTCTTTAATTTAGTTATTTATGATGTTTTTTATTGATTTTTATTTATGTAATGTAAATGATTCATTTTAATAGATACTTAAAATTTAATGAATAAATTATCTTTTTAGTAAAAAAGAAAACATTTTTATGAAAATTGAATCAATCACTTTATTTCATCTTTCCAGATTACACTTTTGTTCTAGTACTGACTTGAAAAATTTCATAACTTTCTTTACAAAGAGTGTAATTGAGCATGTGATTTGCCTATGGATAGGTCTATGAATTCTTTATGTTGTATAAAAAATTGACATACTTTTAGTGATAACTCGATTTATAATGGATAGGTCTATGAATTATTTATGTTGTATAAAAAATTGACATACTTTTAGTGATAACTCGATTTATGGTGATTTTTATTCTAAACCCAGTCAAAATAGGACTTTTATCCAACATGTTATTTGAAACCCAACTTACTAAACTGAGTTTGATTTGAATTTCCGTATAAGCATTTTAGACACATTGAAAGACTACAATGGAAATTTTCACGTCAATTGGACATTTCTATGATCCTTTTTCATTTATTTCCTTAACTGAAGAAAAAATGAATGTTCAGGAATTTGGTGATTTTCATGAACATTTTGTAAAAATAAGATAAAATTATACAACATTCATATGACCATGATTTTTATGTTTTTGAGAAGCTACTGATGTCTACTTCAATGTTGCTTTTTATAGTTTTGGCCAAATGAATTTAAATTTGAACTTTATTGAAAGAATAAGCTCATATGGTACTGGACAAAATCAGTTTTTACCAAATTCTTTTTTTTATAAATTCCAAAATCTAGTTGCTACAAACATCTTGAACTTTATAGGAAAAATATTACATCCTATAAACTATATTCATATCACAGATGAAAAATAAAATTAAGTATGAAACTGAAACTGGCTATAATTATAGCATCACATTTTCATTTTTTATGGAGATTTTTAAGCACAATTCTACTTAAGTAAATTTATGAAAAAATGTTTTTGGTGATTAACAACACTTTTATTAATAAAATTCACATAATCACATATTTCCTAAGAGTCTCCCCAGTAGCGTTGACTATTTTAGGTGGGATGATTTAAGGTTGGGAACCCATTGGGACTTCCACATACCCAAATCACTTCAAAAATCAAAAAAATAATAATAAGAGAAAACAAAGAGAGAGTTAGTATGTGATTAAGAAGATAATTAAAAATATTAACAAGAACAGAAATTTACCCTTCTAACTCAATGATGCACTTCTTTTGTAAAAAGCCTTTTACTTTTTTTTTTTTTCTTAACTTCTAAGTGAGTTTCTAAATTCACTAAATTACTAACTAACACTTTTTTGTGCTTTTCTTTGATGAACTACTTACTAATTACTCTTCTAATTTTTACTTTTTCTCTCTTTTTTCTGTCTTATATGAAGTTTTCGAGTGGGAGGAAGTATGGGAATGAAGTGTTTTGTGTGGAATTCAAGTGTGTTTGAACTTAAAATGAAGGGGGTATTTATAAGAGAAATGGGGTGAAGAATTAGGGTTTGAAAAAGGTAGAAAATCATAACTTTTTTTTTTTACCGAAAAATCTGATTTTTATTGTCTTACATCATCTTATATACATTATCAAATTTATAGGAAATCCAAATATTCTTATTCTCTTTAGATTTGATTTTGATTTTTACACTAATGAACCAAAATCAGACTTTCAGTCTAATATTCATTTCGTACATAGCCTAAACATATCCTAAACGTGAAAGTAATGCTGACTGGGCAACTATGCGGAGCGCACAAGATTTCCCAGGATGCAGTGTAATACCCCTCATGATTGCTTTAAAATGATTTAACAGGCTACTCATTCCAACAAGATGCATCTTTCTTTTAGGGAGCTCATTTCCTTAGTTACTCCACAACGAAGCCTGCTTGTCTAGGAGTAGTCTTAGGATGGGTGACCTCCTGGGAAGTTTCTCATGGTGCGCATGATTGAGGACAAAATACGCCAGAAGAACTTGTGTTAGTTATTGAGGACAGTTGTGGCCCTGAATACGCATTGGTGATAATAGACTCGACTCCGTATAGGTCGGGTGTTACACGCAGCATCGATGCACTGGACGCATAGCTTGTGCGTCCCACGCACGGGCGTGCACTCGACGCACTGCCTGGACTTGCCAGGAAAAATGAGATCTTTAGGCCTTCTAATCATCTTACACCTATTAGATTTAGTCTTATTCTTATTCCTTAACCAATGGATAAAAGGATGTAATTGGTTGATTTAATGTACTTGATCATCAATATAACTGCTTTATACCAGTTTTGAGAGACGATTAAAATTTCAGCGCCTAAATGCGGTTTTTCCGTTTTTTGAAAGACTAACTTAAAATAATTCACACAAACTCGTCAAATTAATTAGTAAAAACTTGCGCGATTCTAAAACAAATCATTTTGTCAAAATCAGTGACTGTAGTTATTAACTACAAATTCTGAAAAAATTACGTTTTAAACCAAAATCGTACGGTTAAAGCACGAAACAGAAAACAGTTTGACGGAACGAAACTCGCGTTCTGTGAGGGAAAGTGCCTTTGACGGGGCGCGCGCTGCATGACGTATGACGGCTTCGTTACTTTTGTTTCTTTTCCAAAAAAATATTTTAAAATTATTATCCACAATAGGGGTTCAAAACTTGGTGTTTACATGAGGTTGTGAGTGTATTAGGGTCAGATGATGAGTGACCTCAATACCCTGAATTCAACCCAGATGGGGATTTCAAGGGTAAGGAAAATCTGACCAAAGGCTTGAAATTTCCTTCAAACAAGATTTTCAGAAAAGCATTAACTCACTATGCCATTGATAATGGCTTTGACTACTACTATTTACACAAGGTTTCAGCTTATTGTGCAAAACGTTGTAAGTGTCCTTGGAAGAGGGCAAGGATTATGATGTGCAAGTGCATAACTAAAAGGAAGTGCAGATTTAGGATAAAAATTGTAGGAAGTTGAAGGGGGAGGAAACTTGGTAGATAAAGAGCTTGAGCTAAAACACATATGTGGGTAGCAACATAACAACTCCAAGCTCACATCACAGTACCTATCAGTGAGGTACCTTGAAGATCGGAGGGATGACCCTTCTTGGAATGTGAAAGCTTTTATAAAGAGAGCAAGCAAGGAGTGCAAGTGTGAAATTGGGTATCATAAGGCTTTATATGCTAGAGAGAGGGCTTTGAAGATGATTTTTCGGGATGCAACTACGGAGTATGAGAGGGTATGAGATTATGTTGCTGCCATAAGGAAGTACAACCCAGGTAGCACTGTAGTGGTGAAAGTGGAAGGAGTAGACAACCCACCACCTCTGTTTCATAGGTTATATGTTTGTCTACAAACTTACAAGGAGGGCTTTGTTGCTGGATGCAGGCATATTATTGGTGTGGATGGGGCACTTAAAGGGAGATATCCTATAATCCTTCTAACAGTTGTTGGGAAATATGGAAACAACATCTTCCCAGTAGCCTAGGCTGTTGTTGAGACTGGAAAGTCAGAAACTTGGGACTGGTTCCTAGACCTGGTGAGAACTGACATTGCATCAGTTATAGATTCAGTCACTTGGGTTCATGAACAAGATCAATTGATGTATATGTCTGACAGGCAATGGTAAAAAAACACTAAACTTCTGTGTTTTTCAAGTAAGTTATGTGTATGTGCTAAGAACTAAATGTAATTGCATTTTTGTGTTTGTCTTTGCAAGGGTTTGTTGGATGCATTCAAGACTGTGATGCGCAATACTGAAACAAGATATTGTTGCAGACACGTATAGAGCAACTTCAAGAACAAATTCACTGGTGTAGTGTATAAGGAACACTTCTAGAAGGCTACTAGGTCTTCAACTAAGGTAAAAGGCTCAAACTTGCTATGTTTGATGTTCAACTTGTGATGCTAACAATGTTTCATAACATTATCACATCACTATTTCAACCAACACATGGAAAGCATTAAGAGAATAAATGTGGAAGCCTTTAACTAACTTCAAGCAATTCCAGCTGCCCATTGGTCCAGGCATGCATTCAATATTGCCTCTAAGTCTAGGATGCTTCTCAATAAGTGTTGTGAGAGATTCAACAATGTATTGAGAGAGGTAAGAACTAAACTAATTCTGTAACTCATGGAATAGATTCGTAGATATATAATAGGAAGGTTTTTTTTTTCAAAAAGGAGGGTTTGAAAAGCTTCAGTGGTGTCACAACACCATCAGTGGTCAAGATGGTGGAGAGAGGATTGCAAGAAGTCACAAACATGAGGATTGCAAGATTGTTGTTGTTTCAAGTGGCAACTCATGGGCATACCATGCGGGCATGCTTTGGCCTGCATGCAAAAGAGGAGATTGAACTATGAGGAGTTCATGCACCATGCATATCATGTTAAGACCTATGACAAGGCATGTGCTCCTGGTTTTAGAGCTATGCCGGCCATGAACAACAGTGGCACACAACCCCATTCCTAAAACCTTTGCCTCATTTACATAAAAAACTATGCGGGAGGCCATCGAAGCACAAGAGGAAAAAGGAAATTAGTGAGGATAAAGAAACAAGAAATGTGAAAATGGCCAACAAGCAGGACCATTGTAGTAGATGTGGTGGACTACGGCATTATGTAGTCAAGTGTAAAAATCCAGAAGTGGATAAGTCTGTTGTCCCAAAGAAAAAAGGTGGAATGCCTAAATCCACCACTACATCAATTGTAGGTGTTGTTGGTGGTTCTAATGTTGGTGGAGAAGGAAATGTCAGGACTGCAACTACTGCTGGTAGTTCTACAACTGTTGGTGGTGGCAATGAAGGTGCTACAGCTGTTGGTGCCTCAACTTCAAGTGCTAAGAAGGGTAAGAGCAAGGAGGAGTTAGCAGCACTAAAGAAGAAGGAAGAAAAGAGCAGCTAACTCAAGAACTGAATGCATCTCAACAATTAATTTCATGTTCTGCCCCTGTGGATGGTTCTCAGGCCTAGGTCAATGCTTCTCAAAGTACAATAGTTAACTTAACAGACAAGTGTTAGGATTTTTGTGTTATGTAACCTCTTTGTTGGTTAGTTAGTTCAATGTTGGTTTTTGGAACTAATGGTAGTTCAGTGATGGTTTTGGAACTAATTATAATTCAATGTTGGTTTTTGGAACTTATAGTGATGTAATTTGAAACCTATGATTGAAGTTAACGCTTATATGATGGTTTTTGGAACAACCTTTATCTCTTGTGTTTGGAACTTGTGTGTTGTTTATTGCTGCTTAAACCAACTTCTATTGGTTAGTGTTAGTTAGAGCCAGTTTCTGTTGCTTACCTGAATTGGTTAGGTTCAAGTTTTAGGTGTCTTACTGTAAGTTGCAGGAAGTACACAAACACTGCTCAATACTGAAATTTCAGGACACAAACACATACTATTTTCATTCCATAGAAGGACCATATTGGTCAATACTACATAGCAAAATACACAATCACCAATTCTTTCTTATGCTAACTTAAGCAAACAGTTTCACAAACATGAAACTCACAATTGCAGACAAAAACACACAAATGCAAACCATTTTACATCCTACACTTTCATTCCTAACAAAAGAGTCTTTCTTCCTTATTATTGGCTTCTTCGTTCCCCTGCTTCTCCAAGTCTTGACTTAGCCTATTATTTTCATGCTCCGCACAAACCAACCTTGACTTGATGATGTTGTTATCAGTGGCTAGCCTATGCTGCTCTGCAACAATCACATTTATGGCATCACTTTGCCAATCAGTTGAACCCTCATCAACCCACTCAAATGTATTACACCCCCTTTGACCAGTTTCATGGCTGTAAATCTTGCAAGCTCTAAACTTTCTCCCTGAGTTCTCATGGGTCCACGATGTCCTCGTTGCCACTGGAAATCCTCAACAGCAATTCAACATAATACTGCAAAAATGAAATCCGCATGCAGATTCAGTTTGAAGGAATCCCCTAATTCGATTGAAAAGAGAAGCCCTAATTGTTTTGAAGAAATTTAAGGAATTGAGGATGAACCCTAAAACATAGCAGCAAAGAAGATAGTAGGAAACAAGAACGCTAAGCTTACTAAATGAAGATCCGAATTGAGGGGTTTTTTTTGCGAAAAATTGGATTTGGGGTGGGAAAGAGTGGTTAAGTGTGAAATAGTGGGAAATAAGTGTATATATAAGGGGCAAAATGGAGGGAAATTAAATGAAACTCCAACTGAAATAAAAGAGAGGGAAATAGTGTGTAAATAGGAAAAGGAGCAGTCAACGCCGGAGAAAATAGGGTCATTACCCTAAAATCAACCGGATGTTTCATCTGACAAGAATTTAGAGGTTAAAGGTTGTTTCTCACAAAAAAAAATTTAAGGTTGTTTCTTACAACATGTCACTTTTAGGCCCTGTTCTTTTGGACTTATTTTCATTTCAATTCAAATCAACTCAATGTTTTAATTATTTTTTGCTTTTAATATTACTACTTCCTCTGTTTCATATTAGATGCTACACTTTGAGAATTGCGGACTTCGAGGTAATTAGATGGGAAGGGGTATGTGATTAGATTAATTAATATAATACAACTAATAAATTACACCAACAGCTGGGATCCACCAGCACCACCCTACCACCGCCAGTCGCCAACATCACCACCACAACCACCCCGCCAACACCACCGCCACAACCACCCCGCCACTATCCCGCCAATACCACCACCACAACCACCCCGCCACCACCATCAGAACCACAACCACCCCGCCACCACTATCACAACCACCCCACCACCACCATCTTCCATTTCTTTCAAATCCTTGTACCAAAATTCACGAAAATTCACCAAAATCCTTCTACCCAATGCTTCTATGTGAGCAAAATTCATGAAACTTCAGCAAGATCTTCGTCTTCTATGTGAGCAAATTCAAAAAAAAACATATCTCACCACAACCCATTTAGGAGATCTAACAGATCTTCTATTTGAGCAAATTCACCAAATTCACGAAAATTAATTCGGAGATTCACCAAAAATAAATCAAAGATGAAGGAGAGAGAAAGAAGGAGATCTACAAAGACGAAGACAGAGACGACCGATGAAGATCTGTGTCTGTTAATTTCCTTCTTCCATGTTCAGCGCAGAGAAGATAAAGACGAAGGAGATCGAAGGAGAGAGAAAGAAGGAGATCGACTATGGTGGGGTTGCTATTGGTGGCACTTGTGCTAAGCGGTTGATGGTGGTGGCGGTTGTGGTAGGCGGTTGGTGGTTGTGGCAGTTGTGGGAGGTGGTAGTTGTGGTGGTTGAATGTTGGTGAAGATAGAGGAGAGGAGATGGTGGGTTCAATGGTGGGTGGTGGGTTTAAAGGAGGGGAGGAGAGGAGAGAGAGGGTGGTTGAGGTGTACATATTAGGAGTCTTTATTAATCTAATAATATGACGTTAAGATAGATTAGTGTATATTAATATGGAAAATTCCCACTGGTAACCCTGTACTATGGAACAATTACAATGGTGAATTGTTTTTCTTTTGAGTTTCAAAAATAACCCTATGCTTAGTAATATTATACAACCGTCACATTAATGATGGTTAAATCGTTACTTCAACCGTTAAACCCATTTACTTTCCTAACCCAAGTTAACCCCAAACCACTACCTAACCCACTAAATCCCCACCCCACCGCCATCCTTCCACTGGAAACACCATACCATGTCACTCTCTCCCTCCTGATAACTTTTTCTCTCTCCTCGTTACTCTTTCCCTCCCCGTGACTTCTCTTCTCATTGGTGGAGAGGTGGGACAGTAGTGGAGAAGTGAGACATTAGTGGTGGAGTGGGGTTCATGTGGAGCGGTGGGACAATCGTGGAGGGGTGGAACTGTGGTGGTTGGATGGGATGTCAGTGGGCTAGGTGGTAGTTGGGAGTTGGGGTTAACCTGGGTTAGGTAAACCAATAACACTAACGGTTAAAGTAACGATTAAACCATCATTAATGTCACAGTTGTATAATATTATTAAGTATATGATTATTTTTGAAACTCAAAAGAAAAACGGTTTACCATTGCAATTGTTCCATAGTACATGGTTACCAGTGGAAATTTCACTTATAAGTAATGGTAAAAAAAGTCATTTTGCTAGTAAAAACTTACTAAATAAGGAAATAAAAAATGTAGCATCTAATTTGAAACATCCCATTTAGGAAAGTGTAGCATCTAATATGAAACGGAGGAAGTATTATTATTGTAATTGTTATTAATATTATAATTATTTTTTATTTTTTTATTATTATTGTTTTTATTTTATTGTTGTTGTTGTTGTAAGTTGTTGTTGCTACTGCTTAATTTAATATGCGTAGTGTAGCTTAATTTAACATAAGCACATATCTAAGATCCTGGAATTCCAACATCTTCGAATTTACAAGCACAACATTTATTTACTCGACATTGACTTCCATATCCTCTACGTTGCCATCATTTTCTTGCACTTCAAGTTGCTCGTCAATTTCATCGTCAACATTGACTTCCAAATCCTCTACGTTGCAATTATTTTCTTGCACTTCAAGTTGCTCGTCGATTTCATCGTCACTTTCTGATCGATTCGCCATGAAAATTTGTTTTGCTATACCATATTGCACTTTGTCCTTAATACATTTGCGCCTTGTATCAAACATACCAGAATTTACTCTTCCTTGTACATCTATATCATGTCGTACGACCGAAATGCCAAGTGTATGCATTTTAATGAAATTATTAACTGTGAAGTAGACCACTATGATTGAGATTTGAAACTGTGGTGATACATGTGGCATGTTATATAACACGTTCCACCTTTTCTGTAAAATACCAAATGAGCATTCTACCTTCATTCTTAAAGATGAGTGTAGCTTACTAAAATATTCTTTCAATCCTCTCGGTGGTGCTTTCCGGCGTATAAAGTCTAACTCCGGGCTCAGAAAATGGAGTCATATATCCAAGAGTATTTGGATATGCCGAGTCCCCCAAACAATATTTCCTTACAAAAATAAACGAGTATGAGATTATAGTAAACATAAATATACTTTGACCCCTCAATTAAAAGGAACTAAATAAAGTATACCTAGGGGTGGATGCGGAAAACCGAATTTAGAATTAGTTAAACTATCTCTCCACACCGTGACATCAGGAGCGCTTCCTTCCCACCCCAATTGAACAAATGTGTAAATTTTATCAAACGAAAAACAAGCCAACACATTCCAAATTTTGACTTCATAGCAATCACGAAATGGCACACCGCTTACATCATTTACAATACATTTGAAATGTGTTCCATATAAAGCCCTTATAGCATCCTAATCAGAATTATAAATTTTTTTTACTAACACATAATTTACTATTTATATATAAAACTTAGAGATGAGTTATATAAAATATTTCCTTAAAGTAAGGCCAAGATTTCTGGCTTTCTCGTACTTCGGGTTGCACAGCTAACAAGTCACGGTGTAGTCTAATAATGTCAAAGGACAATGTAACCAACGTAGACACAACATCATGAAAATACTTGCATATTATAGATACGGAATGCTTAAAACTTAAAAGTATCTGAAGCATCACAATATGAAGCTCCTTTCGCTAATATATATAAACATATACCTACTTGTTCATCTACTTTCACATATATACCATCATGTAGTAGATCTCTTTCAACCATCAAATTCACAACTGAGACGAACATATCTCGATCAAGTCGTAATTGAACTTGACATGACGTAGATTTTTCGGTTAACAACCTATATATGTATTCAGCACTAATTTCCCTTCCTCTTCTAGGTTGTCTTGTTGATGTCGATGGTTGAAGTCGATCTTCAAGTGAACTAATTGATTCTTCTAATGCTATTATCATACAAGCCACTACAAGAAAATTACCTTTTTGTAGCAATTATTATAACCTTTGGTATCGATTGTATTCGTTGCGAACATTTTCCCCAACAAATGATTTTTCAATACAAGATCCATCTTTACCATAGTCTTTGGTAGTGGTTTTCACATTCGCTGGGGTTTATCTAAATAATCAATATGAATGGTTACGTCCAATTGTGGTGATTATTGTAGCGATTATAATTGCTACAAATATCGGACCCATCTTCCACAAAAATTGCATATGGTAGTGAATGAAATCAACGCTATTGGCTACTTATGGTTGCAAATATAATTGACATTATTTGTTATATACGGTAGTGAATGCAATCAACACTATTGTTAATCATCGTAACTAATCCAATCGACACCATTTGTTAGTTATGGTACCAAATACAAGCGACACTAATAACTAGTTGTAGTTGCGAATATAATCGACATTATTTCTAATAATAGTTGCGAATATAATCAACACTATTGAATAAAATGAAAACAAATATGATCGATACTATTAAGTAACTCTGGTAGCGAATGTAACCAACACTATTTATTAATTATTATCTCGAATTTAATTAATGTTATTAGTCATGGAACTGCCATGATTGCTAACGAAAGAATACACCTTAAAGGTTCTATGGCGGCGATTATATTCGCCACAATATTAGTTGTTGTTTCTTTGTTGTTATTGTAACAAATAATTTTACTATCTCTTTTGGAAATCACAATTCCCTTATTATACACATACAAAATATTAATTCTGATGCTAAAATAATCGCAATATCATGATAAATATTATAGATAATAACTCCAAAGTAATCACAAAGATCATTTGAAATTGTGGAAACGTAAATAATTCTAGAGATTTCACTCAAAAAAATTCTACTTGTCCATAACTAATCAATGAAACAATTGTAATAGTAAAGCTAAAATAAAATGTTCAGTAAAGTAGGCTCAAGTTCACTATTTCCAAAGTAGAATTATCTGCAAAAAAGGGGCAAAATTTAATATATGCCTACGATTATAAAAAGTTAGCATACACACTTTGAATGATATAAAAAAACAAGTTTTTACCTATTTAAAGCAAGAGGCATTTGATGATCATATTCTCCCAACCAGCCAAATCATCATCATCCTATCAAATCAAGTCATTGGAAATCACCAACTAAAGAGGGCCTGCAAAAGTAAGAAAAATACATATCATCCTACGAAATACTACCGCTACACTAGCAGCAAACAACTCTCAAACATAAATAAATGATATTTGTACAATATTGTTCTGTGAAAAAAAACTTCTGACAACATTGCTAAGCTAAGGAAAGCACAGCAACAAGCATTTAAACCCCAAGAGGAACAAATATAAACTTATAGAAGAAAATTGGAGGCTTTACCAGCGACTTCGGTGCAAGATACCACAAGGAATGAATATAATCTGATAAAAAAAAGAAATCAAGAACATGAACTGATCATTAGTCGAATTACCCCCATGTGCATAATTAATTTTGCATAGCACACAAGTGCAAAGTGTTACACTTCTTTTGGATAACAATTTTGGTGGGAAAGGTGGGTACGGGAGGAGAAGGAAGAGTGAGTTTGCATTTTTCCTTTCAAATTTTTATTAGTTGGAAGGATTTCATTTAGAAAGAGGGGAAAAGAAATAAAGCTATTCCCATTCCTTTCTCTCATATAATATCCACATGAGAAAACAGATTACTCTATTTTTTTTTATCAAAATACACTTTTAGTCTAGTTAGTAGAAAAGAAAATACATTTACATGTTTCCATATATTCTTTCATATATTTTTGACATGTAACTGAAGCTAAACGGTGAAATGTGTGCACTAGAAACTATTAAAAGTCAAACAAAACATCTGCTATTTGAAGCAGTAGTATGCCTTCTGAGTTCTATACAAATCTGAAGTATATTGAGTTTCATACACCCATCATAGCATGTTTTTTTTTAACCAGAATTTTCAAAATAAGAGAAACTGACCAATTAATTAGGTCTTAAACTTCGGTTACTTGAGTATATCTTCTCATTAAGCAAGAGCTAACAACTGGCAGAGCTATTGCACCACGTTTTTATATCTAGTCCCATCTTCTCCACTCTTAGAAGTTGTTTCCTATATCATCATAAGTTAAGGAACAACCAGTAAAAGAAATGAAAGTCTCTTACTATTAGCATGTCGTTGACCAAGTGGAAAAAGAGAATTAGAAGAAGGTAGTGTTCATCTCTATCCTTGCTAAAGACTAAATCTACCCAAACCCATGTCCAGAATCCCCACAATACGAGCTGCATTGATATAGTTCAATGTATCATCTTTGCCCCCTTAAGTAAAAAAAAAAGGATTAGTATTGACACCAAGAGTATTGTATTACCTTGATAATTTCCATGCCCATAACCTATCTTCATAGTCAACACTATCAGGTTGTTATCATTAGTAGATTAAGTTCCATACACCCACCATAGCATGTTTTTTTTTTACCAAAATTTTCAAAATAACAAAAACTGACCATTTAATTAAGTCTTACACTTCATATTACAGATCTTAAGTACAGTACATTAAGTTCCATGCACCCTACTTCATACATCTTGCCACAACCCTTCTAACTCAAAACCCAAAACCTTAACACAACCAAAACCATGACAAGCCAAAAGCTAAATTGATTAAACACCAGTAAATATCAAACAACCTAATATAAGTTAGGGAGCAATACCTAATTTCAGTCAAATTATATAAAACAAACAAATTATAATGATTTGCTTATAAGTCTAGTCTAGCAACTTACAGGGAAAAATTAGAGAATTTACCGGCGATTTCAGTGCAAGATACCACAAGAGGAACGTATGTAATCTGATAAAATAGAAATCAAGCACATAAACTGATCATTAGTCGAATTACCCCATAAACAATATGAACAACTACAGTTCTCAACAAAAAAAAACTCGATCTTTGACAAACAATTTCTAACACTACTTTCGATCTCTGACTTCTACTTCCGGCGACTGTTTCGCCTTTTGGTAATTTTTTTTTCTCTTGTTTTTCCTTTATTCTTATGTGTTTTAGATGGTAAAAGACTAATTAGTTTTGACTTCAAAAAACTAGTGTGCAAGGATGTTAGTTTAAAGATAAGAGGGTAGAGGAATTAAAACAAATACGAATTGAAGCAAATTATTCGAGTGAACAACTCAAGCAGCAAATTCAAGTCGCACATTCAAGCAGAGGATTTTCACACGAATATAATTTGAAAATTCAAACAAAAAATTGAACTAATTACCTGGGCGGAAAAGTAGTCGAATTTGAAGATTAACGGTTAGTTGATCGACTTGAGGGAGAGAAAAGATTGCTGACAAGCAAAGTTTTTTTTTTTTAACGAGAAAGGGGGAAAGAATGAGTGTAATTGATAAACCAAATTTTAAAAATAAAATCCAAAATATTTTGGAGGTAGTGGGCCGTGGTTTTGAGTGAAAGTCCGCCAAGTTATGAAATTCCATCAAAAAGTGGGCGCGCAGGCTAGCTAGGGTCATTCACAAGGTTTTTTGTATCGATTTTTGGGGGACAAATATAGCGATTGGTGATCATCTCATACTAGGCTTTCCGTATCGATTTTTAAAGAGTTTAATATGACGATTGTAAAGTGCTACATTTTCCTATACTATTTCATACACATTATAGTTGTTTATTGAAGCGAATGTACAATAGCTTTAAAATAATCGCCACGAAAAGGTAATTTTCTTGTAGTGAGCACTTCTAACGTCATTGTCTTCCATTCTACATAACGGAAGACAAGAAACTAATAAATAAGAATATTCCAATATAATGTCAACACACAAAGTTCATGTATTAAGGAAGTGTCTTAGCAATACGAATATAATGTCGACACACAAAGTTCCACATCTTGTAATAAGCTACTAATATAAAATACATCACGCAAATTAAATTACAGCACACAAAGTTCATACGAAAATCAAAATAACTAATGAGAAGTCATCATATGTCATCCACTCGTTTCAAATAAATCCCACTTCTGAGTATCAATTTGAAGTGACAATAAGGCATCAATAAACTTCTCTTCACCAAGAAATCCACTACATTCACGAAGAACTCATCATGTTTTTTTCAGCTACCTCCATAATCTTAACGACCCGTTTGGTAGCCGGGACTAAAAGGGCTGGAATGGTAATGAAAATTTCATTACCGTGTTTTGCTTGTTTGGTAGGCTGGAATGGTAATGCCTAGTAATAAAATCTAGTAAGTAAATGACTCAATTATCCTATTTTTATAACCAGCTAGATACCTGGTATAAGAAGGGAATGGAAATGCCTCATTCCCACGCGCGCATATCATTAAACTTTACGGTGATTTCTAATCGTTTAGAACACGCGTTACATAAAGCCTTCATTTTCTCTCTCCTCCCATAACCTCATCAAAGAGCCGTAAAAACCCTAGTTTTATCTCTCTCTCACATATCTACATCCATGGCTACCGGATAATTTCATCACGATTTGCTCGAATTTTTAGTTCAACTGAAGTGAATTTTAGTCATTTGAATAGATTTTCGGTATTAAATTTGTATTAAAATTTCCGATGTAGATTCTATCCTTTTGATTTGTTTTCTTCTAGTTTAGATTTTCTCTTCAATTTGAGAGTAGATATGATTATCATTTTTTATCTTCATATTTTCTAATTTTATATCATTTTCTCTTCATTCATTCTGTTTAAGATTTTTTATTTTTAGTTTATTTCTGTGGATCTTTTTTATAGCTGTGATAAAATCTAGTAATTCGAATTTGTTCTTTGTTTAAGTTTAATTTTATGTGAATCTGCTTGTTTAAGATTCGTTCAAATTCAATGTTGATTAGATTCTGATCGAATGTGAATTTGTTTGTTCTAATATGGTTGTTTATTTTTTAGTTCAGTTGACCTTGTTTAATTGTGATTTGAGTAGCTCCATCTACTGAAAAATATGTCAACCTTGTTGAGTTTTGTTTGATTTATGATTTAACAAACAAGTTAACTAAAAATAGATTAATTAAGTATGTAAAAACTGGAAAATGGGGGAAAAAAAGATGCCAGTTGGATATTTTAGGATGTGAATAAAAGAAAAGAAAAGATGTTGATTAGTAGCTTGTGTTACCTCTTCTGAAGAAGCGTCGTGATTTAAGCCGAAATTTTTTATTGAAAGGAGAAATTTGCTGTTTTTTGTTGGAAACATGAGCTTGAAGCTTAATTGATTGCAAGGGAGAGAGTGTCAATTTGATATTTTGGTAGATGGCCTTGAGTAATGTGGAATGTACCTCATGTATGTTTAAGTTTGGGAATTGGAAAGGACAAGAAACATCATTTCAGTACCAAGTGAAATTCTTTGTTTAAACAGTTAGACAATGCAAATTTGTTAGCTTAAAATGTTGGTTAAACTCTGCAGAGATGTTTGCAGGAGGAAGAATATATATATTGTTGCTTCTACCTGGAGATCTAAATTTCATGAAATTATCTACTCTTTGGTTTTTGTGGGCGTTTGATTCAATAAGACGCTACATCCTTAGCATCTCATCCTCTGGCATGTTTAGCTAGGATGAAGGATTTCCATCGTGTGACTTTATTTGTGGGTGTTTGCTGCTACCTGAACATGTTGTTGTACACTTTATTTTTCTTTTTTCTGGTTAGTTGGTCATAAACATTATCTTTTTAATTGTGTTTACTGCCAATGCTATAATTGACTATAATTTTTGCACAAGTCTAGCTTGTATCTAATAAATGCTTATATTATGCTATGAATCTTTTCCCCAGTCATGGCACGCCTTCAACGGTCTCCTAGGGAATTTTTGTTTTTATGGTTTGCTATGAAGAGACGTAGCGTAAGAAGAGTGATCGTTATGATATTAATCATGTTGACTTATATTTTAAGGAGACGAGTACGAAGGATGTTGAGGGAACCTAGTACATATAAATCGATTCATAGACTAACACATTTAGATGGCATGATAGTTCGAAGTGATATCGCTTGCATTGAACAACTTAGGATGGATCGTCACACAATTAATATCCTTTGTTCATTGGTTCGTGAAATTGGAGGGTTAAGAGATACTAAGAATATGGTAGTGGAGGAAATGATGGCTATGTTCTTGCATATCCTTGCATTTGAGGAGAAAAATAGAGAGATTAAATATGATTTTCAGCGATCGTGAGAAACAATTAGTAGGCATTTTCATGATGTTTTAAGAGCAGTACTTAAACTTTCGAGTGTTTTGCTCAAGAAACCTGAGCCGATTCCTGAAGATAGTACTGATGAAAGGTAGAAGTGGTTTAAGGTAACAATATGTCTTTTTTTCCAGGGTTAGTTCTTTACTTGTAAATTTGATAACTAATACTGATTTTTTTTTTAGAATTGCATTGGCGCTTTAGATGGGACTTTAATTGATGTAACTGTCCCCGTTGACGACAAGTCAAGATATAGGTCAAGAAAAAAATACTATTTCTACCAATGTGTTTGTAATCCCCCGTAAAATTATGGATTTTATAAATATATTTTAATGCATAGTTATTTATATTTAAATATATTTTAGTATTTAAATGATTTATTTCTTCAAAAGTTGACTATTTGAAAGAGCATTACTTAAAGCGTTATTTGATTCTGGGGCGACTTATTCGTTTGTTTCGTCGTCTGTCTTTAAGAGTCTGGGGTTGGTAGATTCTGAAGTAATTGATTTGCCTATTAGTATACCTACTAGAGAAGTCATAAGGTGTACCAAGTTGTTTAAAAATTTGCCTCTGAAGATAAGAGACTGTGTATTTCCTTCTGATTTAATAGAATTCAATTTGGGAGACCTAGATGTTATTCTTGGGTTGAATTGGTTAGGTTTCTACAAGGCCAAGATAGATTGTGAAGCTCAGAAAGTAGTGTTGAAAAGCCCTTTGGGGAAGTTGACTTCGTATCGACGTTTTGGGAAGCCTAAGAGCTTTGGGGTTATTTCTGCTATGCAAGTGAAGAAGTTAATGAAGAAGGGGTGTGAGCTATTTTTCCGTAGCGTGCAAGATGTGAGTAAAGAGGTTGGAGTGAAGATCGAGGATGTTCCAATCTTGAATGAGTTTATGGATGTGTTTCCGAGTGAGATTTCTGGTATGCCGCCTGATAGAGCTGTTGAGTTCACCATAGACTTAGTTCCTGGAATTGCACCTATATCTAAGGCACCTCATAGAATGGCACCTCCAGAGATGAGTGAGTTGAAGATGCAGTTGCAAGAGCTGTTCGATAAGGGTTACATTAGTCCTAGTGCATCACCGTGGGGAGCTCCTGTGTTGTTTGTTAAAAAGAAAGATGGGAGTATGAGATTGTGTATTGACTATAGGGAATTGAACAATGTAACCATAAAAAACAAGTATCCTTTGCCTAGGATAGATGACCTGTTGAATGGAGCGAGCATGTTCTTGAAGATTGATCTGCGTTCGGGTTATCACCAGTTGAGGGTAGCTGATAAGGATATACTTAAGACTGCGTTTAGGACGCGTTATGGTCATTATGAGTTCACTGTAATGCCGTTTGGATTAACCAATGCTCCTGCCATATTTATGGACTTGATGAATAGGATTTTCCATGAGTTCTTAGATAAGTTCGTTGTGGTATTCATTGATGATATTTTGATTTATTCAAAGAGTGAGGAAGAACATGATGAACACTTGAGGATTATATTGGAGACGCTTAGGAAGAATCAATTGTATGCCAAGTTCTCTAAGTGTGAGTTTCGTCTGGAGAAAGTAGCATTTTTGGGTCACTATGTGTCTAAGGAAGGAGTCTTTGTAGACCCAGCTAAGATTAAAGCTGTTAGTGAGTGGCCTACTCCAAAGAACGTGTCAGATATCATAAGTTTCCTAGGTCTAGCTGGCTATTATAGGAGATTTGTGAGAGATTTCTCGAAGATAGCAAGGCCAATGACCAATTTGATGAAAAAAGAGTCAAAATTCGAGTGGAGTGAGAAGTGTGAGGAAGCTTTTCATATTTTGAAGGAGCGTTTAACCTCCGCACCTGTTTTGACCCTGCCTGCTGGGAATGAGGCATTTGAGGTGTATAGTGATGCTTCAAAGAATGGTTTGGGATGTGTGTTGCAGCAGAATGGGAAGGTGATCGCGTATGCGTCGCGTCAGTTGAACCCTTATGAGGCTAATTACCCTACCCATGATCTAGAGTTAGCTGCGATCGTGTTTGCCTTGAAAATTTCGAGACATTACCTTTATGAGGCACCCTGTAAGATCTTTACTGACCAAAAGAGTTTGAAGTACATTTTCACCCAAAAGGACCTCAATATGAGACATAGGAGATGGTTAGAGTTGATAAAGGATTATGACCTAGACATCCAATATCATGAAGGGAAGGCGAATGTAGTTGTCGATGCTTTGAGTAGAAAGTCGAGCCATAGCATAGATGCCTTGGTAGTTCCTGAGGAATTGTGTCGAGATATGCAAAGGCTTAGCCTAGAAATCTTAAATCCTGGGGGGATTGACGCAAGATTGAGTGCTTTGTCATTGGGGTTGTCAGTTTTCGACGAGATAAAAGAGGGTCAAGTTGAAGATGAGCATTGCTTTTCACCCTGCGACCGATGGTCAGACTGAAAGGACTAACCAAACGATGGAAGATATGTTGAGAGCGTGCGCTATTGACTTCCAAGGTAGTTGGGAAGACCAATTAGACTTGATTGAGTTCTCATACAATAATAGTTATCATGCGAGTATTAAGATGGCACCTTTTGAGGCACTGTATGGAAGGAAATGTAAAAGTCCCATTTGCTGGAATGATTTTAGTGAGAAGATAGTATTGGGGACAGAATTTATTGAGGAGACTGTTAAGAATGTCAAGTTAATTCAGGCTAGATTTCAGGCTGCTCAAGATAGGCAAAAGAGTTATGCTGATTTGAAGCGAAGAGAAGATGAGTTTGCAGTAGGTGATAAAGTATTCCTCAAAGTATCACCAACTAAGGGAGTGATGAGATTTGGGAAAAAGGGCAAATTAAGTGCCAAATATGTAGGCCCATATGAGATTTTGCAAAGAATTGGGAAGGTAGCTTATAGGTTGACGTTGCCAATGGAGTTCGAGAAAATGCACGACGTGTTTCATATTTCCCAACTCAAGCATTGTATCCCTGATGAGCGTCATGTTTTAAAGCCTGAGAGAATCCAAATCGATAGTAACCTCACATATTAGGAAAGGCCTGTGAAAATTCTTGATAGGAAGGCGCGTAGTACACGCAATAAGGATGTCACTATCGTGAACCATGAGTCTAAAGAGGCAACGTGGGAAGCCGAAACTGAAATGAAGAAGAAGTATCCAGACTTATTCCCTGAGGTGAGTTACGAGGGCTAACTCGTTTTCTTTAAGGGGGGTAGAATGCGATAGAATTTCGCGCTTTTTACCTATTTTATGATATTTTTATGCTTATTTTGGCGATTTGCATATGTTGGTGCAAAACAAATAGATTCTCCGCATAGAAAATGTGTTCATGAGTAACATAAGTGATTTTAAAGTTGGTAAAAATGTGCACAAGTATTTCTTCAATGGGAGTTGGGTTAAAAAAATTTGAAAATGTGTGAGTTTTCGTGTCAAGTTTTGGGACGAAACTTCTTTTAAGAAGTGTAAACTGTAATCCCCCATAAAATTATGGATTTTATAAATATATTTTAATGCATAGTTATTTATATTTAAGTATATTTTAGTATTTAAATGATTTATTTCTTCAAAGGTTGACTATTTGAAAGTCAAATGATTTATTTTAATTATTTAAAGAAGTCAAACATTTTATTAAGTCATGCTTTGAAAAATATTTGAAAAGCTTAAAACACTTTTTGGATTTGGAAAAGGATTCCTAATTGGATTTGAGGAACCCAAATACTAATTTCATCAGGCATTAAACTCTAGTTTGAGCTTAATCACCTTTTCCTAAGCCCACAAGGGGAAACTATAAAAACCCCATAAACCCCAAAATTTTCCCACACAACTTTATTTTCTCTCTCCTCCTTCTTCCTCAAACATTTCGGCCCTCCTCTCTCTTTCTTTTCTTTTTCTTTCTTCCTCTTTACTTCGACTCTCATCTTCGATCCTCTCCTCCGTCGACGGCGCAGCACCGCTGCCACTGCGACCACCGCCGGTGAGCCACCAGCACAGCGGTCCTTGGCGTCGCGCGTCCTTCCTCTTCTTCCTTTGATTTGGTTAATTTCTTCCTCCTCAAGTTATTTTCAATGCAAAGTTTATGTTTTTAAGATTTGTGTACTAAAGAACTAAAATTCAGATTTACATATTAGGTTTGAATTGGATTTTTAATTATCAAAGCATGAATTTTTAGGGTTTTGAAGGTTGGGAAATCATAGTAGACTATTATAGTTTATGAAATTGATTATTCCTATGGTTTTAAATATGTCTAAGTATGTTTAAAAAGAGTTTAACTATGTTATATGATGCTGGAAATTTAAAGAGAGTGTTGATGATGGAATTTTATGTTTTAAACATGGGTTTTTGAGATTTTAACAACTAGTGTAGTAGTACTATACTAGGAGGTTTTATTAATCAAGTTTTAATGATAGGAAAGGTTTTTAAACACTTTTAGGAAGGGTTTGAAATATTTTATTATTGCTGTAAATTTATAAGGGATTGATTGAGGATTTTTATTGGTTGGTTGTTTTAGGCGGAATTCTCTTTAGGCGACTTTTAAGGTTGTGAAAGTGACCTCTCAATTTGTCTACACAAGGTACGTACATACCTATGTGTTGATTGGATTAGTATCATGATTCTGATGAGAGTTATTGTAGTATCATGTACAGGAACTATTGTTAGTTCATATGTGATTTCTATTAAAGTTAGATTTCCATGTTTGTGCCGTTGTGTGAAACATGTTGATTATGATGTTTTTTTATTATGTTTGTATGGAAGATTGATGCAAGCATAGAGGATTTGGGAACTTTATTTTATTAATTCACATGGGGGAATTAATATATATATATATATATATATATATATATATATATATATATAGATATATATATATATATATATATATTGGTTTGGATCATGATTGATCATGTTGTTCCCTTTTTTATTATTTAACTGCTCTATAAGGACCGAGGGTCTTATCTGGTAAGTTGATATTTTATACCTTTGAAAGGTTGGTTGGCTATTGACTTGGTTCAACATGTAAAGGAAGGTTATGGATTAAAGGTTGGAATTAATCTTGGGTTGTTAAGTTGTTGTTGATCACTTATCTAATCCTAAGATAAAAATGGAAGTTTATGATTATTTGATGATTATATTATTTGTATTGCTTGTGAGTCATAACAAGTGAATAAATTATTAATCATGTAAAGTAAAATATGGATAGCAATAGCTTTAGACTTGTGCACTTCTGAAGTGTTGGACAAGTATGAGTTGGAGTACATGGTGGTAGCCCATGGCTTTTCCTGGGACCAGATTGATCACCGTGTCCTATTTATATTTTAAAAGGTTCCTCGATATCGTAGGTCATGGGAATACGGAGTCGCGCCCGTATTTCGTCTTCCAAAGGGAAGGCTGGTTTTAGTCAGACAACTCGTTCCATTGACTATTCCATCTAAAGTAATTAAAATATTGGTTGTGAAGTTTAGTTCAGTAAAAGTTATCTGCAAGGTTGTTATGTTATTATTTATTCCTGCTTATCGTATGTTAGTATGATCGTGTTAGGATTATTTATTTGTTGTTATGTAGTACTCAGCTTTGCTAATTACGTGCTTTGTGTGTGTATGTTGATCATGGCTATGCCTTATTGATCCTGTGATGACCCATTTTGGTGAGCAGTCTCTAGGGATCAATAGTGCATTGTCCATCTACAGGTTTGAAGATGATGCATCATAGGTTCGGGATTGAAGAGCTTGTGTAGATTATTTATCATACTTTGAGTTTATACTTTTTGTAGTTGACTTTGACTTTTAATTTCGACTCTGACTTTTGTTGGTTTGACTTTTGGAGTTGACTTTGTAGTTGACTAAGTTTTATTTATAAAGTTTATTATTATGTTTTCCGCTGCAAAATTCTGAATAAGCCGATACGTTTTCACACAGGCGATAATACTTTGATGATTCTCTAAGTTTTATTTTAAAAAGGTATTTTAGAAAAGAGGGAATTGTCAGGGTGTTACAGTTTTAGGTGCATGTGGACCAGATTTGCAATTTATATATGTGCTAGCTGGTTGGGAAGGTTCAGCGGCCGATGGAAAAGTGTTTTGAAGTGCTTTAGAGAGAGATAATGGGTTGAAAGTTCCTAGGGGTGGGATGTCAAATTTTTAGTATATGAATTGAAGTTTACATAGAAGTAGATTATAATTGTTTTCCTATTAAATTTTGTTTCTTTTTCTTGTTTTCCATAAGTAATTATTATCTAGCTGATTTGGGGTATAAACATTGTGAAGGCTTCCTTATCCCATATAGAAATATATGTTATCATGAATGGAGAAGGGGAAATGAGCAACCAAATTCAAAGGAAGAATTATACAACATGAAGCATGCTTCAGCTAGAAATATGATTGAAAGAGCATTTTGATTATTGAAAATGCGATGGGGAGCTCTTTCTAAATGCACTAAGTACCCCCCCCCAATACTCAAATAGATATTATATTAGCATGTGTTTATATACACAGCCTCATTCGCCAACAAATGGGGGTTGATCTTATGGAAGCAGAGTTAGATGAATTTATGCAAGAATTTGATGATGAGGACGGAAATGATGTGAACTTGATTCAAACTTGTGAGACTTCCCATGCATGGACTAACTTCGGAAATAATTTAGCACAAGACATGCATAATGTATGGTTGGCTAGGAGACATCATTAATGATGCTTAGTTTATGAATTACCGCATGTATGGATGAGAATACTAGCTTTTAATTTGTATTTTTACGTTTTGTTTAATGAAAGTTGTTATCCTCTTTTTTTTTTTGTTATAACATGAGCTGAAGCGTGACTCTTTATTGTTCTATCAGGAGGTTTTAAAGTTGTCTTGATCATGTTTCAAGTGCTTGAATTGGATGCTTGCATTGTAGTGATATAGCATGAGCTGATTTTTTATTATTATTATTGTTGCTATTGTTGTCTCTTATTAGAGGAGAAAATGGGTGATGATGCACGAGGCAGAGGAAAGAATAAGAGAACGTGGACATCGGTAGAGGAGAGTGCTCTAGTTGATATCCTTGTTGATATGCAACATTCAAATTGGAAGTGTGACACTGGCTACAAAACAGGTTATCAATCTCATATAGAGAAAAAAATGCTTGAGAGATTCCCTTACTGTGGTTTGAAAGGCAAGCCACATATTGAATCTAAGATCAAGATTTGAAGAGGCAACTAGGGTATATCCTTGAAGCTCAGAAGTAAGCTAGCGGGTTTGGTTGGGATGACGAGATGAAGATGATTACCGGTGAAAAAGAGGTTTTCATGGGTTGGGCTCAAGTAAGTCACTATTACAAAGCTTTTGATGTTGTTGTAGTATTAGCAGCATTTAGACCATAAAATGACATTAACATATGAAGTCCCTTTTGTTGGCTGATTAAAGCTTTTTCAATGACCTGTGATTTCCTTTTCATAAGGTCATTCATCTTTTGTAAAATAATTTATGTTTTGTTTTGTTGCCTCCTATTATTGCTCCTTGTTATAGAAAATCTTAGGCCATGTTCTTTAGTTTCAAGTTGAATTTATTAGTATATTAGTGGGACTTTGGCTGTTGAAACACTTTCTTTGATATGAACAGATTATATGTTGGGGGTAATTTAATGTGTTCTTGATTTATGCTGCTCTAATTGCAGTGTTTGAGTCAATTTTATCAATGATTTATCATACTCATAACTTTGTTTTCGCTTTGCTTTCTTTCATATATTTGCTTAGGGCCGTGATGGGGCTTCCACTCTTTATATGAAGCCTTTTCCACTTTATGAGAAGTTATGTGAGATTTATACCAAGGATCGTGCAAGTGGGAGTATGTGCGAGGGCCCTGGAGATGACGAATGAGATAACAAGAATGAGGGTGACAAGCAGGATGATGGCCCGACTAGCTCTACAACTCAAGCAACTGAACCTTCTAGTGGTATAGGAGATCGTAAAAGAAGAAAGGAAATAGAGAATAAGGAGCTTGGTGGATTGTCAAAAGCACTCATTTCTCTAATTGATGTTGAGAACATGTCCACCGCGGTTATGAATGATTTGAAGAAATCATTTATGCGTGATGTGGAGATTGGTGAGAAGAGAACCAAGCTTTTTCAAGCTTTGAGCGGACTTGAAGAATTGTCTCCTATGGAAATTGTTGAAGCTTCAACATCTATCGGTTTGGATGATAAAAAGGTTGAACTTTTCTTTAGTATGCCTGATGAGTTCAAGGTTATGTTCGTCAAATCTCAATTGAAAAAGTAATTAGGATCGATGAATGGAAGATATGTCTAGTCTTTCTATCGAAGAGGTGTAAACTGTTGTTTGACGAAATTGTTGTAAGTAATGGCTTGCCGGTTTTTGTGGCATGGACTTATGATTAATTAGTAGTTTTGGAAAAAACTTGAAGATCATATGTTTTCAAATATATAGTTGTTTGATGTTATAGTTGGTTTTGCAATTTTCATTTCCTTTTATATATAAAAAAAGTGAGTTTTGTAATATTTTGTTCAACACAAATTAATACTTCTACTTTTTTGTAGTAGTATTTAATTGTAAACATGTTTTTTTTATAAAAAAATATATGGATATAAAAATGTTGGTTACGAAAATCATGTCATCTCAAAAGAGGGAAAAATTAGTGGCAATGAGTTTCTAGAAAAAAAAAATTTGATGGGTTGGAACTTAAAAGTGTGTTAAATAGAAAATCATGTGGGGATTCCCATTACTATATATACCAAATGCAAGGATGGGATTTCTCCTTCCATTACCATTCTTTGTTGATACATACCAAACAAACTTATTACCATTACCAAATCTCATATCCATCCCTTCATTACCATTGCCATGACCTTATTTGATTCTTATTCCTTTATTACCAGCTACTAAAGGGGCGTAATAGTACATCACTAACCAATTGAGCTTTTACTGATGCTACTTGATGAACCAACATCACTACTAGACAATAATTGAATAACATCGTCAAAGCTAGTTTGTCTTCGTTTAAGTTCAATAGATCCAATAGGCTCTACATTTTTTTTCGTTTGCTACAGATAGCAGTAGAAACTTTTCATGATCATGACTTTTGAGGGGATACACTCTCAGCTGCACCACTTGATAAGTTAAGATCCAAGCTATCATCATTGTCTTCACTATACCCTTCACCTTCTGGCTTTTCATTGATATTAAGATCCTCTATATTTTTGGACAATTATGAAGTACTTTTTTCCATTGCCGGTGAAAAGCATCCACCAACACCATGAGTTGTTGTACCACCAAACAGTTTTTGAAGCAAATCTTTATTTAGCAACCCTTTTCTTAGCAATTGACCGACCATACTTTTAATTTTTTTTGTAAAGAAAAAGTTCCAAGAAATATTAGAATTGAAGTGTAACATATAACAAAATGAAGTAGTGATTAATAACATTACCTCAATGAAAGATGTTCATCTTTTAGTTCCCAATTCTTTAATATCGCCAATGACGGGGTGGAAGGACATTCCAGTCAATCTTAATAAATCCTCATAAGTTTTAAATTGTATCCTCAAGTTAGAAGCATGGTTTTGGATTTGCTTGGTTGTTGCATTCCCCGTTTGTTCGAGCGTTAAGATTCAGCGATGCCATCCTAATTTGACTTATTACGTCTTCTTTCTTTATCATCGAGTAGAATACTTAACAATTCCTTGATGTTTCCTCATCCCAATTAATTTTTCCCATTGTCTTTTGCAAATGTATATACTAGCAAAATCAAATGTCCAGATCACATATGAGAATCAACAATATGCAAATTATCTAGCCAACTGAACAACAACAATCAACAAGAAGTATGGGTAATTTCAACAAAAAGAGGCGAGAATTCAACAAATGTCGTATGGGTACTTCTAACAAAAAGAGTTGAAAATTTACTTCAGCAAGAAATATTCAAGGCTACAACATATTCAACTTAAATTCAACAAATTGAAGTTATCCTACAACACATTCAACTTAATTCAACAACAATAGAAAATTCAACAAAAACTTCAACAACTACAATTGCTGGCACCGGTGAGACAAACAACATTACTGCCATTCAATTATCTACCGAAAACAACAAAAACTACATCAAACGACAACATATTACCTTGCCGCCATCCTGCTGTCTCACCGCTGTTCACTTCTGCCGCCGTTTCCCGCTCGCTGCCGTCTGGATTTGCTAGAGAGAGGGGGAGACAAAGGGTAGGGTTTGAGATTTTTGTTGTTTGAGGGTATTTGGGCACAACTTATGTGAGGAGGTGTGTACACATAATCGTGTCCGAATCGTGGAACGAATAAAGAAAGAGTCTAAAATAAAATATTTTAAGCCCAAAACCATATTATAACTCTTTTTATTAACCCATTTCCGGAAACCTTTTTTTATAAATAGTTTTTATAAGCCCACTTTCTAAAACGTTTTAGAATAACTTTTAAAAAGCCCATGTTTGAAAAAACCTTTTAAATATAGTTTTCATGAAAGCCCAATTTTTAAAACCATTTTTCTAGCCCAATTTAATTATAGAATTTATTAATTATATTGATTAGTTTTATGAAATCTTTCTCCAAAGCGTTTTTAAATATTTTTTTATCTAACTCTTTTCTAAAATCTTTTTAATAAAAGAAACCTATTGCATCTCAACTACATAAACCTATATAATACCCTAATAACCTCACAAAATCACGGCTAACCATCTCATAATCTCACAACTCCACGGCACTCATCTAAATCTCACGGCCCCATTGCCCCCATACCATACAATCACGGCCCCTACGACCATTCTTTCGCCATAACTCACAAATCTCCCTAGCCTCACCTCATCCAGTCACGCCTAACCAACCTCCTAGTATAATATACTGCCACCGCCTAACATTACCTATTAATCTCGCCTAATCCTAATCACTGCACACATAAACTCTACATCTAAACCTACAGCAGCTACCAATACTAATCCAAAAGCCTAATTACCACATCATCACTACCTAATCATCATACGCCTAACTCTCTAACCTACGCTTCACCTATGCCACCATACTTATACACTACTCTAAAAGTCTAAATACACCGCCACATCATCATTAAACAGGCATCACCTAAATAAAGTTGCAATCTTCTTAACTACTTTATTTTATTTAATTCTTTATTATTATTATATTGAAGTTACTAACCTTCTAGATTGTTAACGTATTCCTGCAACTGTAAGTACTGTATTTTATACTAACTCCTTGCAATATTTTGTTTTTATATTTTTATTTTTCTATCCATGAATATCATTTTTTATGTTTGATTGTAATATATTTTTCACCTTGTATATTATTGTTAATCAAGACCTAAATGTATGTTCTAAACATAGACAACCTGGTACATTAAATTGATTGTTTAATAACATACCACTAAAAAAGTATTCTTTTATGTGTTTCATGAATCAACCTAGACTAATGTTTTTAGGATGTATCAAAATTATTATACATGTTGTTCTTTTGCATAAAAATTGTTATGAATTGAGATTTAGTAGATGCCAGCAATGGGCGAACGTGGTTCATTATACCATATTCGTACCCTTATCCCCGAACTCAATTTTTGGTTCATTGATCATCTACGGAGTCATGATGGGAAATCTACCTCTTCAAAGAGGTGGGTCGAATCATAATTCAGACCGGACCAGATCCGGTCTGCGGTCTGTGGAAATTGGCGATTCTGGGTTTTCGATTCGGTCCGGTCCAAACCCGGAAAATTCTGATCAGGACTTGAAACCCGGAATCTTAGTATTTTTTTTAAAAAAAAAACTGCCATCCTTTACCAAATGAACAAACTGACATTTTTACTCTACCTCTCCCATCCCTCTAAAGAAACCCTAAGTCACTCCAATTCTCCATCACTCTTCCTCCCTCACGCCGTCACGCGGTCACGCCTCACGCCGACGCACACAGCGACGCCGACCACAATCACCGCCCACTGGCCCATCGTGTTCTGTCCTTCTCACCGGTAAGTTCTTTAGTTTTTTTTTTTTTTTTTTTTTTTTCAGTTTTTGCCCTTTTTTATCTTCTGTTTTCAGTTATTTTTGTTTTTCGGTTTAATGGTATAATTCATGAATTTGGTTTGTGCTCATACTTATAATTTAGACTTCGAGTTATGATTTTGTGAATTGTAATTTCGAGCTTTCTCCATTTCCTTTATCCTTCTGTTTTCAGTTTTTTTTTGTTTGTTTATCGGTTTATACAGTGATTTTGTGTACTGCAATTTGGTTTTGTGTTTGTAGACTGTAGTTATAATTTAGTTTTGCATTTTATCCAGTTTTCTTGTTTGTAATTCGGTTTATAATGTGATTCTCTTCAAAAAAAAATTCTTTCCCAATTTCTCCAATGAATATTTAGAAGCCCAAAAAAAAAAAAATCGAAAATCAGGTCCAAACAGGTCCATCCGTAAGCAGTTAGGGGCAGTTAGGGTTTTAAGTTACTGTTGTCAAACTCAAGTCTCAAACTCCTGCTCTACATGGTGTTTTTAGGGTTATAGTTTTATGCTCTGTGTTTTTGCGAAGCAGCAGCCATGGGAGGTTCTCGAGCTCAAGTTAACAAAGCTCATAAAACTCGTTTCGCTTCTAAATCTTCTCGCAATATTCACAAAACATCTCTCAAAGGTTTGCTTATCTTTCAATTTGTACGCCCATATTCACTGTTTTTACATTCATTTTTCTTGTTTAATATTCAGCCTTTTATTCAATTGGATTTTTCTCGTTTACGCTTGTGTTTAATAATCCTTTTATGAATTAGATAAACATCAAAATGCAAAATCGGACCGCAATTTTGTTAAAGGTGCTCGTGCTGCTAGAATTTCGCGTAATAATATGGTAACTTGATTTCTTTATTGTATAATTAATCATACAACCTGGATATTAATCATCTTGAATTTACTCATAATTTTTTTTTATTTATGTTTGTATATAATTTGTAGATAAGAGATCAAAAACGGACTGCTGCCTTGAATGAAAAAAGAGCATTAAGTGGATCAACAAGTCCACCTCGTGTTATTGTGAGTATTTCATAGGCTCATGTGAATGGTCTAATTTAGGTTTCTTGAGAATTTGGAATGCTATAATGTTGTAGCTTACTGAATCTTTAATGTAATTAGGTCTTATTTGGTCTCTCTGCTCATGTTGACCTGAATTCCATCGAAAGAGATTTGTTGGCATTGCTATCACCACAATGCAGTAATGAAGTATTTCCTACCGTTGTCTCCTCCGAATTCAAGATGAGAGCCACGGTATGTTTCTGTTTCTTTGATAAATAATTCTAGAGGTCTATGTGGGTTACTAGCAAATTATTTGTTTATGTTACTTTCTTGTTGTGAAGACTGAAGCGATAATTTTATGTTTTTCCTAGCATGCATGATCTAATGTGTGTGCTTGACATCGAAAAGTTTCACTTGACTTGCTTGTTTCCTCTTTCCGGATGAGGAATGCAAACTTGTCATTTAGTAGTTGAAATCCATAGATATAGATTCTAAAGATACGTTCTATTCGCTTCTGCAGCTGTTTCTCCAGTAAAGGTTTTAAGTCGTGAGTACTGAACAGTGGCATACAGAGTTCTATGACATTTGGTTGAAATGAAATAGGGAACAGATATTGCAAGGTTTCCAGAATTTTGCATTTAGTTTCCACTTAAATATGGAGAGGAAGTCGAAGGAAAAATGTTCAATGTCAATGGATGTATTTTCCTATGGAGTGGTGTGGTCGTAGTTGCCTATAATTAGATTGCATTTCTTATATTGTTGCATAGTTTGAAATTTTAGTGTGTGATGCTGCTAAATACTGTTCTCATGTTTGGAGATTTTATGTTTTCCTTACTTATGTCCACATCAGGAACCTAAGAAAACAAGTGGCAAGATGCATAGTGATCTTTAGATGGTGTGTTCTAGTTCAGGGTTTCTGGGTATTTTTTTTTTGAAGTTGTCTGAGCAAGATATAAAATAAAAGTGCATGATACAAGTGGCATTTGATGCAGGGGATTACCCTCAATAATTATGTTCTCACAGTCCGTAATATAATAGAGTTTTACTTCAGGAATAACCTTTACCGAGAAATGAAGATTAATTTTGTTAAGATAATGTACAGAGATAAGTAAGAAGAAACGAGAGAAGAGCAGAGAGAGAGTAGAAGATGAGAGAGAAGGACGAAGATTGGAGAGAAGAAGAGAGAGAGTTATAAATTTAAGGAGCAGTTGAAAGTCTACAAAGTACTAAGATTCGAGTAGCAAGCTCTCTCCCAAATGTAATAAAGAGGATTCAATTTTCTAGATGATTTCGCTGTTCCTCTTCCTCCCTTATAATTCCTCTCACTACAACTAACTCTCACTATAAGTAACTTTTTTGCTTAATTTTCTTGCCTACCCCCATTGTTGCTGGAACTGTTGTAATGTGATTCATTTTTCGCTTTGTCTACTCTATTTCATCTCCCTTGCTTGGAAGCTGCTCCTCAAGGAAAATAACAACGATCTATCTCCCTTTTCCCATTTGCTCTAAGCAAGGAGGATCCCTCCCAAATAAGGGAGTGGAGAGGTGGGCAGAAGATAGTTAATTTGATAACTTCTACATATTCATGAAGTCTTGGTTTTAAAAAGCGTGCCTAAGGCGCGCCCAGGCACTAGGCGAGCCAGGCGCGTGCTTTTTGCCGCCTTTTTGGGGAGGCCAATGTGCATCACGTTGTGCATTTCCGGGGATGAGGCGTAAGAGAGCAGATCTGACTTGAATTTTTTTTAAGAAAACAATAAATCTTCAAATTATAGCTTACCCAGGCTTGAAGAACCTAATTCGAGCAAACTCCCTAACTTAATTGCATTCAGTTGGTTCAAGTTGAAATCTAAATTGAAATCCCCAATTCTGAAGAACCCTAATTTATTAGTGAAAAGCATGGCGGCCGCCGGTTCAGTGGCCATGACAAAGAACACTTGCGAGGCATCTCCTGTTGTTTCTTCTGGCGTTCTCGCTTGTCAATCTTCGCAGGTCATTTTCTTTGATCTGCATCTGTTGGCTTCTTTGCCTTCTATCCTCATCTGTTGGCTTTTTTGCCTTTGATATGCTGCAGTGTAAAAGAACCCTCTAGAGTCAAATCGTCAAACTTCTATTTTTTTAATCTTCCGCTCTATTTTGTTCCTTACCCGCCCCTGACTAATACACATGAGTTGTGGCACTACATGAGCCTTTGTTTTGCCATTCTCTCTGTGTCTCTCTCTCTCTCTTTTTAGTTCTATATTTCTCAATCTTCCGCTCTATTTTTTTCCTTACTTGCCCTTGACTAATGGACGTGAGTTGTGGCACTACATGAGCCTTTGTTTTGCCATTCTCTCTCTCTCTCTCTCTCTCTTTTTTTAGTTCTATGTTTTTCTAATAAATGGTTAAAGTTTTTTTTTTATAGAAATAAAACCCATGAAACAATAATAATAAGAAATTATAAAGGTGCTCCTTGCCTACAGGGTGCATGCCCCTTGCGCTACCTTCGTCTTGCGCTTTTGCGCCTTTAAAATTAAGCATGTAGATCACGAAAAGACGCACCCTTGTATCCATGTAAAAAATAGAACAGTGTCCCAGTATCCTGAATATCTACAAAATTGCCATATTAAATACTCGGATCTGTACCCGTATCCCATACTTGATTTACAGGTAACATAGGCATGTAGTAAGGATTGTGAGGTTACGGACCTGTTGAAGAATACTTTTGCTGATAGATGTGGATTCAGAACTCATTCTGTCTCCAGTAGCTATGAAGGGTTCAAGGATTTTTTTTATTAAGTGATGGGATGTGGGGGTATGGAATAGATATTGTCTGCTGAAACAACGCTTCATCTGTTGACTCTTATTGAGTGGAAAGCTGGAGAGAGATTGAAACAAATAGAGGTCTGTTGTTACTCTTGTGACTTGTGAATTTCGCAAGAGGTGTGTACAGTCACTGTATAGATCTTCGTTCCATTGACTGGCTGCAGGTGATATAACAGATACAAGATACAGGAATGGAAAGTGCTATATATGAGGTTGAGAAGAAAGAAATTCCAATGTGCTCTGGTTTTAGCTGCACTTGTTATGGTATACATGATTTGGAATGCGAGGAATATATAGCTTTATGGAAGATCATGATCCCACTACCTGCTGCAGTGTTTCAGCAATTGAAGTATGAGCTAGTGTAACATAATTCCCTAATCTCCCAGCGAACCGCGATCCGAAAAAAGCGAATTATGGTCGGTGTTCGCCTAATTTTTGCCCATTTTGGGCGAACCGCGAACCGAAAAAGCGAATTATATAGCGAATTATGTGACACTTATGAGCTTATGATTAGAGTTGATTCATGTTCTATGAAAGAAAGTAAAAGATGTTCTATGTGGTTGTTAGGTCTTTTGGGTTGGGTTTGAGGGACCCCTTTCCATCAGGGTTTTGATGTTTGTTATGATTCACTATTAAAGGCTCAGCTCATTTATCACAAAAATAAATGTTTTCAATAAACTGCTAGTTATATGACTATGAGATTAGTATCACCATCAATTTAAGGTCTATTGAGGTAAAATGTTCTCTGTTACTCAAGCTCTCCAATCCATCACAAATACATTGTTGAACGCTACAATTTTTAGTGTCCATATGGTCTGTCCCCTCATAATTCTGGATCTTAAACATGTTTAAAACTTACCTGAAGTGGCTGAGTGAACAACCTGCTCAGCAGCTCAGGTATCACTTGTAGGGGCCTCTGTAACACGAGGTAAAAATGTTCTGTGGATGTAGTTATAGAGTTGAGGCACCTGATATCTTTTTAAGAAGAGCTGATTGCTGCTTGAGACTAGGCCAAGCCCAATGCTTAAGAGGACTGTTTAGTGTTTAACATATAGATTTAGTTGGTCAAAATTACAAAATGTCAATCTTCTGAAATCATAATCCAATGTCACTGCTGCACTGAATAGGACAATTATTATGAGGTATTGTGCTCTGATTTTTTCAACAATTTTTTTTCTGCTGTGTGCAATACAGTCACAGGGGGGCCCATCCATTCGCTTCACCTACAGCAGGAGGGTATTTAAGTAAATTGCTGTGATAGCTAGTTCTGTTATCTGCCTTGCTGGAATACTACTGTTTGATTTATTGACTCATAGGCAGTTAGTTATAGTAAGAGAATGTGCAAAATACTGTAGAGATAAAAGCATCTTTCAGTTGTGATAGCTCTATAAATGGAGGAGTAGTAGAGCGAGAAAAGGCAATGAGAAATATTGCCACGTTTTTTGTATTGGGAGAGTATCAGCTTCTCGAAAGCTAAAAGTTATCCTCACCCATTCTGGGTGTATCAATACAAATATCTCACCATGCTTTTCTCTCTATCTCTCTTGCCCCTTTACTGTTTTCCTTACTAAATTGGTTGGATTCACCACATGCTGAGCCTTGTTGAATATCTTATGAGATGTTAAAAATTTATTTATCAAAATAACTGTTAATCAGTGTTCACTGTTTGCTTTCTTCTGCCTATTGATTTTAATAAATATTATCAGATATAAAATATAACACTGAAAGAAACTTTAGAAAGATTGCCTTTTGTACTTCTTTTCTGATTGGTGATTCCTTTCCTTTGATTGTAGCATAAAGCTCTCAGATGTTAGAAACTAAGAACTAATTGTAATTGCTGCTTGTAGGTGTTGAAAGCTCCTCATGGTGATCTATCCTCATGCATGGATATGGCCAAGGTACTTGTCTGTTCATCTTCTTAAGTTAAATGCTTTTGTGTGTCAGTAACTTGAAATCATATGTTTTTGTTGGTTATCTGTCTTTATCTATGTGAACATGTCTGGTATAGGTTGCTGATCTGGTGGCTTTTGTCGCATCTGCGAGCTTTCCATGTGAAGATGGCTCATCTGATTATATTGATTCATTTGGAGCACAGTGCGTTTCTGTGTTTAAAGCCATAGGCTTACCAAGTACCGCTGTCTTGATCCGTGTAAGTAGACCTTTTTTTCTCTTTTGTTTGTGTTTCGGAGAGTCTAGCTCATAGAAATTGTTAATGTTTTGGTCACAAACTTTTCTTTGCTTCAGGATCTACCCATTGACTTGAAAGGGAGAAACGAGTCTAAGAAAATTTGTAGTTCCAGTCTCACTTCCGAATTTCCTGATCATTGTAAGTTTTATCCAGCGGATACAAAGGATGATCTCCATAAGGTAATGTCGGTGAGCTCTGTAGAATGGATGTGATTGCTGCTTTTATCTGTAAGATGTATTGGGATCTAGCTGGGGTTCAATATTTACTTTGCACATGTACTTCCTCCGTTTCATATTACATGCAACACTTTCTATTAAGGGGTGTTTCATAATAGACGCAACACTTTTTTTTTTCTTTCCTTATTTGGTAAATTTTGGGCTGTGAAATTACTTAAATACCCTTACTTTATAAAATTAGTTTTGATTACCTACTCTAATCTAAAACAATTAAACTAATTTCAGCCACCACCCATCTAACTTCCAGCCACCACCCTTCTAACTTCTCTTCTTCCACAACCCACAACCCACAACCCACCACCCACCACAACCCAACTTCCACAACCAACAACCAGGACCACCAGCCACCACACCTTCCTCCCTCTCTCCCTCGCCAACCACCAGCAAACCCTCCTCCCTCTCTCCTTCGCCGACCAATAGCGACCCCACCACCGTCGATCTTCTCCTTTGTTCTCCTTTCTCTCTCCTTCGATCTCCTTCTTCTCCTTCGTCTTCATCTTGTTTGTTCTCCTTCGTCTTCATCGTCTTCGTCTTCGTCTTCATCGATCTCCTTTGTTCTCCTTATTAAGGGGTGTTCTCCTTCGTCTTCATCGTCTTCATCTTCTTCGTAGATCTCGTTCTTTCTCTCTCCTTCGTCTTTGATTTGTTTTTGGTGAATCTTTGAATGAATTTTCGTGAATTTGGTGATCTTGCTCACATAGAAGATCTGTTAGATCTCCTTAATGGGTTGTGGTTAGATCTTTTCTTTTTTGAATTTGCTCGCATAGAAGATCTGTTAGATCTCCTAAATGGGTTGTGGTTAGATCTGTTTTTTTTTTTTGAATTTGCTCACATAGAAGATGAAGATGGAGAAGATGAAGATCTTGGTGATTTTTGTGAAATGGCAGATGGTGGTGGCGGGCTGGTTGTGATGGTGGTGGCGATGGTGTTGGGGGGGTGGTTGTGGCGGTGGTGTTGGCAGGGTGGTGATGTTGGCGGGGTGGTGGCGGCTGGCGGTGGTAGGGTGGTGATGGTGGATCCTAGGGGTTGATATAATGTATTAGTTGTATTATTAGTTAGTCTAATCACATACCCCTTCCCATCTAATTGTACACTAAATTGCCTCGGAGTCCGCAATTCTCAAAGTGTTGCATGTAATATGAAACGGAGGAAGTAATATATATATTTTTTTTCTTCCAGTAAACTGATATCAACATGCATGTCATTTGTTCTTGATGCAGCTCTTGTACCTTTTCAAGGATCAAAAGTTGAAATCTCCTCACTGGAGAAACCAGCGAGCTTTTGTTGCTTCTCAGAAGGTTTGATGATTTCTATATCTGGTTGATCTTGACTTGGTATTTATAAGCAGTTGCTAGTTGTGTTCTTTGATATACTATTTGTTGAAAGGAAATAAAGAAGTTACGATGTTACGCTTTATGTGTGTTGATGTAGAGCTCTAAAGAAGTGTTTGTTTTCACTGGAATTAAGGAGATATTAATCAAAATCTTTTTTATTTGCTACATTAGATGCATATGGTGGAAAAATGCCTTTTCATGCATTTGCCTTTGTCAGTCAAAATTGTTTTCGTTGCTACTAGTGTAGATTCTTCCAATGATAAGGTGCTAATATTAGGTTTTTTAGTTTACCCACAACTATACTAAATGCTGGAATATGTTTAGATGAACTGCTAAAATTTGTATGTCATGCACCAATCCTCGGACAGTGAATTTTGCTTTCTGAAATATTTTATGGGGTACCCAATGGCCAATGCAACTATGACCTTTGGTGTTCTAGTTCCATCATATAAAGACAAGATTTTTACTCTCAGTAGATAGTTTCTGATATTAATAAGTTCCCTGTTTTTTCAGTTTGATGCCATGTTAGCTAAAACAGTTGTAACTTTTTGTGTTTCTTTGCTTTAATTTTTTGCAGCTTGAATTGCTTGATCATGATTCCGTTTCTGATAAGTGTACTCTCTGTGTCACTGGTTATATACGTGCTCGTAATCTTTCTGTAAACCAGCTGGTAATATTTTACTAGTTTTTTCTCCATGATTCTTTTTGTAAAAAATTTTGTTCCCTTTTCTTTTTATCATAATACTTTTCATACAAAATTTCTCTACTAGGTTCATGTCTCTGGAGCAGGTGATTTTCAGCTGTGCAAAATTGACATACTAAGGGACCCGTATGCTCTAAATCCCAGGAAAGGACAGGACTCTATGGATGCTGATGATGTGCTTGATCTGAAGGTTGGTAGTTTTGTCATGTAATTATTGTTCTCCTTGGGATATAATTGCAATGCATAGACAACTCGTGTAACAAGTATATAAACAGTAGCTTCTAGCTGGTTTTGTGTGAATGATCTCAGAATATAACATAAGAAACACTTTTACATATTCCTTGGAGTTGTAAGTTAAGTTGAATTTAGGGGGAATATTGTATGGATTTGGCCACATTGTCACGAAAGTGGCTTGTAACAGATGCAATGGAATGGACGCTCGAACTTGGCTTACATATTACAGTTGTGTTCTCTTCTCCTAAAATCTCTCAAATTTGGCTTTTACCCTGGTCATATGTGTCGACTCGACCCACCTGACGTGGGTACGGACACATAATATGGGTCTGACTCACAAAATTAATGTAGCATGAATTCAAGAGGAAGGAAGGAGTTATTGTTGAGAGTTCGAAAACCCTAGGTAAAAATTGAGGGATGAAATTGGGAGAAAGGAGAAAGCGAAGTTGGTGTTTCGTCACGTAAGTGATGTGAGTCCACCAGACTTTTCGCTAATTGTAAGTGCTGCTTGTTTCAGAGAAAGAAAAAGAGAAAGAGAGGATGCGTGCATGGTTTAAAATACGGTTTTGGTCACTGTCGCATAAACGGTTGCGGTTTCGTGCGAATGGAATGGATACGTTCAACACGGACCGCATCACAGTTTATCATACTATTATTTGCACTATATATTATAAAATTAGCTAATATAGCATTTGTTTTTTCCTTAGTTTTAAAAAGCGCGCCTTGGGCGAGTCCAGGCGTGAGGAAAATCGCATCCAAAGACCTAGGCGAAGCGACCTACGTGAGGTGCAAGGAGGTGCGCTCCTCCGGAGAGCGCCAGGCGATTCGCCTTGGACGCTCACTGGGAAAACGTGAGAGAGAAAGAGGAGATTTGAGTTTAGAACTAGAAATCATCAAATTTCCTGTAAATTAAAAGTTAAAACTTATTTATGCTTTAGGAGTTAAATTTGAGTAAGATCGAGCATTTAATTGCATAAAATTGCTTCAATTTGAATCCTAAATAAAAAAAATCCCCAATTTTATTAAACCCCAATTCTCAGAATTTGGTGAAAGTTGACAATCTAAGGTCAATCTTCATGACAGTGACTGGCTGACTGCCGACCAGACTGCCCCATGGTTACTGGGGGTATAAATTTCCGGTAGCCGTCGCCAGTAAAGCAGTTTGGCAGATCAGCCGGCTATCTTCTCATTCGAACTTTTCGTTAAGGTTCCTTAATCCAACTGCAGTGAGCATGGGCAGTTACTTAATTACTTTAATGTGAGTTGTACCCCACTCCCAAGATGAGGAATAGTGACTTCAAGTGTTCCTTTTCTCTCTTTCTATTTTTCTATTTTTTTTCTTTTTTCTTCTTTCTTTTGTCTTTTTCTTCTTTTTTCTTCACATCTCCTCTTTTCTTTTGTTCTGCGCTCACTTCTGCTGCACTTTTTATTTTCTTGACGAACCTCACTTCTGATCCTGTTCTTCTTAGCATTGTTCAGAATTTTTTTTTAATAACAGTAGGTCGTATATTTTTTAATAGCTAATTTACAATCAGCAGGTATATTTTTTAATTACAACAGCTAATACTTTGTTAATTATTATGTGTTTTGAGTGTAAAATATGCTTTATAATTTCCTTTTAAGGTTTATCACTAAAGGTGCGCCTCACCTATGAGATGTGCGCACCTTCGCTTTGCGCCTTGCGTCTCTCTTCGCCTTGCGCTTTGCGCCTCTGTGTGCCTCGTGCCTTTTTAAACTAAGGTTTTTTCCCCCTTAAAACCACCATAGATCTCGTGATTGTTGTATGTTTACCTCTTTTATATCTTTTTATATTGATTTATGTCATTATTGGTGGGAGGGCTAGGGAGCTGTGGGGATTTCTGGAAGAAATCTCTGAAAAGTAGAATCTTAATACGGGAAATGGGGGTGAAATTGCCTTGTTAGGTTCTGCCGAAAGTTCGGCTTATTGAAATCGACCGATTAACAATGGTCAAACTCGGTTTGCCAAATTTGAAAACCATTCAAAACTGGCAAACCAGATTGATTCGGCCGTATTTTCGTACCATGGATGTGTGGGTCAGATACAATAGTATGTGGGTAGGGGTTAGGACTTAGGAGTGAAGGAATGGTCAAATATTAGACTGTAATAACTTTAGAGCTTGCATCATACTCCTTTGTTCACTCATTTTCAAAATAAACAAAATAACTTTTTCTCCTTAAGTAAACTCATTTGCTTATTCCGCATTCTTTACCTAATTTTTTTTTTCTGTAATCTTTTGTTGTTTTCCAGCAACATAGCAGTAAAAAAATACATTATCCTTTTCCATCTTTTCTTTGTTTTTTCCCCTTGTGTACAAAGTATAAATTTCACTTTATTTTAGCAACTACGACTGTCCTTATCTTGGAAATTTCAAAATGAAAAAAAAAAACATTGAAATCAGATATAAGTTAATATACTATTTTCTATTATTGCTTCCCTAAGTCCATATCCAAAATTTGTACCTTTAAGCATCATAGCCTGAAACAAGGGATTGGGTTTATAAATTTTAAGGCCTGTGATTTGGATTATTTTGGTCTATTATGGTGTGTTATGACCTTAGTTTTAAAAAGCGCGCCTTGGGTGCGCACAGGCGTCAGGCGAGTACAGGCGCAGAGAAAATCGCCTTCTCATACTCAGGCGAGGTGAGCCTACGTTAGGCGACGAGAGGCGCGCTCTTCTTGCTGCCTTGTGGGAGGTGTAAGGCGCACCGCCTTGGTCGCCTTTAGTAAGGAGGCGTGGGAAAGAGTAGATCGGAGTTGAAACTGAAAAAATAATTTTTTTTTTTCAAATTTAAACTTACCTTGGCTTTGATTTACGAGTTTCGAACTAAATCCCTTTGTTATTGCATTGAATTTCATCATATTGAACCTTAATAAAAAAATCCTTAATTTGGGAGAAAACCCTAATTCATAATTTGGTGGAAATTGATCGCGGCTGACTTGTTGGATGTGACGGATGATGCTGGCGAGAAACCTACCATCAGCGCCGGCACCATATCTCCGATACCCATTACCGGCGAGCAACCTTTAGGTTTCATCTGGAATTTCTCGAGGCTTCTCCAACTTTTTCTTCGTTTTTCTTTTGTGAAGCGTGAGTTTTGAGTAGTAGGTAGCAGATAAGCCCACTCCCACTCTCCAGTAGTCATGCACTCACGTGCTGTATCTCTTTTTTCTTTTTCCTTTTTTTTTTTTCTTTTTTTCTTTTTTTCTCCTTTACTCCACTCCTTTCCTTCTTCTGTTCTCCTTCACTTCTGGTCAGTTTTTTTTAATAAAATAATTTCAAGTTAATTAGTAATTGCAACAGGTAACTTAATTTCGTAGTTAAATTAAACAGGCCGGCAATCTTAATCTTTACAGTAGCTAATTTTGCAATTAGCAGGCACTATTTTTAATTTGCAACAACTTATATTTTTTTTAGTTATTTGTATGTTGTTTTGAGTGTAAAATATGTTCTATAATTGAATTTTAAGCTTTTTAGCACCAAAGGTGCGCCTCGTCTACAGTATGTGCGCGCCTTTTAAAACTAAGGTTATGACATGAACTTTGATAATATCGCTAATATGTATGGAAATCACATAATCATGCTAGATGTTGTAACATTTGTCCTGAATTAATTATTAAAATATTAACTTTTTGGAAAATTCTTTTTCATTTGTAATTAAAGTTACTAATGAAAATAAGTATTTTTTTTGGGAAAAAAAGAAGCTCTTTAGCCTGGTCTAAATCTTTCTAAAGAAGAGTAATAAGTTTCTGAATTGAGTAGCTTCTGAATGCTATTGCATCTTTTTTTATTACGAGTGAGAAGGGGAGACCTGTTAGCTTCACATAACCAAGGGATTGAAGTTGATAAAAGAGTTAGATGTTAATTGTGCAGCTTACTGTTACTATATTTTTTCTCGTTTTTGTGCAAGTTTTTAGTACTTGTTGACATACTATATATGAGAGGTTTAAATTTGTACGGTTTTGTTACAACCTTGATTGATATGCTCAATATGATTTGTTTGCTCATTGTAGGTTATTAGCTCTTTAGTGCCTGATATTTCAAAGCAAGAGCCTTTGCACGTCGAAAATGTTCCGGATCCTCTTGCTGGAGAGCAGGTTGGTAGATTAGCTTCTAACACTTATCTTTTTCCCTGTTATTTGGGGTCTTAGCTTCCGTGATTTTATCTGTAAAGTTGCTGCCTCCCCCCCCCCTCCCTTGTATTTAACCTTTCTACTGGGTTGTGTTCTTTTTAACCAGTGTGTGTAGATATGGTTTTGTAATAGCTAGAAAATTTAACCATTCAATTGCTAGCTTGATAAAGTTCAGCTAACTGTCTTGCGCTGCTAGATTGATTTTTTCACGCCTTTTTGTGACTTGTAAGCTTAATAAGAGTATGAATTTTTAGATGAATGTTACTTTTACCGAAATATGAAGGTATGGGTTTCTTAGTTTTAAAAAGCGTGCCTTGGGCGCGCCTAGGCGCAAGACGACCCAAGGCGCACAAAGAATCGCAACCTGAACCTCAGGCGAGGCGAGGAACATGAGGCGAGCCTAGGCGCCAAAAGGCGCGCGCCTTTTGAAAGGCGAGAGGCGCACAAGGTGCGCGCTTTCTGCAGCGAGTCGCGCGTGACCCCACGTGACTGCTTTTTTTTTTTTCCCACTGTTTTCGAACATTATGGGCTTATAGCTTAGAACTTAGAAACCCTAGAACTCGACAAAGAAGGTGAGAGAAGAGAAGAACCCTAGAACTCCACAGCAGCGTTCGTTCTTCATCGCCGGTGGTACAGCAGCGTTCTTCGTCGCCGGTCGTCGTCGCCTGTGGTCGCCGCCTCGCCGTTAAGTTTCTCTTTTTCGTCTTCTCTGTTTCTTTTTTCTTATTCTTTTTTTCTGAGTTCTTTTTTTGTTTCAGGTGAGTCATCCCTTTCTCTCTCTTCGATCCTCTCTTCTTCTCTTTCTCTCTTCTCTTTCCTTCAAGTTTTTCCGGCGAGCTGCCTTCTCTTTCCTTCGATTTTTCCGGTGAGCTGCCTTCTCTTTCTTCTGTTCTTCGATCTTTCTCTTTCTTCTTTTCTAAAAAGCTTTTCTCATTATTGATGGTGGTGGGCTGGTGACACAGTGGAAGTGTCGAGGCTTTAAGCCTTTGTTTTTCTCTCTCCACTTTACAGATTTTATCTTTATTTTTTTTACCCTTTATGACTGAAGTCACGTGACTTTTTTATCTTTTTTTTCTTTAATCTTTTTTATTTGTCCTTATCCACCTCCTTTCCTAGTCCTTCTGTGCTGCCTTCTTTTTTTTCCTTGAAATCACTGCTTTATGTTCTTCTTAGCCTAAGGTTGTTTTTTCTAACAGGCAAACTTAATTTCTTTGATATACTATAAATAGGCAATTATAAAATCTACAATAGCGAATCAAAAATATGGACAATAGCTTTTTTTATTATTATAATAGCTTATATATTTTTAATTATTATATTATTTTGATTATGTAATGTGTTCTATTATTTTATTAAGGATTTTGGTACTAAAAGTGCGCCTCGCCTACGAGATGCGTGCGCCTTCGCCTTGCGCCTTGCGCCTTTTAAAACTAAGATGGGTTTATTGTAGTTGTGGTATATTCAATTGTTATTTGGTTTAGTTCAGCTAAGAAGTGTTGTAAGACGGGATTTATTGTCAACATCGCTTGTCGTTTATGAGCTTAGATCATCTGTTGGTATGATGAAGTTCAAACTAGAGAATTTACCATATCTGTATTTGAATCATTCCAAGAAGTCAAGTGACTAAGTCTTTAGTTAACAAATATGTAAATGCTTACAGCAGCTCTCTTCTTGACATCATCTTTTTTGTTGTATTTGTTGATAGTTATGGCTTTAGTATAGCATTCTTTCATTTCTGTTTAAATTTTTGGCAGTTCATATTCATAATCCTTTATCTTCTATCAGACTTGGCCAACTGAGGCTGAAATGGCTGAGGCAGAGGAAAATCAGAAGAATAAGAAATTGAAGAAGAGGAGACTTCCACCTGGTACTTCAGAATACCAGGTTTGTCTTGGCCTTTTCATCTATCATCACTTATGTCGATTCTGTAATAGTCCCTGGAAGAGCCTATATAGTCAAATCCCCACTAATTGTCCATTTCTGGGTTTTTTTTGTTTGATACCTTATGTTAAGTGCTTAGCATATAATTTTTTTTTATGCTTCAGGCTGCTTGGATTTTGGATGGCAGCGATGAGGATGATGTTGGTAGCGGTGATGAGTCAAATGATGGCATGGTCTTGGATGAGTTAGAAACTGATGTTTGTTCTGGTGAGGTTTCTAAAAATTTCGACTTTGATGAAGATCAAGGATCTGTTGACCTTGGAGAATCTGATGGAGGCACAGAGACTGATTCAGTGATGGTGGTAAGCTTAGCTGTGTCATCTTTCTTGAGCTATGCTCTATATAAAGAAGCTTTGTCTGTATGGCTGTGTATGCTTCTTTGGTTACTGGGACTCTTGAACATGTAACGATGCTGAATAGTGAACAATTAGATAGTTCTTGCAGTGTTAGTCTAGCTATTAAGTAGCGACTGTTGTTATGCTTTTGAAAGCATTTACTCTACTTATTTCACCCAATACCCGCATGCTTGTGTGAAGTATGTGGTTTAGATGCTGTTGTCGTCAGATTGTAGTCACCCCTAACACTCCTCTCCCCCCCAAAAAAAAAAAAAAAAGCAAAGGAAAATTGTTTGAAATAGTTACAAAATGGAAAGCAGTGTGACATCTGGTTGATCTGGTCAACAGGAGTTCTGTTTGTGCATTTTATTTTTTTGGCTTCAGAAAGCTATTTCTTTTTATGTTTGTGGTAATTGGTCTCTGCTGCTTTTTACTTTATCTTTGTTTATTTGGTTACTTTATAATTTATACTTGTATTATGGGTTTAACCAATCTTGTTTTCTTTACAGGACGGGGATATGACTAAGGAGCAGATAGAAGATGATATCAAAAGATTAAAAGAAGCTCATGCGGAAGATGAGGGTAATTTATTTATTGTTCTAGACGAATTTTTTGGTTCATCTGAAAGTATCTGTTTTTGTTATCCATTTTATGCATATTTCTAAGAATTTGACATTATGCCATATGTTTGAGAACAGGTCAGCCTGGCATGCTCATGTAGAGTTTAAAATTTTATTTTCTTAGAACATTTCCAACATGTAACATTATGTATTTCCTACCAAACTCTGACATTTTAATGGTGTGAAGAGATGAGGTTGTTGGTGACCCAACTACCACGTGCTCTCTGTGTTAAGAGATCATATTATCTTTTATCTTGAATACACCAACATAATTCTCTAGCTGGTCGAGGAACATTTAATTTAAATACCCACTTCTTCCTCCTCACCCCATTCATATTGCTGTTCGAAGCTCTGACTATTGTACTGCTGTATGCAGTATGCTGCCTGATACAATTAAGGGGGTTTCAATTGGAAATTCACTTCTTTTTTGTGAAATTAGAAGAGTGATGTTTATTTTTTTATTTTTGCGCATTAGCATCACCATCACCTTATCCCATGCCTTTCTTTCAACACTAAGCACTCAACAAACCCAAGTCACCACTCAATCCTTAAGTGCTAGATATGTGGTTAGCTGGTTAGCATGTTTCTGAGTGTTGCTCTGATGGCATTAGCAGAGGTAGGATCGGCAGTGATGGATGGGGGTGGAATAAAAGGCGATAGAGATGGTGATTGAATCTTTAGAATTAGGAAACTATATAGGAGGTTGCTAGGGGCATTAGCATAATTTTGTATAACCCTTAGGGCTTGTTCATATGTTTTTGTTGAGTTCTCAATTTTAAGTTCTTTTTAAAACTGAACCAAAGAATGAACAAGCAGAAAAGGTGTTTTCCATGTTTTTGCTCTCAAATTCAAATTTGCATAAGTAGGACTATGTTATGCAACCTACTCCCTCCGTCCCTAAATAGAGTTCCCATTTTTTCATTTTACTCTGTCCCAAATAGATTTCCCATTTCCTTATTTGGTATGGGTCCACAAATTAAAATATTATTTAGCTTTTATTTTTTTATTATATTACCCACTTCCCCATAAACAAGATGACTTTGTAAAATGGTCTACATTCTCTCTCCTCAATAAACAATTCATGAATAGTGTACCAACTTCAATTAATAATTCTGATTTAATACAACTAAGATCCCACTTATGATTTCTCCTTAATACTTGTGCCCAAAAGAAATGGGAGCTCTATTTTGGGGTATCATATGATTTCTATAATCTTAAAACCAAAATCTGGAGAACTGGCAGTGATACCTCATACATTGACTACGCATTCTTATCCATCATTGTGTTTCGTATTTAGTAGTTATTGTACGTCGATCTTCTTGATGAAGAAAGGATCTGGACTTGACTTTCATATTAACTTGTGTGAAACATGTTCTGTTTATGATGACTTTCTTAATTTTCATAGTGCCTGTTGGAATCACTTGTTTTGCTTATTTTCGGTACAACTTGACTTTCAGAATACCCAGATGAAGTCGATACTCCAATAGATGTGCCTGCTAGAAGGCGTTTTGCTAAGTACAGAGGCCTGAAGTCCTTTAGAACATCTTCATGGGATCCTAAGGTGATAATGTTTGTGCCTCTTGGAAGGACTTGTAAACTTATAATGTGCACAAGTCTCAACTATTTTCTGACTTGCTCGCTCTCTGTATCTTTCTCCATGAGTAGGAATCGCTGCCACCAGAATATGCTAGAATATTCACCTTTGATAATTTTGCAAGAACTCGAAAACATGTGACTGCTAAAGCCCTGGAACAGGACAGAGAAAGTTCCGATGACACTGTCTCACCTGGCACATATGCAAGGCTCTATATCAAAGAAGTACCAAAAACTGTTGCTTCAACTTTATGTTTGCGTGCAAAGATAATGCCCATAATAACATGTGGGCTATTGCAACACGAGTCCAAGATGTCGGTTCTGCACTTCAGGTATTTGTTCTGTTGGCTACTGGTTGCTGTCATAGTTTCCGTGCTATGGCTATGATTAATCACATAATTTACTGTTTTAACAGCATTAAGAAGCACGATAGTTATCAAGAACCAATTAAAGGGAAAGAGGAACTAATATTTCATGTTGGTTTCCGGCAGTTTGTTGCAAGGTGAGTTTTTTCTGTGGAAAGAAACACCCGCTTGTAGATTTTATATTCTTTATGGTTCAGGTGTTATCATACTGAGGCCTGTAACTTGTATCATGAAGGCCAATATATTCTTCCGATAGCATCAATTCGGACAAGCACAAGATGGAGAGATTTCTGCATGCAGGACGCTTTTCTGTAGCTTCAATATATGCTCCAATTTCATTTCCACCTTCTTGTTTGGTTGCCATGAAGATACCAGGAGACATGGGCTCACCTGTTTTAGCTGCTGTCGGTTCTTTGCTAAGTGTTGATCCAGATAGGATAATGCTGAAGAAGATAATTTTAACTGGGTAAATTTTCTTGACTTTCAGAAATTGTATTATGACTTATGACTTATGCAAATTTGTTGTTAATATGCCTCGCATTCTCGAAAGGGAAAATTTCATAAAACTACCTTTTTTAATCAAATTTTTTCAAAAAACTACCTTTTAAAATTTTTTTTTCAGAAAACTACCTTATATAACAAATTTGTTTCAATATACTACCATTTTACCATAAATGAGGTTTAATCACTAATAATTGAGTCACCGTAAATTGATATTTTTTCCTCCCCTATCGTTTCTCTCTTCTTTTCTCGCTACTCCATCGGCAGCAACACTTAGGGCGATTGTCATTTATTGATTATTCTTAAATATAAACGTAACATGGTAGCATATTGAAAGGAATTTGTTATATAAGGTAGTTTTTTGAAAGAAAAATTTTAAAAGGTAGTTTTTTGAAAAAAGTTGGTTATAAAACGTAGCTTTTTGAAATTTTTCCTTCTCAAAAAACTATCTTTTTTAAAAGTAAAAGTAGATAAGGACCTCTCTTTTCTAAAAGAGCGGTCAAAAATAAAGATGCTTAAAGTAAAAGCACATGGTTCTCTAAAAAAGAGGTAATGACTCATTACCTTTACAAAAAGTAACTTCTACTAAAAGACAAAACTAAGGCGGCTGTGGGCCTTTTGTTTCATCTGCTGCTGCTAATCATGTAGATCCCTTCCCTGAAGCATTTCTTCAATTAGGGAAGTATCGCCATGATCTTCATCGTTATCTTCCTCCATAGCGAAGACTTCTGTATTGTTAATATTATAACCATGAAACGGGATATTAATCTTAAAATTTTCTAGTCCCCAAATCTTAAAGGTTTTGCCTTCCGCTAGGAAGTTCATTGCAATAGCTCCTCCCTGTCTGTGATTAGGGGATCTTCTCATTAACTCTCTGTAGAACTCTTCATTTCCTACGAATTTAAAAATACTTGGTGGAATTTCATCAAGCTTCCAAAGTGGATCAATGTAGATGTAATGAAGTGCTGGTTCTTCTAGTAGTCCATTTGTAACTGGGATCTTGCTGTTGAAATCTATTATTAATTCTTGATTATTATGGTGGTGAAGATATTTCTTAACACATGTTTCGAACTTCAATCCAAAACCATCAGGGATTTGTTCTGGATGATCTAAAGTTATGCTGCTTAACATACCATAGTCATAGAATTCAATAATCTCAGAACGACTTAGATGAGTTCGTCTGACATCAATGTGAATTTTGAAAAGGCCTGTCTCAACTGTACTTCTCCCTTCAAAACTAGGAAGACCGTAATTTAATAAATCTTGCCAGACTTTGTTGCCTGGTAAAGCTCCGTCTTGAGTTAGATGATGAATGACACTCAGTTTTTTCTGTAATCTAATGAGTTTCTGGATAAAGCCCTCAATATACTTTTGTTCTATGATAAGTTCTGCTTCTGGAAAATTCTGAAACAAGGGATTTAAAGTGGAAAGAGTTGTTTTTGGTCTTTTTAAGCTTACTATAAGCTGTTCATAAGTGAGGTTTTTGTGGCTTGGTTTGAGAGTGTTTTTGAAAGCTTCTACAATATCTTTTAGGTAGGCTACTTCTGTGTTTTTGGCATCTAGCTCAATAGTTAGGCTTTGATTTGTTTGGAGGATGTCTTGATTGTGTTTAGAAATCAGACTTATAGTCTGCTGTTGGTATTCTAATTTGCTGTGTAGGTCAGAGAATTCGCTTTGGAGAAAAGTAATTTTTTTTTCTTTTTCATGTAACAGACTATTTCTATTTTCAGAAATTTTCTGCTGTAATGCCATTGCTCTTGAATTCAATGGTCTTTCTAAGCTCAGTTTTGACTCAGAGCATGTGTCTATTTGAGTTAAAATCTCATGCTGTATATAAAAATATATACCTAAATGAGCTTTGGCAAAGTCTGTGGCTTCACCAAAAGAGTGAAAACCTCAAAAAATAGGTTTTCTAAGGTCTTTTGTTAAAAGCTGTACCTTATGCCATGATCTGAACATTCCTGTTCTCTGACCATGTATGATGACATAAAAACTAAAATTTTTGGAGAGAGGTACTTAACACTAAGAGTTGGTGTGGTAGCTGGCTTTTGTCTGTGGAAGTTGATAATGCGAAGCAATTGTTTTGTTTACTCTGCAATGCGTGTCTTAAAATCATACTCCCTCCGTTTATCTTTAAATTGGAAAATTCTGCCATTTAGGGGTGTTTTTTTTTTTTGTAATTGGGACAATTAACCCTTTTTCTTTATATGGTAGGTTGGCCTACCATCTCTATTACTTTTACTCTCCTCTCAAACTTTTTCCTTATTGTCACTCTCCTCTCTACGCTTTGTACTTTTTCATTGGTTCATGTGCAAAACCAAAAAATGGAGAGACTATCTCTTATGAACTGATCTCTGTGAAGTAATGAACTGTTGCATATCTCTCATGTGAATATCCTCCTATACTGTTTATAGTAGGGTGTGTGTGTAGTCTATGGATTTTGGATGGGCTTATGTAATAACATTTGTTATTGTACCCATTTGACTTGCAATTTTCATCTGAGTTGTGCACATGCAATTTTATTTAATGTTGTGAAATCTGTTTAGTTTGCTAGTATTATTGTTGCAATAACTTTGAACCAGTTTCTATCTGATATTCTTTTGACTTGTTGAACTTTAATGGCTCTCCATGTCACTTAGCCCACTTGCTTTCTTTCTTGCCAAGTTAGTCTCTTTATCAGTTGTAAATTATGAAACTTTTCTTTTGATGTAGTTATCCCCAGAGAGTTTCCAAAGTAAGAGCGACAGTCAGATATATGTTCCACAATCCAGAAGATGTTAAATGGTTCAAGGTATGGTTAGCTTATCTTTTGCCTCTCCATCCTCCAACTTTCCCCTTTTCCTTTTGTAATGCTTTTTTTGGGAGGGGTGAGGACTTTTTTTGGTTTTGGGGGTGGGGGGGGGGGAGTTGATCTAAAATAGCAAAATTAAGTATAATGGCTTGATTGGCTGAGCTCATTCAAGTGGCTATATATACTGCAGCCTGTCGAAGTATGGACTAAATGTGGACGTCGTGGTCGTATAACAGAGCCTGTTGGAACACATGGTACGTTTCTTTTTTTCCATCTTTAACTTCCGGAATTGTTTTTCACTCTCTTCTTTTTTTCCAAGTTCAGTGATATTTCTTATCCTGGGGTTGTTTCGCTCTTGTTTTCCACCCTTCTGTACCATTTACTATGTGTGGTTGGTGGAAGATTTAAGATTTTGCTTGAGATCTTTGGTGCGGCTTTTCTTCCTTCAGTTTGTAATTTCCATGTGCCCGTATCTTTTTTAGTACAAAGCTAGCAGGCCAAGGATAAGTTAATGTTCTGATGGAAGATGCGCCAAAATGTTTTAAAAAGCCAAGAAAAATCGAGCCGGCTGCACTTGCTGAACTATGTTTCTTAAAGTATGTTTGCTTTCAATGGGGATCAATAACCATTGAAAGATGATCTATATGGCTCGTTTAGTGAAATAATTAATCTCAAACAAAAATCTTTTCTAGTGACCCACATGACTACACCCGTGAGCGTCCCTGTGGTCTCATGTTTTGTTTGCAGCAGGTTATTTGTGACTAGAGGATTGGATTTGACCTCGATCCAGCTTTTGAAAAATTGATCGAAAAATTATTGTTATTTTTCATGCATTCTCCACCCCAAACCACCAAATAGAGGGTTCTCTTGTTGTCGTTGCAGTATTGATAACTTTTTCCCGAACTGCAGGGGCAATGAAGTGTCACTTGAATGGAGTCCTTCAGCAGAATGACACTCTCTGCATGAGCCTGTTTAAACGTGCATACCCCAAGTGGCCCGAACACAAATTTCCGTTGTCCACTATGTGATATAATGGAATCTCGGTTTGAAGAATTGCCAATTCTCAGTTCAGCGCAGGATAAAAACTCTGCTGCTGTGATCGGGAATGAAGCGTAGGTTCAGAATTTAATTCTTCATACTTTTATTTGCTTGTATGGTGTAGGTTAGTTATTCTTGAATTTATACATCTATTACCTGTACGTATGTACCCACTGATTTTGAGGGGCATAAAATTTTGCTGAGATTGTCAATGTAGATGTTTTTGATAGGCTTTTAGACCAGTATAGTATGTGTAGCGAGTCGTGAGATAATCAGATAGGGAAAAGAAAGAATTTATTGTAATGTCAATTAGGGAAATCAAGCCCATTTTTTTTTATGTATATCTTTGTCATTTCTGTATATTTGCTGTTTACCGATCTTTTTATATCTTTATTAATGGATACAATTAAGAATGCATAACAAAATGTATCCTCGCATTTGCCAAGAGTATGGACATTTTTACTTGAATAGTTGAATCCTGTTTAATATCCTGATATGCATACTTCATAGCTGATCCTCCTCTAGTAGGTAAAGTCCATTAGTGTTTGTTCAATTTGCGCTAGTCTTTTTTTTTTTTTTTTTTTTTTTTTTTTTGACAATGGTGACATAAAAGAAAATTACAATAAGCGTGCGGTGAATCTTGAACAAGTTTGAGCACAGATTTTAGCTAAATCATGAGCTATCTGAACTTGTTGATGATTCACCTTTAGCTAAAAATACCAATCAAAACTATTAGCTAAAGCACAAATTCGCGAGAGGGACCATTTGAGATCAATTGGAGCAGAAGTAACATCTTGCAAATAGGGACAAGGTTTTGTGCTATCAGTGTAGAACATTGTGCATCTCATATTGTGGTTGGAAGCCATGAAATAGCTTTGAGGAAAGCTTGAGTTTCAGCGTAAATTGCGGGTACTCCTATAATCTCCCCCTCCCCTATTTTGATGCTGTGAAGGAATAGTATGATCTCCATCCTCAAGAGCCCAGTCAAAACCAACTGCTTTTGTGTTTCTATTCCAGGCTGCATCAAATTGGATTAGATAATGATGATAACCAGCCCTCGAAGAGCCCATATGGACTCCTCTAAAACTTGGTGGGGCGTCTGAAAGCACTTCTGGGGGATGAAGAAAGCGGAGTGAGTCAAAAAGAGGAAGGGAATCCAATATAGATATATTTCTTTCAAAAGCGCTCTTAAGTTGTGTAACTCTTTGAACACTTGGTTGTTCATCTCAGAAGACTCGTTCAGTTCTATGAATCCAAATGCTCCAAAGCGTAAAAATGAGTTTTTTCATTCTATCACTTTGCAGCCCATCCTCGCTATAAAAGAGCAGGATATAACTGATAAGCCACTCGGAACAAGATGAGTGGTTAGCATGTTGAGTTTGAATAGCAGTATGAAGGTGTCGCCAAACACCCTGTGCTATTGGACATAAAAGGAACAAATGTTGAGAAGTCTCTGTAATTGTTTTGCATGCATCACAATATCAGGAGTCAGAAATATTTCTTAAATGGAGCTGCTTTCTTGTAGGTAGGCGATCATAAAGCAATCTCCAGATGAAAAATTTCCACATGGGGAGCATAGGAAGGTGCCATAAGATCTTAAAAACTTTTCCTCAAGTAGATTCTTGAGGATGGGAAGGATCTTGTTGGATGAGAAACGCATAGGCTGATTTTGACGTGAATTTCCCGATGAATTAGCAGAGCAGAACATAAAATCCTCAGAAGGAGTAAGAGGTTAATTCCATGGAAAGAATGTCCTGCGCATCTCTATGAGAGAAGAAAGCTCGAACCCTCCTACCTTCCAAACATGTTGATTAATATCAATAAAATCATGCATCTTTGAGCTTTATATTTGATTAAGTGGAATGTTTGATCTGGCCAAAGGGATTCTGCCAGCTATCCAAGGCATAGAAAAGGCCTTAACCTTTGCTCCTGTGCTAATTTTTCGGCTACATCCTTTCAAAAGAAGCTGCTCAGACCTTTGAAGCCCTCGAAAACCCCATGATTTGAGGGCAGGAGACTGCAGGAGACTTGTTGACAAACTTATCCGTTGTGAGAGCAATCTAAAGAACCAATCCAAAATGTGTTTTAAAATGATATTCTAAAGCCCAATTAATTGTTCATGATGATTAATTGTATTTTAAACCCATAAAATGTTTTAAGTCCATTTTAAGAGCCCAATCAAATATTTATTATTTTAATAAATATTTTTCAGAAATATTTTATTATCTTTGATAAACAAATCAGATTTTTAATCCGTAAAATTTAATCTCCGGAATTTTAGGGATAGAAAATGTATCTTTGAAAGACGCGCAAACGAATATGCTCGAATATTCTCGAATATGCGCCGGATGCGGGGGATGCGCTCAGCGCACCACGTGCTTCCAGCGTATAGGCCAGAATGCGTCAGGCGAGCCAATGAGCGCCTGACACGTAGATTTTGTGACTCACACAGAGTCCTGCGTCTGACGCAAGTCTTGTGTGAGACGCAACTTTCTTTTCTATCTTTTCAAACACGCGTTTACACGTGCCTAAACCTGATTACCCCAATGTGCGCCTGACGCGTGGCATTGCGCCTGGCGTAGGGCTTGCTTGGAGCGCACGTCTTCTTTTCTCTATAAATACCCGCAATTTCCCGAATTACGGACGACTTTTTCATATTATTTTTTTCACGAATACAAAAACTTCCGAATACTTCGAAATACACTTCGAATACTTCAAACACTCAAATACTTTCAAAATTTTCAATTAATTTTTCATCACTGCGTTCTTGGTTTCACGATTGCTCCGCCTAAAGATCGTTGCGCTCCTCAATCTAAGCCGCATAGGTATAATCCTGAGGATCCTTGAATCAATTATTTTTATATTGAAGTTACTAATCATTTGTTTCATGATGTAGATCTTTAGTATAAAATCGTTCTACTATATATTCTAATCCCTTTCTTTCTTTTTATTTATTTTTCATTATTATTATACTTGCCTGATCATTATATGCATGCTATCATGATTTTCCTGCTTTAATGCTTTCATCACCGACATGTATTTATTGCTAATCAAAGACCTAAATAAATGTTCTAATATTAATCAGATTAATTTGGACAACCTGTCAGGTTCCTTGTAATATTGATTGCATAATAACTTGTCACTAAAAATTAGTCTTTTTATGTGTTTCCTGAACCTACTTAGACTAAATATTTTTAGGGTGTATAAAACATTATTTGATTATTCTTTGGCATAAATTCTGCAATGAATTGATATTTAATAGAGGCCAGCATTGGGAGAATGTGGTTCATTATTACTATATTCGTACCCTTACCCCCAAACTCAATATCTGGTTCATTTTGACCATATATGGAGTCATGACTGGGAAATCTACATTGGATAATTTGTCCCTATGGTTTTCCCATATCCAATCAGGTTTATGATTCTTCCTAAAAATAATTGTTGGCGACTTCTTTCAAAACGTTTTCAATAAAACCTTAACAATGGGGTAGTCAAATCTAATACGCGCTCACACCACGTAGGCGAAATAAAAACACGCCTACAATTTGGTGACTCTACTGAGGAGGATTTAAAAAAAAAAAATTAAATGAGTGGGTGAAAATTGAAAAATACGATTCATTCTTATTTTTATGCCTTTGAATAATATACAGTTTTGCATATGTATGGCTACTGTTTAGCCACCATAAGCACAATCTACCTTGCCTCATTAGCACATGTTCTATATGTGAGGTCACCCCGGGGGGTTTGCGCTTTGTTCTTCCAAAAAGCTTCCTGAGCGATAGTGTTGTATCTTATTTATAAGCAAACATACCCAACTATGGCATTGTTCTCTTGTTCCTGACTTGAGACTGGTGATGTCTTGTTTATTACTTTACTTTTTGATAGTTTTTAATTGGTTTTATAGTTGTTTTTGAGTTAATTTAGGCTAGTTTGTTAGCTATTTCCTTAATTTGTGCAATTTTCCTTCTTGTATGCACTTTCTTTGGGCGATTTGTTTCATTTCAGGACTTAGGAGCACGCTTGGAGGACATTTGCATAACCCCGAATATTAATATCGAAGAGGAAGGTCAAGTAAGCATCAAGGAAGCATAACCGAGTTCCGGGGGCAAATATAAGAAGTTTTGGAAGAGTTTGCGCACAAGAGTCAACTTCAAATGGCCGTAACTTTTATCACACAAAACATTTTTGAGCGATTCAAGTTGTAGATGAAATTTTGGCTCAATATCTTTCCAACAAGTGGTCACAAGCTCAATTCCGATGAAAAACGAGTGAGATATGGCCGTTTGAAAATGAACTGGCGAAACTGAAAACTGACCCGAGCGCTCGGGTCAATATGCGGAGAACTCATATTTTAGTCATGATCAGCTGACCCGCCCGGGTCAGGTGACCCGAGGGCTCGGGTCAGGCCACCCGAGTGCTCGGGTAATCCAACCTGCCCGGATCAGGTTATATTTCCGGAACGTTTTTTGCGACTTTGTTTGTTTTAATGCAGAGGTTGTTTTGTTATTTTCTGTTTTATTTCTTATGACTATATAAGAGGGACTCCTCTTATTTTAACTGAAGCTAATTTAGATTATATTTTAATAAAGGGAGATTTGAAATTCTTACAACCCTAGGAGAGAGAAAATCTCATTTCTAGAGAGAGAAGTGAGAGAAACTTGTTGAAAGCTTGGAATTTGAAGAATCTAAGAAGGAAACTTGAAGATTTGGAGGCTCCTTGCAACTTTAATGAGAATTTCTTACTCTCTCTCATATTTAATTTCTTTATTCTCTTATTTTCATGTCATTTTCACTCTATTTACTTGTTCATCCTAGATTATTGTTTTAGTTCATGTTAATAGTGGTTAATGTCTTTTAGTTTATAATATATCATGATTTGTGAGTAGCTATTTCTTTGAGAAGGGTTTGAAGCCATTAATGAGTTCATGAACCTCTAAATCCAACATTGGGTTTTGACTTGGGATAATTTTGGTTAATTGATTTGGCATTTTCATGAATGTTTGTGTGATTGGCTATCATAGGAGCATAACTTAGGTACCCTTAGTGAAGGATCGAGAGATGAAGTTAAGGGGTTGCCTCAAATCGATTATTAGGCTTGAAGGATCATGGGAATAGGGACTACCTAGCCTAGGGACTTAGTTTGCTTGTTTAAGTTCATCATGTTTATGGATATGCTTGGTTGAATGCCTTAGCCATGAGAATAGGTCTTCGGTAAGAGACTAGGCCAATCTAGCTAGCTCGAGAGAGTGGTTAGAGTACCAATGGATGAACAATTCCCCTCAATTGATCCCCATTGTTGATTCCCATTGTGATTGCTTGGTTTGTGAATGAGTTGATTGGTGGATACCCCTTCCCAAAGTCATTTTTCTTATTGTCTTTTCATCTATAAATCTTTAAAAACATAGACTTTGCTTAGCTTATCATAAATCGATACTTATTGGTGCTTCCCTTAGTCCTTGTGGATTCGACCCTTTACTTGCCCTATATTGGGTAGTTTAGGTATCTTTGACGTGTTTACAACGAGCGCGTCAAATTTTGGCGCCGTTGTCGGGGACTTCGGCTTGCATTGATTCGTATTGATTAGATAAGTCTAGTCTATTTGTGAATATTATTTTTTTTTCTTTTTTATTTCTCAAAAATAATGGCAAGTACTTCTTTTCCTCAATATGGCAATAAATCCTTTTGGGCATCCTTTGATAGGGTTGGGGAATTTATAAAGTTTCATGGCTATGATATTGGGGAAGCTTGTGAGATTACTTATTGGGGACTAAATGAACATACTAGAGGAGTTGTTGAAAATAGGTTTAACGGTGACTTTCGAGCGACATCTTCGGATGAAGCTTGGAATTTTTTTATGTGGTTAGCTAGGGACACTTATGATTCCGATTTTTATGCAAATTGTCATGATTCCTCTAATGTTGGCATAAAATTTTTTGATGAATCAAATGTTCCCACTACCGAGCCTATTATGCATGATCATATTCCCTCATATGTTTGTTGCAATGAGGTAGACTCCAATGTTGATGATATTGATGCTACTTCTCGATTTTCATCAAATTTGTCCATGAATTTCAATGATGTGTCACATGTCCCCAAGATTGATTCTCATATGCTTGATTGTGATCCCTCCCCCAAAATTGATTTTCAAGGTTCCTTGAATTCCGAATCATCGAAATCTGAATTGGAGCTTACTCTTGAGCGATATCTCACTGGGGCAAATTCTAGTGCCAATTATGAGCCTCTCCCTAAAGTTGACTCAAAACCCATTGAGGATCTCTTTTTACAATTAAAAAGTGGTTTGAATTCGCTTGGGGAAAATCGGGGTTGCAAAAATGATATTCTCAAGTTTGATTATGTTGATTCGAGGTATATTGAAAATGAAAATCAATTGGAAAAACCCCATGATCTTGATGATGGTTTTTGGAGTAGTGACGATGAGGGGCATGTTTTTGAGGAGAAAATGCCCATTATTGAGAATGTTATTGAAAGTGAGGATGTTTGTGAATCTTTGCATTCTCTTTTTGAGTATGATGTCCCTAAATCTAGTGGGTTTAGCCTTACTCCGTCTCCTTCCATCTTAGAGCACTCATCCTCTCCTATCCATTCTATCTTGAGTGAAGATCTTAGTCAATTTGAAAGTGAGATACCTCATTTGGTGGTTGGTGATGATTTTGAAGTTTTGAAGGATAATGAAGATGTGCTTGAGGAGAACTCATTGATGGAAGAAGTCTTCCCTCTTAAGTCTTGTGTTGTGAGTGAAGTGGTTAGTGAAACCCTTACTTCTATCCCTTCCCCTCATATTCCATTTACAAGAAGGATTGACCTTATTCCCTCTACTCCCATTTCATATCCATTCTTATCTCTCAAAACTCCGCCTCTAGATGATCTTCTTACCTTTTTTGACCTTCAAGTACCCAATTTGGTTGTTTTTGAGGAAAAGAGTGAGATTGCCAAGCAAAAAGAGTTTGTCGAGGAGAATTTGCCGACTTTTTGTTCATTTTCTTATTCTTTTGAGTCTTCTTCTTCCTATTTTCTTGATTTTTCTTTTGATTCCACTTCTTTTAGGCATCCCCCTCCTCAATTTTTGCATAGAATTACACTATATTTTGTGCATGCTTTTTATTTAAGTATTGCATATGCTATAATAATGGAAATGTGTGCTAGTGCATTTGACAAACTCTTGCGATCTTTGAATTGCTATTTATTAGAAAGGTCAAGCTTAGGACCTTAAATAAGCCTTTCTCGGGAAGTAACCCGTGATTTATTGCTTTCATTTTTTATTTTAATATTACTCATTTTCTTTTTCTATCTTTGATTTTGATTTAGGTACATAATTAGAATAACACTCGTTCTCAATGGTACATGGAAAGCAAATAATGGTTTTGAAGAAAGTTGATTACAAATGGAGATATTGGGTCATTTGCGGGTATTTGCACCCACCTACTATCCGGTAGCTTCCTTCCTTTTGCTCTTTCTTCAATGCTCTATGATTTGTGGAACATATGCTTGTTGGTTGAATGTTTCTTCCCTCCCTCCCTCCCTTTGATCGTCTTGTTCAAGCATTGAGGATAATGCTTTATTCTAGCTTGGGGGAGTAGCTATTTGCTAGCTTGAGGAAGGTGTGTATAGTTTATTTCTTTATTTTTCCCATTTTCACAAAAAAAATGAAAATCTAAAAAAATTACTTATCTTCTTTTCTTTTCATTTCATTTCTTTCTCTTTCGAGTTTTGATTTCCTTCTCTCTAGTTCAAACAAAGTCAAAAATGAAAAAAATAAATGAATTGAAAAAAAAAAGAAAAAAAAGGAAGTGTTAGTTTTAAATAAAAGTTTGGTTTCCTTGCCCAAGGAAGATGCTAGGTAATGATATAATGTGGATTCCTTGCTTTGACTTTGAGTATATGTTTAAAGGCTTCTTTTGGAAGAGTGTGAGCATGGGTTAAGGTGTTTTAGGAGTTGATTAATCTTGATTGCATTAGAATCTACCAAAATGAAACTAATGAATGATCAATTGGATGCCTAGTCTTGAATCTTGACTAAGTTGCTCATGCTTGGATAATTTTAGCTTCAAATTTGCGGTCCCTTGTGTCCCTAGATGTACTCATCATGTCCCGAAACAAAAGCTCTATAAGAAACTTAGTTTTTATTTCTCTTTGTATGCAATAAGTGGCACAAAAAGCCACAAGTTCTTATGTCTCTCTTTAGCTAGTAACTTCACATTTGTATAGCAAAAATTCTCATAATAAGGGAAAAGGAAAAAGCCAAAAACAGTAAAAAAAAGGCGTGAAAAATGAAAAAAAGTGAAGAAAAACGAAAAGCAAAAAGAGTAGAAGAATTCCAATAAAAGAGGTCAATTTGTGGATACCTCCCACACTTAGTACTATTTTTCTAAAGTTTTGAGTAAAGTGAAGTCTAAGGCCAATTTGTGTGTCTAGGGATGGTGGACTAGTGGTTTGAGCTTTTATAACACTTGAAGGGCCCTAAGTCTTTTGGATAGCTAGGTGTTCTCTAATGAGCGAGTAAACAATCTAATTTGGTGTCCTATTGAAATCTTGATTAGTTTCTTTCTCTACCCATAACCTATGAGTACACTTGGAAATTAGTTGTTTTGAAAGTTGCTCTCTATCTTTGCTTGTGAACCATTTCATTGATAGTTGACTTGGGCATTAATTTTGAATTTGATTGAATAAATGGTTAATGAAAAACTAGAGTTGTGGGTTTGAAAACTCTTTGGAAACCCTTGCGAGATCCCACTCGCCCTCTAGAGTGATCTAGGGGTTTAAAGAGCTTGTTGCATGTGCTAAATGCAATCGTGATTCCTACGAAAATGAGTTAGTGTAAATTCTTTATCCTTCCTTCCTTTTTCATTTTTTGTTCCCCCTTCCTTCTTCATTTTGTTTTCAAATAAGTTTTCATTTTCCTACTTGTGTTTTATTCTATTTTGCTTGAGGACAAGCAAAGATCTAGCTTGGGGGAGTTTGATGTCTTGTTTATTACTTTACTTTTTGATAGTTTTTAATTGGTTTTATAGTTGTTTTTGAGTTAATTTAGGCTAGTTTGTTAGCTATTTCCTTAATTTGTGCAATTTTCCTTCTTGTATGCACTTTCTTTGGGCGATTTGTTTCATTTCAGGACTTAGGAGTACGCTTGGAGGACACTTGCATAACCCCGAATATTAATATCGAAGAGGAAAGTCAAGGAAGCATCAATGAAGCATAACCGAGTTCCGGGGGCAAATATAAGAAGTTTTGGAAGAGTTTGCACATAAGGGTCAACTTCAAATGGCCGTAACTTTCAGCACACAAAACATTTTTGAGCGATTCAAGTTGGAGATGAAAGTTTGGCTCAATATCTTTCCAACAAGTGGTCACAAGCTCAATTCCGATGAAAAACAAGTGAGATATGGCCGTTTGAAAATGAACTGACGAAACTGAAAACTGACCCGAGCGCTCGGGTCAATATGCGGAGAACTCATATTTCAGTCCTGATCAGCTGACCAGCCCGGGTCAGGCCACCCGAGTGCTCGGGTCATCCAACCCGCCCGGGTCGGGTTATATTTCCGGAACGTTTTTTGCGACTTTGTTTGTTTTAATGCGGGGGTTGTTTTGTAATTTTCTGTTTTATTTCTTATGACTATATAAGAGGGACTCCTCTTATTCTAACTGAAGCTAATTTAGATTATATTTTAATAAAGGGAGATTTGAAATTCTTAGAACCCTAGGAGAGAGAAAATCTCATTTCTAGAGAGAGAAGTGAGAGAAACTTGTTGAAAGCTTGGAATTTGAAGAATCTAAGAAGAAAACTTGAAGATTTGGAGGCTCCTTGCAACTTTAATGAGAATTTCTTACTCTCTCTCATATTTAATTGCTTTATTCTCTTATTTTCATGTCATATTCGCTCTATTTACTTGTTCATCCTAGATTATTGTTTTAGTTCATGTTAATAGTTGTTAATGTCTTTTAGTTTATAATATATCATGATTTGTGAGTAGCTATTTCTTTGAGAAGGGTTTGAAGCCATTAATGAGTTCATGAACCTCTAAATCCAACATTGGGTTTTGACTTGGGATAATTTTGGTTAATTGATTTGGCATTTTCATGAATGTTTGTGTGATTGGCCGTCATAGGAGCATAACTTAGGTACCCTTAGTGAAGGATCGAGAGATGAAGTTAAGGGGTTGCCTCAAATCGATTATTAGGCTTGAAGGACCGTGGGAATAGGGACTACCTAGCCTATGGACTTAGTTTGCTTATTTAAGTTCATCATGTTTATGGATATGCTTTGTTGAATGCCTTAGCCATGAGAATAGGTCTTCGGTATGAGACTAGGCCAATCTAGCTAGCTCGAGAGAGTGGTTAGAGTACCAATGGATGAACAATTCCCCTCAATTGATCCCCATTGTTGATTCCCATTGTGATTGCTTGGTTTGTGAATGAGTTGATTGGTGGATACCCCTTCCCAAAGTCATTTTTCTTATTGTCTTTTCATCTATAAATCTTTAAAAACATAGACTTTGCTTAGCTTATCATAAATCGATACTTATTGGTGCTTCCCTTAGTCCTTGTGGATTCGACCCTTTACTTGCCCTATATTGGGTAGTTTAGGTATATTTGACGTGTTTACAACGAGCGCGTCAAATGGAGTGCGTCTTACACGTGGCCACCTCTCGTGGGATCAATCTCTTAGTCATGGACCCTTTTCAGCCTTAACCTAAACCTGACCAATAGTTGAATGTAGAACTGGACTTTAGGTTGAGAATTTTTGCATCAATGTTACATGACATTTATGTGTGATTGCAATTTTTGCCTGCTAATATGCTTTTATTCCCGAAATTATTGCAAATCGCGTCTAAAACACATCGTCGTTTTCGCCCGAACCTTCGTCAATTTATCAATACGCGTGCCGCAGAGCATTGCGACAAACGCATTAAGTTGCGCCTGGCGCAATTCACCTGCGCCAGACGCATAGGCTGTCCGTCGCGTACACCAATTGCGTGGCACGCAACCTATTCGTCGCATGCTTATTGGTCTTTTGACCTTTGTTCGAGTCTAAGATAACATGTTTGTATCAATATAATATTAAAAAAAAAATCAGTCTTTTCATGCAAGGTCAAGTCTGTCCTAAAGAAAATGCATCTAAACTGGTCATTGTAGAGTTAGAGTTGTCATGCATGTCTACCTCTTCCCATTTTCTCCCTGCTGTCCAACTAATTTTCCCTGTCAATCCGACCTTACCATATTCAATCAATTTAAAAAACTTACATTTTTCAAAATCAATCATACTCCCTCTTCTATTCTACCTTGTTCAAAAACATTTACTAATCATCATCATGCCACGACATTTAAAAAAAAAATATTTTTCAAATCAATCCATCATCTTTTCCTAACAAAAGATAAAACAATGGGCTCCTTTCAAAAATAAATTTCGAAAATTCTAACCCCATTCCAAATACCTTCGCCAATCCAATCTAATTCAATCCAATTCATTTGCATTCATTCTAGGCCCATATGCATTAGAATCCATTTTGCCTTCATTTAGGCCCATGTGCATTTCAGTCCATACATTCGCTAGCATTGAGTCGATCTTAGGCCCATATAAATCTAGTCCATCTCAAAATCTAGGCCCATCTGCATCTTTATGTGAAGTCCGGTCCAAGTCTATCCCTAATCAATTCCAATCTAAGTCTAAGTCTAGTCCAATCCAAATCTTAGGTCCATTTACGCCCAATCATATCCTAGGTCTAGTTTGCATCTCCATGTAGGCCCTAGTCAGTCTTCGGACAATAAAAATCCAGTCTTAGGAGTATAAAAGTTCATCCCTTAAAACCTAGTCTGCTTGCTCACCCGTAAGTTCAAGGTCTAGCATTCCTTTAGTCTATAGGCAATTGTTGTGTCTAGCCTGCTTGCCCACCCGTAAGTTCAAGGTCTAGCATTCCTTATGTCCATAGGCAATTTTGGAGTCTAGCCTGCTTAGTTTAATGTAAGTTCCGAAGTCTAGTTGTCTAACTTGCTTGCTCACCCGTAAGTTCAAAGTCTAGTTGCTTAGCCTGCTTGCCTTAAGTTAAGAGTTTAGCCTTCTTAGTTGTCTAGCTTGCTTGCTCACCCGTAAGTTCAAAGTCTAGCATCCCATAAATCCATAGGCAATTTTTGAGTCTAGCTCGCTTAGTCAAATGTAAGTTTCGAAGTCTAGTTGTCTAGCTTGCTTGCTCACCCGTAAGTTCAAAGTCTAGGTGCCTAGCCTACTTGCATTAAGTTAAGAGTCTAGTCTCCCTTATTGTCAAACCTTCCCTAAAGTCTAGCCTGCGTGCTCACCCGTAAGTTCAAAGTCTAGTCACTCCTAAACCCAATCGTAGAGTCCAGTCTGCTAGCACAGTCCGGTCCAGTCCATGTCTGCATTTGCATATAGTTAGGCCCATGTCTCCATCATGGTCAAGTCTATACTAGTCCAAAACCTATAACCATTTCCATTTCCATTTCAAAATCCTTTTTCATTTTCATTTCTCATCTTCAATCTCCATTGCCATTTCCACTTCTCATTTCTCATCTCTCATCTCCATTTCTCATTTCGAAAGCGTCATTTCTAAAATTTACGAGGTCCATTATATTTCTTTTTTGGTTGGATCGTGAGATTATAACTTGGGAACGTCCAACAGCGAGGCAACAAGGTCGACCTACTCCCAGACTCGTCAAGCGCATCCTCACTTTTTCGTACGAATCTTCTGACTCTTCTGAATCATCATCCTAAATGGGGGATACTAATGAACAACTTAATGCCATTATGGCTCAGCTCAAACTGATGAGATCTCGTCTTGAGGAACAAGACAAAAAGATCAAGGCACTAAGGGAGAAGCTCACTGAGGAAGACGAGCAAGGTGACCCTCCACCACCAATCAAAACTAACACAGAACTGAGGTTTGAAAAACTCGAGCAATTGATCCAGTCAATTCCTGCACTCGAGAGTCAGGCTCATGGCCATGACATCCTTGATCCTGAACTAAGGGAGAAACTCCCTAAAAAGGTAACATTGGGTGACCTCCCAAAATTCAAGGGGGTCGAAGACCCAGATGACCACTTGAGAGCGTTTTCCATCTCTATGGCTCTCAAGGGCTTGAGCAAGGACCTGTTTGCTTATGTATTTCCTTTAACCTTGGATGCACATCCATCCAAGTGGTTCAGATCACTGAATAAGGCCAAGTTGAATGACTGGGACTACATCAGAGAAGAGTTCCACAAACAATACATCTACAATACTCAACTTCCCATTGGCCTTCGTGAGTTGGAGTTAATTAAACAAAACTCCAACGAAGACTTCATCACCTTCCTTAACAGATGGAGGGATAAAGCTGCACAAATGATTAACAGGCCATCTCAGGAGGATCAAGTCCGACTGGTGATCCGTAACCTGCAGCCAAAGTATGGGGATCACATCAAGTTCAAACCTATAGAGTCTTTCGCGAAGCTCTATAAGGTAGGTCTGCTGATTGAAGAAGAGGTACATGCCAAAAATAAGGGTTCCAACAACAACAACAACTCTTTCAAGAAGAGTAACAATAGCCCTTCTAGCTCCAAAAGTAATGAGGTCAATGCCATAGCTGCTGAAAAGAGAGGCTATCAAAAGCCTCAAAGAACATTCGCACCTTTAAGCATGTCCTTAGAAGAAGCCTTCACTAGACTTCATGCAAGGGGGGCACTTCAGCCTATTGGTCCTACTCCAGATCCTGCTCCCGAGAATAGGTCCAAAAGGTAGGACCAAATGCCTACTGCAAGTACCACCAAGGGAATGGACATCCAACATCTGCGTGTTGGACCTTAAAGAATCACCTGCAGGATATGGTTGAAGACGGTAGATTGCCAATTCCGTCTGCAGCAAAAGTCAGCAACAGCAGCAACCCCTTGGGCAGCACCTGAATAACGTCGGGCTTAGTCATTTAACGCTAGTTTTCTAGGTTGAGTCGGAGATTCCCTCCCCTAGCTTCTTCATTTCCCTTCTTGTCGAGTTTATGTCATTTAGGTTTTTATTTCCAATAAGCCTTGTTCTATTTATTTCTGATTAATAAACTAATTGTATTTTCATTTTCATTGGCCTTCCATCATTTTATATATGTTTCTAACTCAATGACGAAACTCAAATCACCTAAATGAACTTGACTAATAATCTGAAACAAAAAAAAAAAGAAAAAAAAAGAGGACATACTTTGGATAAGGAGTTAATTCCCCTCTCCCTTCCAGTACCTTTCATAAGCCATCCTCATACAACTAAGGAAAACCAAAAATCCTTTAAACCATCATCTCCATTAGCCAAACAATCCCCCCATTAACCAAAACTCCACAAATATCCTTCAAGCCTTCAAATACCCTCAACCAATAACTTGTGTGCAAGCCTCGCTACATAAAAAAAACAAAGAATCAGTGCCAGACAAAAATAAAAAGTGAATAAAAATCAAAGTGCGAAAAAATGCAAGCGAAAGCAAAAGAAAACGCACACGACAAAAAAAATGCAAAAAAGAAAAATCCAAAGGCAAAGAAATAAAAAGTCAAGCTAGGGAGCTTGCACACAAGTTCTACTCCTTAATCCATGATCCTTACCTTTACTTAGCCAATTCAACCTTCATCTAAGCCTTAAACCTTTCAACCTTTCATCTTCAATCTTAACTCCTTTTTCAAGGTATGTCCAAACCCGCTATGTTGAAAACCCGAATGGGCGGCCTAGGCAAAAGTTAGGGCACAAAAAAAAAAGAATAATAAAGAAGAAATCAGATCCAGAACTACGAATGGTCTGATTCCGCAAGGATACATAGGAATCCTCATCTCGAGGTCCGACCGCTTCAATAAAAATAAATTAGTCATGGTCTAATGATTTAATTTTCTAGAATTTAGGAGCATACTTTTTCTAGATCCCGACATAGACTCGAGACTGCACCTAGCCTCGTTAAAGCCTTTTCGCACCTACATTCATTTAAGTCACAAATTTCAACCTTTTTATTTTTCAATCCAAGCTCTCCTTGTCCCTGAAGGACTCTCCGATGATTCCATGGTTTCTGGCGATATTTGACTTTGCCAACTTACAACGTTCAAGACAGATTAACTACATTCCAATATCATATCAAGTACATTTCAATCAAGGCTCATAATGCCTCATTCATGGCAAGCTCACCCAAAGTGGGGGCTTCCTATGTGTGGTGGTTCCTCCAATTCAAATCAAACTCTCGAAGAGTTGTAATCCGCGGACCTCGTTTACGGACCCAAATCATTTGCTAAAAATGATTTTCAAAAATCATTCTATGCATTTCTAATCAGTCTATCCTTCTATCATTCTATACATCTTCTAGCCTTGCAAAATCCTGACCTTGCATTGCAGCTTTGCAAAACCCTGACCTTGCATTGCATTTCATACATTCTAGTCTTGCATAACCCTGATCTTGCATGACGTGTCAACCCTTAGCTTTGCATAACCTTAATTCTTGCATAGCGTCTCATGCATCCTTAGAGAGTCTAAGTTTGCATTATTGCATCATTATGTGCTTATGTAAGTTGTTTGCACCTATCTGCTAACATCCTTCCCTGCAAGTAATCAGATTGCTTGTAGTTATTGTCCTGCATACTAACTTTGTTTTGCAGAGACCGGCGGTTATAGATCAGTTCAAAACTGCAGAGCGTTTAGAATCGTTCTCCGTCCCGACACCGTATACTTTGACTATCGGTTTCCGGAGACTCAGTCAAAGTGGGGCCTTTTGTAGATACATAATCGTGTCTCCCCATTTAAGGATCCAATAATGAAACATACCGCGGCATTAGTTGGCGCGACCCAATGGAAAAGCAATCTAAAGAACCAATCCAAAATGTGTTTTGAAATGATATTCTAAAGCCCAATTAATTGTTCATGATGATTAATTGTATTTTAAGCCCATAAAATGTTTTAAGTCCATTTTATGAGCCCAATCAAATGTTTATTATTTTAATAAATATTTTTCATAAATATTTTATTATCTTTGATAAACAAATTAGATTTTTAATCAGTGAAATTTAATATCCGGAATTTTAGGGATAGAAAAGGTATATTTGAAAGATGCGCAAATGAATATGCTCGAATATTCCCGAATATGCGCCGGATGCGGGGGCTGCGCTCAGCGCGCCACGTGCGTCCAGCGCATAGGCCAGAACGCGTCAGGCTAGCCAATGAGCGCCTGACACGTAGATTTTGTAACTCACACAAAGTCCTGCGTCTGACGCAAGTCTTGTGTGAGATGCAACTTTCTTTTCTATCTTTTCAAACACGCGTTTACACGTGCCTAAATCTGATTGGGCTGACTGCATCAGCACACCAATATGCGCCTGACGCGTGGCATTGCGCCTGCCACGCAGGCCTGCGCCTGACGCAGGGCTTGCGTGGAGCGCACGTCTTCTTTTCACTATAAATATCTGCAATTTCCCGAATTACGGACGGCTTTTTTAAATTATTTTTTTCACGAATACAAAAACTTCCAAGTACTCCGAAATACACTTCGAATAATTCAAACACTCAAATACTTTCAATACTTTCAATTAATTCTTCATCACTGCGTTCTTGGTTTCACGATTGCTCCGCCTAAAGATCGTTGCGCTCCTCAATCTGAGCCGCATAGGTATAATCCTGAGGATCCTTGAATCAATTTTTTTTATATTGAAGTTACTAATCATTTGTTCCATGATGTAGATCTTTAGTATAAAATCGTTCTACTATATATTCTAATCCCTTTCTTTCTTTTTATTTATTTTTCATTATTATTATACATGCCTGATCATTATATACATGCTATCATGATTGTCCTGCTTTAATGCTTTCATCACCCACATGTATTTATTGCTAATCAAAGACCTAAATAAATGTTCTAATATTAATCAGATTAATTTGGACAACCTGTCAGGTTCCTTGTAATATTGATTGCATAATAACTTGTCACTAAAATTAGTCTTTTTATGTGTTTCCTGAACCTACTTAGACTAAATATTTTTAGGGTGTATAAAATATTATTTGATTATTCTTTGGCATAAATTCTGCAATGAATCGATATTTAGTAGAGGCCAACTTTGGGCTAATGTGGTTCATTATGACTATATTCGTACCCTCACCCCCGAACTCAATCTCTGGTTCATTTTGACCATATATGGAGCCATGACGGGGAAATCTACATTGGATAATTTGTCCCTATGGTTTTCCCATATCCAATTAGGTTTATGATTCTTCCTAAAAAGAATTGTTGCAACTTCTTTCAAAACATTTTCAATTAAACCTTAACAGTGGGGTAGTTAAATCTAATATACGCGCACACCGCGTAGGCGAAATAAAAACACGCCTACATCAGTAAACATCATAGACAGTAAATTAGTTGGATTAGTAAACATATTCCAAACTTTCTTCATTAGAAAAACCTTATTTAATCTAGTAATAGATCTCATACCTAAACCTCCCATGCCTTTTGGCAAATGGACAATATCTTTCTTTACCCAATGAATACTTTTCCTGCCATGGTTTGCCCAACAAAGAAACGAGATCATCATAGAATCCGGCTTATTAGCTACACCAATAGGAATATGGAATGAAGATAAGATATGAGATATCATAGCAACTAGGATTGTGTTTATAAGAATGAGTTTTGTAGAGTGAGATAGGTGAAGAGCATTCCATCTTAGTAATTTTTGAGAAATAATATCAATAAGATAATGGAAGTGCGCTGGCTTGGAACCTTGAATATCAATAGGGACACCTAGATGAACACCTAAAGAAGATTGATGATTCATATTTAGGATATCCTTAAATAAAGATTGATCTATAGGAGTAGTGTTAGGACTAAACTTGGTAAAAGACTTTAATAAGTTTATTCTAGACCCTGAAATGACACAAAACCTATTAGAAATGTTTGTAAGTTCATCACAAGCTTGAGGAGTTGTTTTCAAGAAAAGTAAAGCATCATCAGCAAAAAATAGATGTGATATAGAGAGACTTCTACGAGACACTCTAATTCCTTTAATCAGCGTAATATCTTCTGCAATAGTTAACATCCTAAAGTAAATGTCCATACATAGTATGAATAGGTAAGGTGAGATTGGATCACCTTGCCTAAGACCACATTTAGGAAAGAGAGGGTCAGAAATATTACCATTCACCAGGATTTTGAAGGAGACAGTTGAAATACACTGATGAATCCAACAAGGAGGAAAACCATATGCTCGCAAAACCTTGAGTACAAAATTCCAATGAATACGGTCATAGGTCTTTTTTAAGTCAAATTTTACTGCAACATAAGTTGAAATCCCAACCTTCTTTGAGTTGATAAAATGAAGAAATTTGTGAGATAAGAGAACATTATCTGACATATTCCTCCCCGGAACAAAAGCATGTTGGTAGTTAGAGACCAAATTTGGTAGGTAGAGTTTCATTATAGTCACCAAGCACTTAGCAATACACTTGTAGATTTTATTGCATAAACTGATAGGTCTAAACTGCGAGACCTCAGTTGGATTATCAACTTTATGAAGCATAACAAGAATAGTGTTGTTCCATTCTTTTAGAAGGTAACCAGTAGTGAAGAAGCTTTGTACCTTTGACCACATCAGGACCAACTAGGTGCCAATGATGCTTGAAAAATTCCACATTAATGCCATCTGGACCAGGCGACTTTGAGGATGAAATAGAAAACATAGCTTGTTGAATTTCATCAGCCAAAAACGGAAACATTATGTTAGCTTTCTGTGAATCCGAAAGAGTGGGAAGATGCAACTCCCTAAGCACTTGGTCAGTTTCTGCTTCACTCTCTCTAGTACTATTGGATTGGAAAATGTCAATCCAATAAGCCTTTACCACCTGAACAATTGTTGATGGATCTTCTACCCATTGTCCTCTTACATTTTTTATAGTAGTGAGAGCATTCCTTGACTTTTGTTTCTTAACCTTTGCATATGATAAAGATGATGGACAGTCTCCAAGCATTGTCCATTTATCCTTCATTCTTTGTTTCCTGAACAAAAAAGCCGTATGCAAAGTAGGCAAAGAATTAACAATGGAATGGATATAATCATTACCGGTAACACTATTTGAGACTGCTTGTCCAAGCGAGGCAAGATCATCACATAAAAGTTTTCCAATTTATACCATGGGTTTTCTTATGTTTAAGACATCAACTTTGAAGCCTATGAACTATAGTTTTACAATGAGATTGAACTCTAAACATTGGTGAACCATAACAAGGGGTACTCCAAACTTAATTTATAATGTCAACAATTTCAGGATGAAGAAGACACCAAGTTTCTATTTGATATGGTCTTCTACTAAGATTTTGTAAGTTAAAAGTAGAATATACTATAGCTGCATGATCAGAACACACTATGGGTTCATGTAAGAGAATGTGGTTTGGAAATAATGAATCCCAAGAGGATGAAGCATAGGCTCGGTCTAATCTTTCTAGTATGAGATTAGAACCAAGTTGCTTATTCAACCAAGTGAATCTAGGTCCTGAAAATGGTACTTCATTAAGGTGAGACTTAAATCTCCAATCCATAAATTCATTCCATCCACGTATTATACTCGAGCCACCAAGTTTGTCCTCAAAACGTTCAACTTGGTTAAAATCTCCAAATATGAGATAGTTTGGAAGAGGCATAATGTGATAAAGGACTAGATTCCAAACTTGAGCCTGGTTTTCCAACAAAGGAGCTCCATACAAGAAATAAACATACCAACTTTTTCATATGCACGCCATGCGTGCGAAAATATGTGAAAAAATAAATAATTGCTAATCACATCTAATAAATCAGGGTTTTGTAAAGATTTTTAAAGATTAGTTGAGAGGGAAGTAACTTACTCTGTTATAAATTTTCAAGGTTTTATTTTTGTTGTGTCTTTTTTATCTTTTTATTTTTAAATTAATTAGGTAGTTACATCCTTTTTTATTTTTATGTGTTTTCTTTTTCTATTTTTTCGTGTCCTACCCCTCTTGACATATAGAATAGAGATTTACTTGTAATTATAAACTTTGCTAATTTTGTTATGTCTTTGCCTAACCTATAGAATAAAAGTAAGCTCATATCAAGAAATCCACAAATATTTAACATGGTTGTTAAATGCAATCTTTACTTACTATAACTAATAGAGGATACTAATAGTATACTTGTAATTGTACTATTGTACATGATGTTATATCCGACTTGTTTTTCAAAAAGCTAATAAAATACCAAAATGGTGCAAAGCCATGGCGGAAGCGATTAATGCAATGCTTGTTAATAAAACCTGGGATTTGGTATCATTTGATGCGTCAAAGAACTTAGTAGTACAAAATGGATTTATACGATTAAAATCAATGAAGAAGGTCATGTGATTAAGCCTGGTTGCTCGTCTGGTTACTCGTCTGGTTACTCGTCTGGTTGCTCGTAGGTTTGGTCAGCAGGAAGGTATAGCTTATTCTGAGACTTTTAGCCTTGTTTCTTGTGAGATAACTATTGCTCGGCTGGTTTTGTCTTTAACTATTTCCTATCATTGGGTTATTCGTTAATTACATGTGAAAAATGCTTTCTTACATGGTGATCTCATCGATGAAGTGTACACGAAACAACCTGCAGATTTTTTTTTTTTATGATTTTCCTAATCACATTTGTCGTCTTAGGAAAGCTATATATGGTTTGAAACAGGTTGCTCTAGCTTGGTATCCACTTCAGCAGTTTTTTTGCTTCAACAAGGCTTCTTTTGCTGTCAACCCGATACTTTTATGTTCATCTTTCGTTGCGGCAATTATTTCATTCTTTATCTTCTTCTATATGTCGGCGATATTATTGCCACAAGTAACTCAACACCCTTGATCACCAAATTTATCTCTCTTCTATCCTCCGAGTTTGCTATGAAAGATTTAGGCTACACAAACTTCCAAGGGTTTATTTTTGTGTAAGAGAAAGTATGTTAATGATCTCCTTCTCGGATTCCATCTACACACTGTTAAACTTGTTCGTGTACCTCTTCCTAGTCGCACCACTCTTTCTCTCACATGTGGTGATTTATATTCCAATCCTACTAAGTATCGCAGTATGGTTAAGACTTTATAGTTTTTGACTATGACAAGATCTGAAATTACATATGTTGTGCATTTAGTTTTCCAATTAATGCATGCACGGGGGTACTTCTGACTTTGGTCTATGGCTTCGCCCCTCTAACAACATGTCCCTCATGATTGCCTACTCATATGCCGATTGGGCAGGTTGTCCTGATAGTTGTCATTCCACCACTAGTTATGCAATATATCTTGGTGGTAATCTTATTTCCTGGCGCTCGAAATAGCAACCCATTGTCTCCAAGTTTTCCACAGAAGCAGAGTATAGTGTTGTTGCATACACGCTACAGGACACACTATCGAACCCTTCAGTGTTAGCTGAGTTGGGACTCGTCATCTGCGCTCCCGTGAAGTTATTCAGTGATAATGTTTCTGCCTCCTTCGAGAGTGTGTTGCTCATGGTGATTTAGTTGTACATTATGTTCCCATTGAGTTACAAATTGCGGACAATTTTCCAAAAGGTTTGTCTAGTCAGCGTTTTGAGTTTTGAAAGTTCAATTTGTACGTGGTTCCTCCTACGCTGATTGAGGGAGTTGTATAAAGGATACTATTGTACATTATGTTATAGTAGAATATATGAGTCTAAGTCACCCATATTAGAGTAAGCTGTATCATTAGATTCATAATAACCTCTTCAAATATCTGAAATACCCCCCCACCATTTTTCTTTTCCTCTCTCAGTTTCCCTTGTCCTCCTATCTTTGACTCCACACTCTTTGGCTCCCTTTCCATGCAGATCAATTGATCTTTGTTTTTTCATCGTAAATTGCCCCGTCTCAAATCATGAAAGTTGTAAGATATGATTGGATGATTGAATATTCATGTAGACACATAATCGTGTCTCCCCATTTAAGGGTCCATTGATGAACTATACCGCGGTCTTAGTTGGCACGGCCCAATGGAGGAGCAGTTTGAATAACCAGGCAATGTGTGTTTTGAAATAATATTATAAAAGCCCAATTAATCATTCATGATGATTAATTGTAAGTTCAACCCATAAAATGTTTTGAAATCCATTCTAAAAGCCAACTGAATATTTACTATTTTAATAAATATTTTCCTAATATTTATTGTTTTGATAAATATTTTCCTAAATATTTATTGTTTTGATAAATATTTTCCTAAATATTTATTGTTTTGATAAATATTTTCCTAAAAGCTTTTATTATTATCCTTTACCCATAAACCAGATTTTTAATCCGGAAAATTCGATCTTCGGATTTTTAGGGATAAAAAAGGCATCTTGAAGGCACGTGTAGCATAAAAAAGGAATATTCTAGAATTTGCGTCGGACGCGGCGGCTGCGCTCAGTGCGCCACGTGCGTCCAGCACATTGGCCATATCGCGTCAGGCACGCCAATGAGCGCCTGACACGTGGAATTGTGACTCACATAGAGTCTTGCGGCTAACGCAAGTCTTGTGTGAGACGCAAGTTCAAAATTAATCTTTTTGAAAACGTGTTTCCATGTGCAACGTTTTAATTGGACAGACCACGTCAGGCAGGCCAACCTGCGCCTGACACGTGTCCTCGCACCTGCCACGTAGGACTGCGCCTGGCACAGGTCTTGCGTGGAGCGTACGTTTTGTTTTGCCTATAAATATGGGATGATTTCCCGAATCAAACACGGCTTCGAATTATTATTTTTACTCACGCAAATACTCTCAAAAACTCCGAAATACACTTCGAATACAAAATACTCAAATACTTTCAATCTTCCAAGTTGATTATTATTCCTGATCCTATTAACTTCCTGGTTACAAGATTGCTTCGACTGAAGGTCACTACGCTCTTCGATCTAATCCGCATAGTTATAATCCTGAGGGCTCTTGAATAATCATCTTTATTTTGTTGAAGTTACTAACCTTTTTCTTGTCATGATGTAGATTCCTAATTTATAGCCATGTTCCTTTTGTAAATTATAACCTCTTTTCCTATATTTTTTGTATATAATGTTCATATTATTATGATTGTCTTGCATGCCTTTTTATCACCCACATGTTATTATGCTAAATAAGACCTAAATAATTGTTTTCATTAATTCAGATAATTTGGACAACCTGTTAGGAACCTTGTAAAATGATTGCCTAATAACTGGTCATTAAATAATTAGTCTTTTTGTGTGTTTCCTGAACCCATCTAGAGTAATTATGAAATCTGCTATGAATTGATATTTAGTAGAGGCCAGCAATGGGCAATATAGTTCCTGACTACTCCCTCTGTCCCATAATACTCTTTACACTTTCTTTTTCATCTGTCCCAGAATAGTCTTTACACTTCTAATTTTGGAAATGACCCACTATTATTTTAATCCTTCTACCTTTTAACCACTGGCCCACACTCTCTCTCCTCCAAATAAAATAATACCACTGCTATTACCTACCAACTCTAACCATTGGCACACACACTCTCTCCACCAAATAAAATAATACTACTTTTACTACCTACTAACACCTATAACATCTAGTTTTTCAATAAAATAATAATTGATAACCAAACAACAACTTATCATCTAAAACTACGTGCCCTGATAAGTGTCAAGAGTATTATGGGACGGAGGGAGTATATTGTATCCTCACCCCTGAACTCACTTTTTGGTTCCTGACCATTTATGGAGTCATGATGGGGAAATCTACATTGGATAAGTCCCCAAGATGTCCCTATTGTTTCAATACCCAATTAGGTTTATGATTCTTCCTCTAAAGAATTGTTGGCGGCTTCAAAAACGTATTTTTAATAAAACCTTAACAATGGGGTAGTCAAATAAACGCGATCACACCGCGTAGGCGAAATAAAAACACGCCTACAATTTGGCGACTCCACTGGGGAGGATTTTAAAAAAAAATTATTATTTTTTAAATGAGTGGGTGAATCTTGAAAAATACGATTCATTCTTATTTTTATGCCTTAGAATAATATATTGTTCTGCATGTGCATGGCTATTGTTCAGCCACCATAAGGACAATCTACCTTGCCTCATTAGCACATGTTCTATATCTGAGGTCACCCCCGGGGGGTTTGCGCTTTGTCCTTCCAAAAAGCTTCATGAGCGATAGTGTTGGATCTAAGTCATAAGCAAATTTACCCAACCATGACATTGTTCTCTTGTTCCTGTCTTGAGAACTGGAGTGCGTCTTACACGTGGCCACCTTTTTAAGCAAAGGTACGAAGCGTGGGATCAATCTCTTAGTCATGGACCCTTTTCAGCCTTAAACTAAACCTGACCATAGTTGAAACTTAGAACTGGACTTTAGGTTGAGAACTGTGCATATTATTATCTTAATTGTGCATATTTGTGTGTTGTGTGCCTTTAATTGCTATGTGTTGCGTAAATTTTAAAACTAAAATCGTCAAGCTAATTTACGTCATTGAAAAAGCACAATTTGCGTCCCGCGCAGCTTATTTCGCTCAGCGCATCCCTTAGCGTCCTGCGCAGTTGACCTTGCGTCGCTCGCATAATATTTGCGTCGCGCACAGCTTGCCTTGCATCGCGCGCAGTTTACCTTGCATCGCGCAGCGCTCCACTTTCCTTCCCTGCGTATTGCATTTGATTTATGTGATCTAATTTGTTGCGTTGTCAATTTCTATCGTGCATTGCCCCCGCATTCTTTGTGCCAAACTCCATCCTATTCTTTTCTAACACCATATCTATTTCGGAAACTTTATCTCATATTATTTTTTAAAAAAAATCATCCCAAAAAAAGAAATTGTCAATCTCTTATCTCCTATCCTTTTTCTCTATCCTATCTTTCTATGTATGTTATCCATCATTTGTGTACACCATCTAGGATTTCTTTTAGTGTTCATCTTGTTGTAAAAGTGTCATCCACCTAGGAATTCTAACTCCATTAGAAGTCCATCTAGCTCATATGTCTAGGTTCATCCAGTTTCACTCCATTTAGAGTTCTTAATCCCGTCTAACTCTGTCCATGTTAGGAGTCTTCATTCGCTTGAGTGCCATCCATTTTAGAAGTTTATAATCCATAGAAAGTCCATGCACATTAGGAGTCTAGCATCCTTGAAAGTCCGTCAAATCTAGAATTCTCACATCATTAGAAGCCTGTCAAGTCTAGGACTGCATTCACACTAGAATTCATTTGCATTGCATAATCCATCATTCATACACTTCATGCATAACTAGAGTTGTTAGGCATTTAGAGGTCTCATTGCATCCATACTTTCGATTCCATTTCATGCATTCCGCATTTAGTAGTCCTGAACTACAAGCGATCTGATTTCCTTTTTTGGGATATGTAGGCAGCCTTTACAGGTTCCAACGCATAGTTTGAGTCATGCATCCAAAAAAGTCATTCATACATGCATTAAGTCTAGGTGCATTAAAAAAAATCAAAAAAAAAAATCATCATGCATATATGATATTCAGATTGTTCCTAAAAGCTCAACTTTTAAAACACACATTCTTTCATCACTCCATTTCTAATCTCCTGCTGGATGATCCATTGTAGGAAAAATACAATATGTCAAGCTCACCTCAAGAACAAGTTGATGAGTAAAAGGGGACACTCGTGGACCTTGTAGCACGTGTTGCCAGACTAGAAGCACAGTACAAGGCACCAGCTAGTTTTACCGCAATCACAACTGACTGACAAAGGATCAATGAACTACATGACATTACACAACGCAGTCCGCTAATAAAGCCTTCCATCAAATCAATCCCTGAAAGTTCGTCTCGCTCTAGAGAAGGCGAAAGAATTATTGATGATTCTCCTAAAGCCCAAGCACCTACTGAGATACATTCCAGACCTACGCCAACGACTAGTAGAAAGCCTAAGGGGGAATTCATATCCTTACATAATCCCTCCGTCCCAAAAAGATATGAACACTTGTTGGGACACGTAGTTTAAGGTGATAAGTTGTAGTGTATTTATCAAATGTTATTTTATTTAAAAAGTACATGTGATAGGAGTTGGTGGGGTATTTTTTTTTAGAGGAGAGATAAAGTTGTGTAACTTTTTATTGATAAAAGGTAGAGTGTGGGCCAAATATATGTAAAAGAAATAATATATTAATAGTGGGATCATGCCAAAAATGGAAGTGTTCAAATTAATTCGGGACAAACATAAAAAGAAAAGTGTTCAGACTATTCTGGGACGGAGGGAGTATGAGCTATGGTGCTATGTTCGAGTGTCTTCATTTTAGAAAGTTGCTCTATCCTATAGGACCCACTCCAGATCCTAAGAAAGACATAAAAGGGCCAGATTGGGATGAAAACGCCTATTGCAAATACCATAGAGGGAATAGACATAGAACTAACGATTGTTATAGATTAAAGCACCTCATTCACGACATGATAGAAGAGGGAAGACTTCTGATTCTCTCGAACGACGTCCCAAATAGGATAGGGGTCGTTGACATGGGTACAAAGGAGTGCTATCCGACCCATACTACAAAGACGCAACCCCAATCTCAATAGCATATATTCATTAAAGCACTTGGACTCGCTTAGGTCCCATCAACGTGAAAAAAAAATACACTTCTTCTCTTTTCGTTTAGAAAGAGACCTCATGAAGATTGAAGCAACGAAGCTGTCTTGTCATGAGACGTAGGAGTCTAGAGTTAGGATTTCATTTTCTATTTCATCTCTCTTGTTTTTTCCAGTCAAATATAGGATTTTCCCTTTTTATTGCATGTACTCATAATTTTCAATTAATAAATGAGTATTTCTTTCTAACCTTGCACTAATGAGCATCAACGGAAATCATGTTTGTCGCCTTAAAAGAAATGAATTTCTAATTCTCCGGACTATTCTAATAAAGGCAATGAACATAACTGGCATAAAAGAGGCATCCCCTCCTTATCATGCATTTCAACCTTAATGCATAACACCCCTCTCCCTTTAACCTACCTCATGAGAAGTACATTCGACAACAAATTCAATATAAAGGGCAAGTAAAGAAAAAGAGCAACATCAGAGAAAATAAAAAAAATGAATGAAAAAACGAAAGCAAAAAATGATAAAAAAAAGTGCAAATATTGAGAATCGAAAAAAGAGAAAGTGTTGCAAATAAGCCAATAGCTTTTTCAAATGTATCTTCTTTTCAAAACTTTAAACCTTCGATTCTAAACCTCCAATCTTCTGTGATAAACCTTCTTAACAACCCACAATCACATTGCATTCCAATAAGCCATAAGAGACAAACCAAGTCCCGCTAGGTTGGAAACCCATAAGGGCGACTTAGGCAAAAGTCAGGGCACCTTCTCATTCATTAGCCTAAACTACGAATGGTCTGATTCTGCTAAAGATACGTAGGAAACCTCACCCTGAGGTCCAACCGCTTTAAACCAAACCAAACCTACATTGTTATCCACCCTTGCCAAAGACCTCTTCCTAATCAATGCCTAATTCTTTGCAAATGGCTCCAAAGCAAAATGCTCGGCCACCATTAAATGTTAAGAACTACGACTGGCCTGATTCCATCATGGATACGTAGGCAACCTCTTTGAAGGCCCGACCATTTTAATACATATTTTAAAGGCTCGTCTAGGCCCATGATAAAACCGCGATCGCCAAAAAATCATGAATTTTAAATGCTCATCCCTACCCTTAGAACTAGACTGGGATTCGAACCTGCATCATTAGCCTACCTCATTGCGTGAGTCAATTCATTAAGGCTCCATCCTCTTCTCATTCTTATCCCTTGCCGTTTTCTCAACTACATTATCCCTTCTAAGCCAACCTTAGCATAACCTTTCAACACTTAGCGCTATGACCGCGCCTCATCTTTTGAGTGTTCTTTTCTTTGGTCGTTCTTGTCTTTTCACCTTAGGAACCCTATATGAAATCTTTGGTCAAAAATTCCGCTAAGCATGACGAGATATCTTCAAAATCAAGCAATCAAGTTGGATGCTTCATCAACTCCATCTTACTGGGGGCTTCATCACTGTTCCATCCAGAAAATCGTAGGCTCCAAGTCCCGACCTATTAAAGGACTTCATTACAAGTCCATGTATGACATCTTGGGTTTTAAACCCGCACAAATGCAACATTGCACCTATTCACGGGCTCACTTAGGCCCTTGACATACAAACCTCGAAGCATATACAACTCAAGCGCTACAAAAGCTCGTTCTATAACGTATTCCAAATCGAGCATATAATCTATTGGCTGCATAGAAGATCATTAGGTTCTATGTGTACCCTGATCAGGATTTCATTATGAGTCCATACAAAAGGTTGTGGGCTCTAGACCCATACGAGATCCTAACTGTTTTATGGGCTCACTTAGGCCCGTAACAACTACAACACATATCGCATCAAACATAACTTACATGGATCATCCTTGGGGCCTTCCCCTTTCTTCTCTTTCGAAAACAGTTTTCTAAAACGGAATTTGAGCTTCTAATGGAACGATCAAATCATCAAATCATATCATCTGCATTAGTGTCATACCTCTGCATCAGTGTCATGTCTCTACATTTGCATTACATATCTGCATCGTCCAAACATTGTGTCAAAGCATTGCATCCTTCGTCCTTAGCCATAGGATTCTAGCGTCAATCATCGAGTCACACATACACACACACGTATGCACACGATAGCACCTTTAAGTCTAGAGTACTAGAGGTCACTCTTTAGTCTTTATAGGTCAAGTCCTTTCCTATCCATACACTAGCACCCACATCAGAGGAAACATGCATTGTTTGTCTGTATATCTGTGTGTTCTTTGTATTTACAGGTACCCAACATTGAACAACTCTATACGAGTTATATTCTGCCATGGTCTGCGGACCATTACAATTTAACAACAAAAGCCAAGTGCTATATACATGGTGCGTCCAGCACGCCGACAACGTTGTGCCACATGTAGCATACTGCGTCCAGCGCAACATCCAACGCCAAGCGCAGGCTTGTGCGTCTGGCGCACATCCCTTTACAGCGCGCTTGGGGGCTTCTTAGCCAAGTGGAGCCCACATGCTCAACTCCTTATGAATTCAAATGTTCATTACGACATCGCACGCAGCAAACGGCGTCCAGCGCAGCATCCCACGCCAAGCGCAGGCCTGTGCGTCTAGCGCACAGTCCTATACAACACGCTTGGGGGCTTCTTAGCCAAGTGGGGCCCACACTCTCAACTTCCAATGAATTCATATATTCGTCACAATTCGACGTTGCGCACGACAAAACTAACGGATTTTTTAAATCCGCAACAAAAATACAATTTTGTCATTCTTCCAACATGCTATACTCCACACACATCTTGCTCGAGAGACAACAAGTACTCAGAAGTATTAACAGCGGAAAACATATCGCTAGGTCTGCGGACCATCATCATTACCCTGGAGCGGGACCATTAATTGCTCTATCCCGTCATGAGCTGGACCATTAATAGTTCTATCCCGTCATGAGCCGGACCCTTAATATAATAGCTCTATTCCGTCGTGAGCCGGACCATTAATAGCTCTATCCCGTCGTGAGCCGGACCATAATAACTCTACACATCATCAACCCTGGAGCGGGACCATAATAGCTCTACCCGTCATCAACACTCTGGAGCGGGACCATAATAGCTCATGATTTCATTTCACCTATATCATTTAATTTTTGCAAATTTACATTTATTTTGCAAATTTGTTTCCTATATGTCTGTTCCTGAAACTTTTGCTTGTTTTGCAGGTACTGGCGTAAAAGAGTGATTTTGGATTGCAGAGCATCTAGAATCATTCTCCGTCCCGAGAGGGATAGTTTGACTTTCGGTTTTACAAACCTCAGTCAAAGTGGGGGCTTCTGTAGACACATAATCGTGTCTCCCCATTTAAGGGTCCAATGATGAAATATACCGCGGTCTTAGTTGGCACGACCCAATGGAGGAGCATTCTGAATAACCAGGCAATGTGTGTTTTGAAAAAATATTATAAAAGCCCAATTAATCATTCATGATGATTAATTGTAAGTTCAACCCATAAAATGTTTTTAAATCCATTCTAAAAGCCCAACTGAATATTTACTACTTTAATAAATATTTTCCTAATATTTATTGTTTTGATAAATATTTTTCTAAAAGCTTTTATTATTATCCTTTACCCATAAACCAGATTTTTAATCCGGAAAAATTCGATCTCCAGATTTTTAGGGATAAAAAAGGCATCTTGAAGGCACGCGTAGAATAAAAAAGGAATATTCTGCAATATTCCGGAATTTGCGCCGGACGCGGCAGTTGCGCTCAGCGCTCCACGTGCGTCCAGCACATTGGCCATATCGCGTCAGGCACGCCAATGAGCGCCTGACACGTGGACTTGTGACTCACACAGAGTCTTGTGCCTAGCGCAAGTCTTGTGTGAGACGCAAGTTAAAATTCTATCTTTGTGAAAACGCGTTTCCGTGTGCAACGTTTTAATTGGACGGACCACGTCAGGCATGCCAACCTGCGCTTGACGCGTGTCCTCGCGCCTGCCACGTAGGACTGCGCCTGGCGCAGGTCTTGTGTGGAGCGCACGTTTTGTTTTGCCTATAAATATGGGTTGATTTCCCGAATCAAACACGGCTTCGAATTATTATTTTTACGCACGCAAATACTCTCAAAAACTCTGAAATACACTTTGAATACAAAATACTCAAATACTTTCAATCTTCCAAGTTGATTATTATTCCTGATCCTATTAGCTTCCTGGTTTCAAGATTGCTTCAACTGAAGGTCACTACGCTCTTCGATCTAAACCGCATAGGTATAATCCTGAGGGCTCTTGAATAATCATCTTTATTTTGTTGAAGTTACTAACCTTTTTCTTGTCATGATGTAGATTCCTAATTAATAACCGTGTTCCTTTTGTAAATTCTAACCTCTTTTCTTATATTTTCTGTATATAATGTTCATATTATTATGATTGTCTTGCATGCCTTTTTATCACTCACATGTTATTATGCTAAATAAGACCTATTGAATTGTTCTCATTAATTCAGATAATTTGCACAACCTGTTAGGAACCTTGCAAAATGATTGCCTAATAACTGGTCATTAAATAATTAGTCTTTTTGTGTGTTTCCTGAACCCATCTAGAGTAATTATTTTAGGGTGCTTTAAAATATTGTTTGATTGTTCTATTGCATAAAAATATTTTGTGAATTGATATTTAGTAGAGGCCAGCAATGGGCAATATAGTTCCTGGCTATATTGTACCCTCACCCCCGAACTCACTTTTTGGTTCCTGACCATTTATGGAGTCATGATGGGGAAATCTACATTGGATAAGTCCCTAAGATGTCCCATCCATTTCAATATCCTATTAGGTTTATGATACTTCCTCTAAAGAATTGTTGGCAGCTTCAAAAACGTTTTTTTAATAAAACCTTAACAATGGGGTAGTCAAATAAACACGATCACACCGCGTAGGCGAAATAAAAACACGCCTACAATTCATCAAACTAAAAACGATTTTACGGTCTCAAATCTGCTGAAATAAGTTGAAATCATTTACCTTTCTTTCACCACCATAAACAAGGGCTATGCAATCATTGCATGCATAATTCAAGTGAATTTTCCATGACAAGGACTCATTACTTTTATATATAAATTTTAAGAGCAAGAATATATAGTTCTATCATCACTATATTTTATTCTTTTGTTCCATTTGAAAGTAATTATAATTTGTCATAATATGCACAATTAGTTGTTTTTGGGTATATATGGCCCGAATTTCTATTAGCCCATTTTAATCCATCTTAGTACTTCAAGTTGGCGCCTAACTAATGAATCTTGAGCTCTCTAGACAATTCTCTAGGTGAAGATGGATGCACTTAAGTGGACAAAACCAAGGAACACTCTTAAAAATTGTAGAACTTTATTCTAGTTATTCTACCCACAATTTTTGCCGATTTACTACACCTATAAATAGGTGAGCTAGGTAATATATTGGGCACAGAATAATTACATCAAGAAGTCTTCCACAATTCAAAAGCCTCCCTTCCACACACAATCTTCTATTCCACTATTTTATCCTAAAATTTCCTTGTGAGTTTGTAATTAAATATTGTGAGAATTGTAACTTTATCTTTACCCTATTAATTTGGGGTACTTGTACTGCCATAATTTTATATAGTGGGTTTTGGTATTCGTTGTCCGTGGGTTTTTTACCTCGTTTTAAAGGGTTATATCCTGCGTTAAATATTGTGTCCCATATTGCATTTCTTGAATTATTTTCATATTAATTTATCGATCTTGTTACGTTTTCGCTACGCTCTTATACCTAACAAGTGGTATCATAGCTAACGGTTCAATATGTCAACTTAAGTTTGACATCAAGAAATTTGATGACAAGATAAGCTCTAGTATGCGGAGGATCCAGATGAAGGCGTTCTTACCCATAACATATTAAAAAAGGCTTTAGAAGGAAAATCTAAAAAAGCCGGCAATGATGACCAACGAGCAATGGGAAGAGATGGACGAGAAAGCAATATCACAATCCAATTATGTCTAGCCAAGGAGGTATTACGCGAGATTATCCATGAAGAGACCACAACCGGGCAATGGCCAAAGTTGGAGTCTCTATATGACCATGAGTCCCGCCAATAAACTCTGCCTCAAAGAAAGGCTATATACAATTCGTATGTGTAGGTGTGTTTTTATTGCCTACGCGGGATGAGCGTGCATTTGACTACCTCATTGTAAAGATTTTATTTTGAAATACGTTATGAAGTCGCCAACAAGTCTTTAAAGGAAGACTCATAAACCTAATTGGATATTGGGAAATCGTAGGGATAACGTAGGGACTTATCCAATGTAGATTTCCCTGTCATGACTCCATGAATAGTCAATGAACCAAAAGTTAAGTTCGAGGGTGAGGGTACGAATATGATCAAGAATCAAATTTGTCCATTGCTAGCATCTACTTAATACCAATTCATGTCTACATTTATGCAATTAAATAACTAAGTAATATGTTAATGCAATGTAAAATTAATCTATACCGGTTCATTAAACACGTAAAATGCTAAATTTTGGTGACATGTTATTATGCAATTAAATTACTGGAAACCTGATCCAATTGTCCAAATTATCTTAATTTAGCATTGGAACATTTATTTAGGTCTTTGATTAACAAGAATAAGTATGTGAGGTGATGAAAGCATTAAAGCATACAACGTGTATATGAACAATAATAATAGAAATATAGAAAGAAGGGAGATTAGAGAAGAATGTACAAAAGAGCGTTAATCCCTTTTAAGATCTACATCATGAAAGTAGATTGTTAGTAAAAAAAAGAATTAAATTGGAATTCATCCTCAGGGATTATACCTTTGTTGCCTGGTCTTTGATATATATTCTTTGAGTTTGTTAAAATTGATTTTATCAAAAGATATTTAAATTATTCTGATTTTAGGTTTTGAAAAGAAGTTACCTTATTCTAGGAAAAAGATAAGTAATGAAGTTACTTACTCGTGTAAAATTGTTCATCTATATAGCTCATTTACATATCATTCTAAGAATCACTGACTATGAATTTTAGAGAGCAAGTATCTGTCATAGTGCAAGTGCCATTGACTATTCTCATACATCTTAATGTTCCTAGTTTTGTTGTGTGTTTCTCTTAGTGTTTATTCATAGATTGTAATAGAGTTTGGGGTTGGGATTTTGAGTGAAATCCTATATTAAATAGAGGACTTTGAGTGAAGTCAAGAGAGAGAGTATCAACAGTTGAGGAATTGTTGTGGGATTAGTGTTCCTAGTGGAACAATCGAAGGAACTCTAGAGATTTAGGTTGTACAGAGTTGTACGTTGACCTATTATTAGTGAATGAGTTATGTTTGAAATCCCTTGGGGTCGAGGTTTTTACTTCCTATAAGGTCTAGAAAGGTTTTCCTCGTTAAATCTCTTGTCTCTTTACTTTGGTTTTCTCATTGTTCTTTATATTCCGTGAAAATTCCTCATTGTTCCCAACAATACAATTCACCCCCCTCTTGTATTGTTCCTACTTAAATAACATCATCTAATTAAAATTCCCAACACTAATGACAATTATGAAAACATTGTTAGCTTCTTAGGCTATTTGAGTTTACCAAATTCAAACCTTATTGCTTATTTTAGATTAGACAATAACAAAATAGTTAATTCATATCAAACTAGAAATTTTAGATTAGATCATATAAGAAAAAATTAAGTTCATAATAGATTAGATTCGTTATGTTGGAATAAAGGCTTCAAAAGCCTTGTTTCTTGTTTTTTTCTTGTCCCGCACTTGTCATGAGAAGGTTTATTATCTTATTTGTATATCCATTCTTTATACCCTTGAGTTGCTAATATATGAGATTTTTGTGAACATCATGTTATTGAGTTTTATAACACACACGAGTGCACTGCCCGCCCGTCTTAGGGATTGGTAATTAGAACTAGTTGAGCTTCTTTTTGGACCAGATTCTATTGGGGGTTTTAAGTGTTTAAAGTTTTGTTGTTACAGGCCATGATTTTCGCAACTAATTTATTTTGAACGTTACATATTATATTCTTTATATAACCAACTCTTTTCCATTTCCAAATACATATAAACACATCTCTCTCTTTTTTTCTTCTCCTCTTCATCATGGGTATTGCGTGCAACTCTCCAAAGCACTCTGACAGTGATGGCTTTTTGTGATGTTGTGTTGACCTTAGGGAGTGTTTCGACTAGTGTCGATTACCACCGCTATTGGGCTGTTATTTTCTTTGGTCTCCTACCACGGGACAACCTTGAAATTTTGTGCCTTTTGGCATTGCTTATCTACAGTTCTAACAAGTTAAGGCCTATGTTTAGAGAACTTCATTAAGTGCATGTTTTGGAAAACAAAAATAGTAGGCCGAAAAAAGCGAAATTATTGCATGAGGGTTGAAATTAAAAGGCAAAGATTTGCACCATAATACATTTTCTGATCCACATATTATATATATATATATATATTAGCTGTATATTATATACAGTGCAACCAATTACCAAACCAATTAAACAAATTTTGAATTCTTTAGTTTCTTTGATTAAATTTTCAAAATTTCCCCTAATATACCAAGTTATATAAGGGTTGTATTAGAGCTGTCAAAAAATGACCTGATATGAGAACCCTACTTGAACCTGTAATGACCTGTAACTGACTTGCACTTGAAATTTTTGTAAAACAGGTCACTTGTAACATGACCTGTACCCGACCTGATAATAACTGATACATGTTCTTGACCCAATACTCTATGACCTGAACCTGAACCGACACTCACCAAAAAAGACCGATAACTGAAGTGATCGACCTGACAACGATCTGAACCCGATTCGATACCTGACCTGATTAGAACCTGAAACCGATTATAACTTGACGCAACCTGTTATTGTCCCGACTTGGCTGCTACCCGTTACCTGATTTACCAGACCTGCTGCGACCCGGTACATGGTTTTACCTGACTTGTTGCCACATGTTACCCGATTTTACCCGACTTGTTGATTGTTGATTACTCGACTTGTCATTGACTTCACCACATAGTAATATAAATCATAAAATAACACTACTACAAAAAGGCATATAACTAGATAAACTATTCAAGGATTGATTTTCAATGAAATCTTAAATAATAATATAAATTTGAAGCAGCGCCACACATATTTCATGACCCGTTCTGTACTCGAAGCGCCCCGAAAGTGATCTGAAACTAAGTATGGTACAATCCATTTATAACACAACCCCATAACTAACAACGTGACCTTGACTCGAACCTGACCCAAACCGCTATTGTGCTGACCTGATAAGTATCCGATCCACGCATGGCCTGAACCTGAAAGCACCGGCTACAAACCTGTACATGACCACGAAAAATAACATGTCCCGAAATTGACCGTGTCGAACCCGACTGAACCTAAAAGAAGAAAAAACAGAGGCAAACTTGACCAAATCACGACCATTCCCGACCTGTTTGATTTAATGACCTGACAAGACCTGACCGAACATGACCTGCAACCTGAGATGACCCAACCTGAACCCGACTCGAGTAGCTGAATTGACAACTCTAGGTTGTATGGCCACAAAACATTTCTTTTATATAAGAGATCTAATTTCGACTTACAACATCAAGAGTTGTTGAGTTAGCATGCAACACATTAAAACAAAGCTAACAAAATCTCACATGATAAAATTTTCATATTATATTAAGGCCCTGTTCTTTTGGACTTATATTCAGTTCAGCTCAGTTCAATTTAGCGCAGTTCAGTTCAGTTCAGCGCATTTCAGTTCAGTAGTTTCCTCTCACAGTTTTCATTCAGTTCAGTTCAGCGCAGTTCAGTTCAGTTCAGCTTAGTTCAGTCCAAAAGAACAAGGTCTAAGTAATTCTTGATTTTAACCACCTTTTAAGGTATGTTAACTTCAATTTATATTTTATGAACTTTTCTGTTTTTTTTTTTTTTTGAACATTTGAACTTTTCTTTTCTTCCTAATTTTTCTTATTTTTTCTGAACTTTTTTCTTATTTCTTTTTGAACCTTAACTTTCGTCAACTTTTCTTCTTAACTTTTTTTTTTTTTTTTTAACATTTCATATTCATTCAGAACTTGTCTTATTATTTTTTTGAGCTATTCCTATTTTTTTTCCTGAAAATAAACTTAAATAAGGTAAAGAGAACCACTTAATAACTACCTTACAAAATTTATCTTATATTTTCTGAAAATAAACAAAAATAAAGTGAATAGAACAGACTTATAAGTTTAACTTTCATCAAATAAGTGAAATAACCGTCTTGTAAACACTTTTTTTTTTCAAGTAACCACCGTATATTTTGTACACGTATTTATACTATGTATTTATTTCTTCTTCCTCCCTCCTCTACTTCTTCCTCCGTAACCACCCCCCGCAGTCCCCCGCAGCCCGCAGTCCCAGACCTCTTCGCCCTCCCCACTCCCTCTTCGTATTCGTCCGACGTTCACCTGACGGCGACCAGGTAACTCTTCTTTTCCAAGTTCTCTGCTTTTTGCTTCATGTATCTATGCAAACTTAAGAGCGTAGCTTGGGAAGGTTCTCTCATCTTTGTCTCTGAATTTATTGTCTCAATTTTCGTTCAAATTACACTATCTATGTCAATTAAATTTAGACATTGGAGAATCTATCCATTAATGATTTTTTTGATTTACAATGCCAAACTACTACTTCAAATATTTTAATTCTTAGTAGTTAAAAAATCAAACAAACCTCAGAACAGCATCTTTGTAAAGATAAAGATTGAAGTGATCTATAGAGGTGGTTCGATAGATGCTCTGTGATTTCTGCAATTCATTGCATAATACTCAAAATATGTGGTTATACTTAAGGTTTTTCAGATATTTTACTTGTTTATGGCAGTATTATTGAATTATCAAGTTTTTGGGCCGCTCCAAATTTTTAGGGGCTACACTATACGGATCTTTGTATTTAACAGTAATTAAGTTCTCCGAACTTTATTTGCTGTATTTAGCCTTGTTTTATTTTTTTTTGCGTATGTTGCACTTATGTATTTAGAAAAAAACGTGTTTATATGGTGTTTATTTGAAAAGAAAATTTGACATTATGAAGTGGTTAAAGTCAAAATATCCTCTATATCATGTTCTTGCAATTGGTTTTTAAGATTAAGAGCTTGAAAATGCAATTTTCGTTTTGAAATGTGCACATTGAGTGTTTGATGAAATGCCTGAGAGACCAAAAGTTAACTCGATGATATGTCTATATGGTCGCCTTGTTGATGAGAGATTAAATTGGTTATGTGTAGCAGGTAGCTCAAATTCTATATTTTTGTTCGCTAATGTCGAATATGAAGATACTTGGCTCATCAAAGCTTCACTGCTCATTGCTGGGAATACTGCTTAACTAAATAGTTCGGGATTTAGTGCATTTAGGAATGTATAGGATGATGTGAGGACCTCTCTTCCCCTGCTTTCTCTCATCCATCATCCGGTTTGATTTGATTACTGTCTTCCTGCTCATTTTGTTCACATGATTTCTTTATTCTTGTTTCACAGATTAAAGTGGCCTCGCCGGTCGGTTGCAGATGTATTTTTTGGATCCTCAAGGCCTAAAAGGGTATGTGTCTTGGTCTGGTAGACATGTTTAGCTGTAAGAGGCTGTATAATTTAGATAGGTCTTTCTGATTTTGAAGATATCCAGCAAAAAGGGGTTTATTATTCAATATACTTCACCAATCTTCACATGCTTATTGATCATTAGTTGTAATTAGGCTGAATTCTTTTGTAGGCAGAGGATAAAGGTTACATGTGATATATAGTAATTCATACATCATGATTGGCATTTTTTCAAGTTGTTGCAGGGGAAGAAAAATGGACTATTTTTGGCGGAATCATTCCAAACTATTGCTGGTTTAAAAGGCAAGGAAGACTTGTTTTCTTTTTGATTTTTGAATGTCTATGTTTTTGGGACTGGCCATACTGTATTTATGTAAGTACAGAAAGGCTTTAAAATTTCCGTGACATATATAGAATCTTAATACGGACACGCATAAATCTTGATATGGACACACATCAGTGAAATTTAGCTTAGAGCTTTTCCTGTCTGACTAGGGTTTTGTAGCTCGCATATCTAGTGCTTCTTGCATTTACGCAAATACAGTATTGAGATTTTTTCTGTTCTCATTGTTGTGGCTTTTGGAAGTTGGACAAACTACATTTTCCCTCTCCCTGACAGTAAGTTTACCAACAGTTTACTGGAAAATAGAATTATAAAAGAAAACTGTACTCTGGTTGATTCCTCATACATTGTGAACTCTTTGCTATCACAGATTCAAGTAGAGGCAATGTATAATTGATGGATAGGTTGCTGCAGAAGCAGTGTTAATGTTCTGTTTGGTTTGATGAAAACCATTTTCAATGGAAAAATATTTTCCATGAAAAATCATTTTACAAGAGAAAACACAATTGTAAACTTACCATTGCTTGGTTGGTGAGGAGAAAAGTAAAATACGAAAGGGAAAAGGAAAATTTTGGTAGAGGATGGATGAGATAAGAGAAAGTTAAGAAATAGGGAGGAAATTGTGCATTCTTACCATCAAGATGGAAAATGTTATCCATCTTTGGGAAAACAATTTACCACCCTTCACAAAACCTATGTAAATTGGGAAACCAGTTTTATAGGAAAATGTTCTCCTCTTTTTCCCAACTAAATACTCCCTAATTGCCTGTATTCCATCTTTCACATGTCATGTTACAGCCACATTATTCCTCTGTATTGTAGTATAGTACTCCTTTGCGGGAATACTCGTCATGTTATAAAATGGAACTCTTTTAGAAATGTGGCACGAGGAGGAACTCAAGAGTAAAGTCTGCCTACTATCACTCTAGTGGTGAAAGTGTGAAACTTTGTTGGTATTTATACCGCCTTAAAGGTGTGAATGATGCAATTGAAAATATGGTTTTATGTTTGTATTTATGTATGAGCTTAAGATTTGCTGGGGCGTTAGTTGAGCTTTTCAGATGTTGTTAGAATGATAAGATTGCTTAAAAGCTAATTGGTGCTTTGATTTTTTTCCCTTTCCATGATTGTACTTTTGGTTGCAGATCCTGTCACTTTTGGCTACAGAGGAGACACAACAACCAATTCCTTGGGTCTTGGAGTTGTTAATGCTCTTCAATCAGGTTGCAGAAGCCAAGCTTCTGATATGCTTTCTGAAGCTGGTGCTAAAGGCCATGCACTTAATGCTGAAGATGTTGTCTACATTCTTGAATATTGTGCAAGTTCACCAGATCCATTGGTGAGTGCATCTATCTTTTAGACAATTTTATGGTGTGAAGATTCGTCCTCAGGTAGAGGTTTCTCATTTGTTCTTCTGCACTAGGGAAGCTGCGGCGCCATGTCCTTCTTGGGCGGAAATTGTGAAAGCATAGCCAACACAATTAGATTTGGGCAGATAAAATGCTTTTGAATAAGAGGAAACAAGTCACTGTAGGAAAGAACTAAAGAAAACTACTAATGGCTTTAAACAAGTTTGATAAATGTTTGATGATGGACTCCCTGATGAATACGTTTAAGGGATTAGATACAACAACCAAAGGGAACTGTGAAAAGTTATGGCGGCGATAAACCACAATGAGTTGGTTTTACCTGTTTGCTGCATCTGATTCTCCCAAAGTCGGTACACATAATCTGCGGCCAGAAGTGCTGAATCTAATTTGCAACTGATCTTCTAACAGCTTTGCTATGGTTAATTCATATTTTGTTTCTTTTATTTGACCAGACTTTTATCCCATGTGGTGTTTCAGTCATATCCTATAATCCTGATCTAGTTTTTGATTACTAAAATTGCTCTTCAGTATTCCATGTACTGAAGCTGGTGACATATGACTGTTTCATTATTGCAATCTATTCCCTGTTGCAGTTTGTGATGGAAGCTTGGAGAGTCCTGGAAGGAAACAAGATTGCTTTGAGCTGGAAATGCTATATTCTTATTGCTCGTGCTCTTTGTAATGGTGGTTACTTGGAAGAGGTATGGACTCTGGAGCATTTGTCAGCCTGCTTGCAATTTTTTTTGGTTGTATAGTCTTTCTCAGCACTGTCCTTAATTTTTGTGTTATTTATAGTTAAGCTTCAGCAATTATCACATGTCAAAATTTATGCATCCTAAAGGCAGGGAAAAAGCCAATATTTTACTCAGCACCCTATTAAATTCTGCGAGACAGATAAGAACTCCAGCAATATCAAGGAGGACATAATTGCATCTGAAGTAGTATTGACATAAGACAGTCATTGTCCATAAAATATAATAGATATATACTTCCTCCGTTCTTTTTTTTATTCACTACATATCCCTTGAAAACACATATTAAGGCAATGGAAAAAGTAGAGACATATGAGAGACAAGTGGTTCCTGATACCATGTGAAAAAGTAGATATGTGAAAGACCAAAGTTACTAAAAATTAGTATGTAGGAATTAGATAGCAAACTTCTATAAAAGGGAAATGTAGTATTAATAAAGAACGGAGGAAATGTAAATAGTAACAACACGGTACTTTTCTTGTATGTTAAGGTTTTATTTACGAGTAAATTCTGTGGTCTTTCATTTGGTAATATGATTATCATGTGGTAATAATGCTCCAGGCTGTTGGTAAAATGTGCCTTTTCCAGCTGTTTATTTCTTTACCGTGCGTGACCCCTAATAAAGATGTATAGCTGATGTTGAGTTGAACCACTTGCTGCTGCTTCTTTTTCCAGGCACTTCATCTGGTGAACTTTATCGGAGAAAATAATCGCATCAGTTTTATTCTCCCTCTGTACAATAATTTACTGTCGGCTTGTGTGAAAATGAAAGACGTGATGCTTTTTCATCAGTGCTTGGATATGATGGAGCACCAAAATCTGGGGAAGAATGAAGTTACATATTCAGCACTGCTGAAGGTATGTTGTTTAATTGATTGAATATAGCTTTGTGAAGAGTGATTTGATGAAAAAGGTATTCAATTTAACAAGGTTTCTTTTATATTATTTCAAGCTCCCCCCAACCCCCTTTCTGATACACTGGTTCTATGTAATAGTTGTTTATTGTTTGAAGATTTAGATGCATTGCTGATGCGGAATCATCTAGTCAGAATTTTAAGAGGCAAGAGAGAATAGAGAGAAGAGGACATTATTAGTGGAAGCTAACGCAATTAGGAAATCTAACAAGAATCTAATTCAAATAAGCATGTTAGAATTATGAACTTTGAACCTATAATAGGTCAATACAATTCAATTAATAAAATGAGTCAGAAAATTGATGAGTTTCTGCACACGAATATAACACCCTCCAAACCTGTTTAATTTTTACTTGTAGAACTTTTCAAGTTATCAACACTAAAATAATGTAAGCTGCAAATAACATAGTAGTCCTTAAATATGTTTAAAAGGTCAAGGGCTTGGCAAAATCTTAATTAACATGATCGGGCAACAGAATCAGACATACAAAAGTGGTTTAGTATTAGGAGTCTTCAGTGTTTCTAATCAAATAGGTAAACATGTGTAACCTCCTCTCACGGACACTAGGTCAGGTTAGTCTCAAGTGCTTAATTAAAGGGGGGAGGTTAGTATGAGGAGATTCTCGACTCGTTTATCTTTGAGTTGAACATCTATCTGACATGACACTCTATAATCTATGTCCTAGCTGTAGCATTAGAAAAGAAAATTTGGACAGAGAATCAGTAGCAAGCTTTTTTCTGTTCATTTTATTGGCTGATTGTCAAGACTAGAACCTTAAATGGAGTCAGACTTGGACCCAATATTAAAAGTTTTTAGCCTGAGTCATTAACTAATTGCTATAAATGGTGGAAGTAAGCTGCCATAAAATGCAGTTGTGCAATAAACTGCAGACTTAAGCTTATATTAAACGTTTTTAATTTGTTAGGGAATAGTAAACTAATACAAGTATGTGAATTATTTTCTTTCCAACACCTAAAAGTTGTCTTATTGGGCCTAGATTCCATTGGCTACCTGAGATATTCTGTGTTCCTTTTGGAGACTTTACCGTGATAGAATGAGGAGTAATTTGCTAAAAATGATAGTTGATTGGCAATTATGACCAAAATAACCGACGTGTTTAAAGACATTTATTATTTGTTGATTACAGATACCGCCAAGCTATAGGCAATTTCCCACTGGGTTGTATGGATAAATAAGTGACACCTCTGGGGTGGGCTCTGAGAAGCGTCTGACCTTTTTGGCGCTAATAGATTCATTTCTTTCCTTTCCAAGTGCAAGCAGGGAGGGGGGAGGGAGGGGGTTTCTATACATTTAAATTATCATCAACGTGCTTCCTTTCTGTTCCTTTAAATGTAGTAGCTGTGAAGATGGGGAGGCAAAAACATGATGCCTTTTTCTTGAAACTGTATGGTTCTTATTATTTCCATTATTCTTCATATTAGTCATTTTTATAGTATCTTGTCTATGTGTCAGCCTTTGGTTTGTTCAATTATCTTTTTAGGTCAGCTCTGAGTGGGGAACTTCAGAGTTCTATTAAGCACCGTGTCTAAGGTCTTAGGGTGACTATTGTTCTTGTGCGTTCTGTAACTAAATGATTGTTAATTCTAACTGACTGCTTCCTTCATAAAAAAAAATTCTAACTGACTGCTTTCAGCTTGCAGTTTGGCAGAAAAATTTGTCTGCTGTGCATGAAATTTGGAGAGAGCACTGCAAGCATTATAATGTGAATATTATTTCATTGAGGAAGTTCATATGGTCTTTTACGCGGCTGAGGGACTTGGAATCTGCTTATAGAACATTGCAATGTATGATTGTTTTAGCGTTTAAAGAAGGCATTTTTTTGCGTAGAACTGCAGAGGGGAAGATCTTTTGTCCACAGCTGGACATTCCCATTCCTTCATGCAGTGTAATGAGTTCCGTGGGATTTGATCTGCACAAGGACCAAAATATCAGTCTTGCTGCTTTTGGTGGTGAAGGAATGATTACGAACTCAAGTAAGGGTATGCAATGTAGTCCCATCCGTCCAGACGATAATGTGGAGACCTCCACTGGGATAAAAATGCTTGAGGATCACAAAAGAGGGCCCATCAAGAAGATCTTGAGGTGGTCTTTTAATGATGTCATACATGCATGTGGGCAGTGTCCAAATGATAAGCTAGCTGAGCAATTAATCATGCAGGTAAAGAATTTCAGATATTCTACTTCACTGTGTCTTTTTGGTAATCTTGAGTATTAAAGGTATGTAAATACTTATGCTGATGTGGTTAGGAAAATGCCGAGCTGCTATTATGCATCACCTAACTTGCTCTTTGTTAAAAAGAAAATTATTTTATGGTTGTTTTAGATTTAGATAGATTTCTGGAGAGGTATATACCTTGCAGCTATGCTTTCTGATATGGGTCTTTTCGTATATGATTTAGAGGGCAAGATCTGTTCCTCATTTGGATTTCTTTAATGCTGATCTCTGCTTTTAGATTCTGAAAGTTCTAGGCCCTGTTTGGCAATTAGAGGTTGGCTGTTATCGGGTAGCTGTGCATTATCTGTTAGCGGTTAGTTGGTTGTATTAGCTGGGTTGACTATGTGTTTGTGTGAAAGTGTTTGGTGGATAGCAATTAGCTGATTGGTACTTTATTAGGTGAAATGACCAATAAATATATTGGAATAATTTATTGGTGGGTTCTTTTTTTGGTAAAAGGTAGTAAATTTGTCCAACTTTAAAATATATTTGTCATTACACAAATCAATTCATAAAGCTCCTATTAGTAGCTTTTTCAAGATTTTGCTTTTTGGATCAAATCTCTTTAAATCCTCTCTCAACCGAACACTCTGGATTTGGACTCCCATTAGAGGTTTGGACTAGTCAAACCTATGTATTCTTTTCAAACCTCTCTTTTTACCCCAAAACTCTCTTTACATTCCCTTTGGAAGGGGAATCAGTAACGTTGGTTTCAAGTCTGTTGCTTCTATGTCATTTAGGATTGTTACAAAATGGCTGTTAACGTAGTGCATCAATGATCAGCCATCAGTGTGTCCCCCTGTATACAGATTGAACCTTTTTTTCTAGAACTGATTTTTTCCTGTTCTTTCCCTGTCTACTGCCTTCTCTCCACAACCTCTTGTCTGGAAAAGGCTCTTGTCTGGAAAAGGGTACATGAGATGTGCTTCAAAGGAGAAACTTCAGCCTTACAACTAAGTGTAGCTTGTTTGTGAAGCTGTGGTAGATTTCTTGAGTCACCTCCTTTAGTCCTTCTCTTTGACACTTGGAATGAGTTGGGTGTACGTGATAGATCCAAAGGTGCGCTTGTAGCTTGGAATATGGAAAAAAGGAGGTTAAAGAAGGCTGGGATTGCTGAAATATGAAAGCTGGTTTCTTTTGCAATCTGTTGAGCATGGAAGGAAAGAGTGGTTCATGTGATTTTGTTGCGTCCAAATGTACCCTGTAGTTGATTCTCCATATTGAGTTTGTAGTTCACTGGGGTTCAACGCGGCTCTTGGAGTATAAACCCACGCCATGGTATCAATAGGCGTGGCAGAATGAAAAGAAGGGAAATTTATCCCTTTGGAGATGATGTTCATGTTACCTACAATTACCTTAATTCCCCTAACAAGCAGTGACTGGTATAATGTAATGTATGCAACTTGCAACTCTACCCATACAACTGCATGAAAGCTTTAGGAAGTTGCGACTTTATACACTCAATTGTAAACAGTGATGTTTGTCTTCAACTAAATTTATATGTGAAGAAATGGTTTGGTTATATCAACTTGATCTGTGGTTAGATGTACAATTCATCACTTATACTTTTTATCTTGGTGTATTAATGGAATGGTTTAAAAGAGCTACACATCTAAGAAAAGGAGTTCTGATTGTTTATCAAGCCTTTCCTTTTCTATTTTGTTGCCTAAGTTGTTATATTTAGTATCAAAAAACTTAATAACAGGTTCAATATTCTTTAGATGGAAAATCTTGGGCTGGAACCATCATCCCACACTTATGACGGTTTGGTTAAAGCAGTTATTTCACACAGAGGAATTGATGATACCATGGAACTAGTGAGTTGTCTTATCTCTTACTTACCTGGTTTGCTGTTCACTTGTGATTTTTAACAACACAGGATCATTAATTATCTGCTGTTTTGTCTCCATTTGCAGCTAAAGGTAATGCAAGGTAAAAATTTGAAGCCATATGATTCCACTCTTTCAACTCTTTCAATATGCTGCAGCAAAGCTTTGCACTTGGATTTAGCTGAAGCCTTACTCAATCAAATTTCTGCAAGTCCTTGTGCTCTTCCATACAATGCTTTCTTTGAAGCATGTGATATGATGGTGAGTGGATTTTCCCTTCTCATAGCTATATGAGTTTAGGAGGGCTCATAAGGAACACTCATAGTCCTCTGAAGCTTGAAAAATCCATCAATAAATTTCAACTAGTTTGTGGTGCAGAGTTGTTTTTCTTGTCATTGCTTATGGTTCTGACTTCTGACAGACTTTTCCCACACAGAAAACAAAAAACCATGTATGTGCATGTGCAAGGATAAGTTGAGGTTCTTTCTGGAAAATAAAAGGGCAACAAATTTGCAGTGTGTTAAATTCAATAGGCAATTAGGCATATCATTTCTGCCCTCTAACATTGTCTAAATCACCAGATGATGTCAGTCTTACAAGAAAGGAAACTAATAAGAAAGTTTAAGATCCATGTTCCATTTCCGTGGCATGAAGTTACTAATTAGCGGATAATTTATTAAGCTAGTGATTACTATATACTTCCTCCATTTAGAAATCGTTGCTCCATTTCATGTTTTCACGCTTGCCGATGCATGGTTTCAAAGTTCAAACATTAATATCTTTAGTTATCAATAAGTAAAAATTATAAAAAGTTGATATTAAAATAGTATACATTGAGGTGAGTCTAACAAGACCCATATGGCTATGTTTTTCCTAAAATATAAATCACAAAAGAAAATTAAAGTGTAAGATGTGAATAATAAATACTATGCAAATGGTGCAATTATTTCTAAACGGAGGAAGTATATTGTGTAGGAACTTACTTTCTCCTCCATTGTGACTACTTGACTGCTTATCGGACAATTCTTTATAATCTGCTTCGTTAAGATTCTTCCTGGAAGGTTATTCATACTTACACTTTAGTAATGCTTTTCTATAATGTCCCAGTTTTGTTCTTATACAACAACAACATTTAAGAGTGCATAATGGGTGGAATCGATGACAATCAGTTGGTCCTACAGCGAATAAAAAGAACTTAAAGAGGAAAAGATACTTTTATAGGTCTTATAAGTATATTTATTGTGGATATTACAATAGTTATTTCATAAAAAGGCAAAAGAACACTTTGAGAGGAGGGAACAACTCTTGGCTTCGATGCTCATATAAAAACTTACGAAAATTCCTCCTTGATTTATGAAAGAGAACAAGCCCCAAAATATATACATTGCTAGAAGAGAGGAGATGAAGTGCTAGAGTTGTGCAATAAATTACATTGAAGCTGAACAACAGGAGGTGCTGAGATAACTAGCTAACATACAGTGGGTATGTGTTTCTTGTCTTGCAGAATAGTCGAGGAAGGCAATAAAGTAGCATTTTAAATATGGGATCATTTGTGTACAAACAATCCTAAGTGGGAGGTCTACTCGCAAACGACTTCTAAATGCAAAGTTTCCATAGAACCACCATGTAATATAATTGTGACACCCATTGGATCATCCATTAGCCTTTTCCATGAGATCTGAATTATTATTTTTCTTCTAAGTTCCCTTTTTTGCCCTTATTCTCAATACTATGTATCCAAATAAGGTTTATACTTTCTAGGAGGCCTCCTTTCGGTATATTTGTCATGGACCAAGTTTCTAAGTTGCTTGGTGGAGGTAAAGGTCGCTTATTCTTTTTGATGGCTTGTTACTCTTATTTGATCGTTTTGTCTAGTATCCTGCTATAATTCAAGTCACTTCTTGGGCTTCAGCTTGGTGTCACCAAAAATTCATGAAAGGCTTGTGAGAGACTTCATGAAGAGATTATCTATTGAGTGAGATGAGGTTTGTAGACTTAGGACAGAGAGGAGTCCAGGTCCCAGGAATTTGTGTACTTAGAGCATTTGTTTGGTGGGTAAGGGCTTAATGACAATTTGGTTTGAACTGATTCCCTTTTGTATAGGATGCAAGAGGTACGACTCTTGTTCCTGCTCGTGGATATTGATCTCCCCAATCATCTTTGTTTGCCTTTCCCTTGGTGGATATAAGTATGTAACTTTTGGAAATCTTACTCTAAGGAGACACTTATGTTTTCAATTCTTTCCCTTTCCTTTATCGCCTTTTTACGATGCGTGATGCCCCAATTCTGATATCTTTGTGGGGATTTTTCGGGCTTTTCTTGGAGTTTTCGCTTTCGGCTGATGCTTCAAGATGGGCTTTTAGATGAGCATATCTTCGAACAGTTTCTTGTAGCAATAGGTTTGAGACTTGCTTTGCACGTGCCTCATAAAGCTGGTTGTTGGATTAGAAACTTGTCATAAAAAATTCTTAAAATTTGATAGAGCTGAGATCAGGATTCTATGATCAACTCGTTTCACTGCTGTACAGTATATAATTGCTATTCCTGAAGAATTGCTCATTCTATTTGTAATTTTGACACCTTTGTTTCTGTAGGATCAACCTGAACGTGCTGTCAAAATGTTTGCTAAGATGAAAGAAAGGAAAATTAAGCCAGATATCACGACATATGAACTACTATTTTCGTTATTTGGGAATGTCAATGCCCCATATGAGGAAGGTAACTTATTATCACATGCAGATGTTACTAAGAGGATTGACACCATAGAAATGGATATGCTCCGTAATGAGATTCATCACAGTCAGCGGTCAATAAATAACTTGGTAAAGATTTGCCTCATTCCTTTTATTATTTTTGAAGCTCACATCGTATGCAATCTTTATGGCTAATTATACAATTTAAATTGCTGAACTTTGCAGATCTATCATGACTAAATTTCATGTGTTATATGCAGATAAGCTGATCATAGACTCAGTTGTTTAGCGTGTATTTTTTTGGCATTAAAATCATATATTACCAAAAGCAATGTGATTACACTTAAGCTAACCACATGGGCACTAGAAAACAAATTCAAAGCAACAGACACAAAACACCACTCTAAAAACCTGCATCACAAGCCACAAGCAGCTAACAGGCCACTACACCACAAGACTCATTCTATCAACATCATTACATCTGGCAGCCACTCTAAAAATAACATCTCTAACAACTTGTCTAGGCTCCTGCCGACTGTTGCTGAATACTTTGTTATTCCTTTGTCTCAACACAGCATAAATGACTTCAGAAAACTAAATGACATACAGCTTGCCACTTTTTTCCTTGCCATACTAGCAAACTCAACTTCCTGCTGAAAGTTGCCCCCTACTCCTCTGTAATTCAGCCTTGAACAGATCTCATTCCATATAGCAGCAGCATAAGTACAATTAAAGAACAAATGTTGCACTGATTCAAGTTCTGTTGTACAAAAGACTACACCGTGATATTATTTTCTTTTGTTTTGATATGGAAGATGCCACGGCTTTTTGTCTTTTCCCATTGAAATCCTGCTTCACCACCATGATTGAACTATTGAAGTAGTGCTCTCCTCGCTAGCATGACCTGGAGAACATAAATACTAGATATTGCTGAAACCCAAGGTAGGGCCTTTTAGTTTTATTTCCTGAATTTATACCATGTCTGTTCAAGCCTTCAAGGTCGTGGTGATTCTGGCTCCAATTGAAGTTAAAAGTTGATCAACCATTTTGTTTCGGATTTTTTGTTGCCTGAGGATGTTTAAATTGTTTTGTTGGCTAGGTAATAAGGTTGCCATCTTAAGATGGGATTCAACCATAGACTGATTACATCAAAGAAATAATGATATCCAATTTCATTCTGGGCATTCCTATAGCGGTATTTGGATATAGCAGTGAGCTTTTGACCATGTTTGATTTGTGATTATTCTGTATAATATGTGCTGGACTGCATATTTATATACCAAACTAGCTTATCAGACTGATGGTCCTCGTTAATCTGCAGTCCAGCTTAATATGATTTGTTTAACTATGGTGAAATTGATTTCAGCCTGGGTTTGAATTATTAGATATGTAGGATTGGACGGAATCAAAAGGCTGAAAAAAGTTAGCTTGAATAAGGTTCACTGCACCTGACATAGTAGATTCCACAACATCATATGTAATTAGAATATTTGTATGGATTGTAGATGTGACATGTGAGAGTCATTTGGGGGGGGGAGGGGAGGATCTCCTTGAAATGCACCATACTTTGTTCAATATATTATCTAAACATAATTTAATCAATCCAATACTCCCCTAGCTTTGTCTCTTCTGAAGCTGGAAGCCCTTAGATCAGAGATGGTCTGGTGGTGCTTTTGTTCTCCTGAATTATATGTTGCTTTGTGATATATATTTTATGAATCATGTATCAAGTCCAACCTGATCCTGACTTTGCTCTCCTGAAGTTGAAAGCTTTTGGATCAGAAGGGATGGTCCAGGAGCTGTTAAAGTACTTGCACCGTGCAGAAAGCCAGTTCTCTGTCAGCAATTTTCTTGAAACAGATATCTATAATACAGTATTGCATTCACTTGTCGAGGCTAAAGAGGTGTGCTCTTCCTACAATCTTCCTGATTAACCGGGGAAACTGTTTTCTCATTGATGATTGCTTTAATCTTTTGTTTTCCGTGTAGAACCACAAGACAGCTGACATGTTCAGAAATATGAAGCTACACAGGATCAGGCCTGATGCCGCAACTTACAATATTATGATTGATTGCTGCTCAAATATAAGATGTTTCAAGTCTGCATGTGCATTGGTTTCAATGATGCTTCGTGATGGCTTTTCTCCCCAGACGTTAACTTATACTGCACTTATAAAGGTATTGGTTCTGCCTTCAGTGTGTTTGAGAGCATAGTACTTTATGTCTCCAATGTAGGATGTGGAGTGGCCCCCTCCCTCTACCCAGTGTGAGCCTAAGCTAAAGATAATGACGAAATTGACCATGGTCTTAGCAGTATCATGTTGAGACAAATTCAAATCCTTTGACATTGCATTTTGTAATTTAAGGCATTTGTAATTGTAAACTAGGGCTAATTGGTGACATTGCTTTTTGTAATTTAAGGCTTAAGCTTCTGTTTCTTATGGAAAATTCCCTGTTTACTATGCAGCCTGTTTTTGCATGCCAAGAATATTGAGTTGATGTATATTTAGTTATAATCCAAACCATCCCCATGTTTTTATGTAACTTTTTAGTTGTGTGCATGACATGTGCATCATAGGACTTCTACAAATTCAATGGCTTGGTGAAGTTGCTGAGAATTCTCGAGTCTTATCAAATAGAGTTTTTACATTTTTTCCAATTTTTTGCTTGTTGTATCTTTAGAATTGTTTGCTGATGGGGAGCGTTATTAGGCTTGACTCAAAAAGTACCTCTTGAGGGAATCTTTTTTAATTGATTTATTTAAATCCTGCAATATCTGTCAGCGTCCAACTCATCTGAGTTGTTCAGTATTTATAAACCAAATCCTGTGCAGGTAAAAGAGTACAGAATGGAGATTCAATGAGGCTATTCCTGATATAATAGTGTTCGAGTTAACTTTTCATATGTAGTCAACATTTCTTATATTGTGTACAGTAAAATCCTTTCAGGTAAGGCTGAAGTTTGTGTCTGGGCGACTCCATTAGAAACCAAAAATCTTCTTATATGTCCAAATCCTGTACAGGTTTAAGAGTACAAGATTCAATTAGGCTATTCCTGATTAGGAGTCTTGGAGTCAACTTTTACATACAATCCAGTGCACGAGTGCTACAAACATCTTTGAAGCAAGCTTTTGTTTCATGCATTAATTCTACTTATGTTTTCAGATTCTCTTGGAATATGATGCATTTGATGACGCTTTGGATCTTCTAGATCAAGCTATCTTGGAAGGATGTGAACCTGATGTATTACTATTCAACACCATTCTTCTAAAAGCCAGTGTACGGGTAGGTATCTGTTGCTGTTCTGTCTATTTCCAATAACAATGGTATACAGTAAAATCCTGTAAGGTAAGGCTGAAAATAATGTCTGGGTGACTCCAGGGGAAATCAAAATATTTCTATTTTACTATTCAAACCAGCGCTAATATGTATTAACTACGTTTCCTTCCCTTCCTTTTCTTCTTTTTTGTTTATTGCTTTATGAAGATGTTCAATTGTCTCATGGTAGCTACTTGCTAGTTTGTTGTTTTTCTCCTTGCTTATGTTACTTCCATGAAATGATTCAGGGAAAGATTGATGTTCTCGAGATACTGATTCAGGGGATGCATCGGGAGAAGATCAAACCAGATCCATCAACTTGTAGCTATGTGTTTAGTGCATATGTTGATTGCGAATATTTTGGCACGGCAATAGAAGCCTTGCAGGTCTTGAGCATGCGAATGATCTCCTTAGATCAGGACACTGTTGAGGATTTCAGAAAGGAATTTGAGGATCTCATTTATGCTGAAGAACAAGAAGCTGAGACACGTATAGTACAGATTTTCAGAGATTCCGCGAACCTCGGTGCCGCCCTTCTCAATTTAAGATGGTGTTCCCTTGTAGGGTCCTCTATTTCATGGATGCCTGATCAGAGTCCATGGGCCATAAGACTTGCAAGCGCTCCTGCTGCCCAAACAACAGCTGTCAAGTGAATCAGCACATGATGTTTGATTGATGCTTAGTGATGGAGCTTTCTGCCGATGGGTCACTTAAACCATGAAACATGTTGAAGCCTCTTCCTTGATACCCTGGGAAGTCGGTAAGCACACAATGCAGGTGAAGTGATACCCCCAAATCGTTGGTTCTTTTGCTTGTGCAAACTGTATCTATATCCGGAGTTCCTTCTCAATTTTGTACTGTTCACTAGGGGATGTAGTTAGAAGATATTCTTTTCATAACAAAGAATAAGGAGAATTGATCTTGTCATTTAGCCTCCAAGTCATAGTCATGGTTTTTCAATTATGACAACAAGGTGACAATTGATTCAGAAAGTGACAATTTTGGCGATTTAATAAGAACATAGATGAGCTGTAATTCTCTTTTCTGGCGTAAATGTTTTTTTTTTAGTTGGTAAAGGTATAGAGGGGGTACTGTTTGCTTGTGTATTGATGTATCTCTTAATTTTGGAATATATGGCCTGCTAATTCTGGCCTATATTGGCTTTCTGGTCTTTTTATATGATGGAATGTTGCCCCGGACGTGCCCGAGTATTCATAAAGCATTTAAAATGGCTATAGTAGGAATCATACATCTTATCATTCGTTGATTAATTAGTCATCGTCATGTTTTTTTCCATTACCTTTTTTTTGTAAATTCGTCAATAATACTCTATTGAATTGTAAATATTTTTTTATGGAATCACAAATGTTGTATATTAAAACCAAACTAAAGTATCATTCCATCTAGAACATATATGGATAATAGATGATGGATTGATGGTGATATATTAGTTGCGGCTTGCTGATTTTTGCTTATTGAATTTGGTTTTTACTGATTAAAATCTGATCTTTGCTTAATAAAAGTACTTTTTTAAACATTGAAGTGAACATGACCTAATAGATAATCGGATGTATTAATAGTTAAATATGTGTAATTTATTTGCGAAAGTCGAAAATTAAAATGTAGCAAGTATTAAGAAATGTCATAGGTACCTAGTTGTACTTGTACATGCAATTTTCATTTCCAAACAAAGTGTAGCAAGTATATGTTTCCGTTTTCAATATATGGTTGGAACAACACACGAATCTATAAATATTATTAATTCAGAAGACATTGGCTCAGTTTTTTCCCCCTAAAACTGTCCATGTGGCATGTTTATGTTAAATCATTTTCCCGCCTGGCTCCTCATGATTCTAGGCTTCTAGCAGCTGACACGCTGGATGTTGGTGTCCTCCTTGGGAATAAAAATACAAAGTATAATACTGCTATAAAGGAAGTACATGTTACATTGGAAAAATACATATGGTAAAAGTAAATAAAACACTTAAAAGCAAGCTGTCAACCAATACTCCTATTCCCCATAACAAACTTAAGATGAAATTTTATCTTTTCATTAGAAAATACCTTATGTCACTTAACTTACTAGATTATTATATATTCCCCCTAAAAACTAAAGGTAAAATTTTATCTTTTCATCAGGAAATACCTCATGTTTCTTAAACTTACTAGAGTATTATATATATATATATATATATATATATATATATATATATATATATATATATATATATATATATATATATAATGGCATCCCTCTAGCTATTTACAAGCAATTTTCAGAAAAACAACTTTCAGATCAAATGTAGGGTATATAGAGGTTTTCCAGAATATGTGATACTAAGATATTATATTTTTGCTTTTTCCCGTATTAAATCAGTTTACTTGATTTTTATATCTTCAAGCTTTTCTTGGAGAATTTCCTTAAAAGATTGGCGAAATTGTTGCAGTTACAATCATCATACAATACTGAACTAGCATCATTCTCCTTACTTCACTGCTACTGCAAACATAAAGTAGCAAGAAAATCATACATAAAAAAAAAGGAGTGTATTGACAAAGGCGAGTATAGAAAGGCTCAAATCTGGCTTCAATTGCTCTTCCATTTAAGATCCAGCCCCATCTTTATTAGTATTTTGTTCAATTTCATCATGCTTTGAAGTGTGATGTTAGTTATGAAAGGAATGAGAGTGAGATTGGTGAGTTAGAAATACAATGCTATAATAATGTGCTTTGTTTTTTTCCTGTTAACTTTTTTTTGGTGGGGATATCCTATTAAGTATTAACACTTACAATTTATGAACTTTGTTTCCCTTTATGAACTTTTAATGACGGTAAAGACCTACATGAATTCCAATTTTCTTATTAAGAGAAAGGTTATTTTCTCTTAATGATGACACTTTAATAGAGCTCAATTGCAGGCTAACCCAAATCAAATTGCGATTTTTGTTACTCAATGTACATTTGATAAAGTTTTTTTTATTATCTTTTTTGATAATGAAGTTTATGTGTTTCTATGAGCATCAAACATGCTATGTTGTTTCCACATAAAAAAAAATTTAATGGTGAATATTGATCATTTCTTCTTCATTAAATATTGAAAAATTTATTCAAATAAACATGTTACCGCTCATAGCAAGTTTAGACATTAATATTTTTCCAAGACAATTATTAATACGGTGCCGCACGGGTGCTAATCTAGACATCTAGTGACCAAATACAAAACATTACATGAAACTCATCTACCCAACGACGTGCTGAAGAATGAGTTTCACAACCAACACCACATCCTCTTCCCTACAACCCGTCACGAAATTCACCCAACCAACCACCGGAAACTCGCATTGTTGCTTCGGCACGGTCATCGAATACACCGCCACCAACACCCCCGCCGCAAGATACACCGGAGATTCCACGAACATCCTCGAAATCTCATCGCTCTCGTAAATCAAATCCATAACATCGCAACACGCCTCAAAGCTAACCATTTCCCCAACCTTAGCCACTTCCTTAAGCTTCATCATCAACTCTTGGAGCACCAAAAATGTTGAGTTCTTCATCGTTCCGACCTCGAAATTCAACGAGCGCAAGAACACGATTTCAGCGTCTAAATAATCGGTTTTAGTGAAATGCTGATCTTTGATGAATTGATCGCCGATTAATTTTAGGGATTTGAGAGAGAGAGGAGGAGAATCGTAGGTTTTGCTGGCAATCCAGAGCGAGATGAGAGAGAAAAGCTGCAAATGCGGGAAATTCAAGGGTTTTTTGAGTAGCCAGTGGTTATGGCGGGAGGAAGAGAGAGAGGAGATGAAGCGAAGAGCGAAGAGAGAGAGAGCGGAGTATTTGACGATGGGAGAGAGTTTTTGTTGTTCGGCACATTGGATCAGGAACTTCACTGCTTCCAGTCGGAGTGATGATGCCGGAGAATTCTCTTCTTCGGCGGTCTTCATTGAGGAACCCAATAATTTGAACTCACACATTTTTGCAATTTATATTATACACCGGTCTTCATTGGGGGATGGTAACCGGAAATCCTCTCCCAAAGTGCCCTTAGTGGGAATCGAACTCTCAACCTTGATTATTACAATATGGTTCTCAACATTATTACATATTTACATTAATTTGAAATAATTTTATCGATAATAATGATATTTTGACTTTAACCACCTTACAATGTCAAATTTTTTTTCTTCAAATAACCTCCCTATAATTACACTTTTTTTTTAATAACTATCTTATATGACTTTTATTTTTATTACCACCAATTAATGGATTTCGTGAGAAATTATGTGTTTATAAGGCCTTACGGGTTATTAAGGCTATCTTTATATCACAACATATATGATAGCAAAATATATCATAACCTCGGGACAACGATAAGAGACGCAAGCAATTGAGATATATCCGTTAATGACTCCATCTTTGTGGTTGTGGATGAAAGATTGAGTTTGGGGGTGAGGGTACAAAATAGGTCTTGAATCCATATTTGCCCACAACTGGCCTCTACTTGTCATAATAAATTTGCAATTAAATATTAAAATAACCATGCAAGAGTTCGTTGATCAACCTAAAAAAAAATTATGCTTAGTCGGATAATTAGCGTAAAAATAATACTTTTTAGGTGATAAGTTGTTAAGAAATCCAAATTACAACATACCTAGTTGGTTGTTCAAGTTATCTTACTTAGTCGCGAATGCATTTGAGTCGGTCTTTGTCATAAAATATTTAAGTGTCGAAAAGCAATAGAATCATTAGAATGTCATTCATAATATATAAATAAGAGAGAAATAACATATTACATATATGTACAATAAACGATCAAAATAGAAGATTTGCATCATGAAAACACGATTTATAAACAATTTAGAAATTAAATAAAAGAAATACAAAGAAAAGAAGAAAAAGAATAAGATTTTGACTCCTAGATTTATATATGTGTTGTCTAGGTCTTTAAATAACGAATTGTAGGAGGAACAATCATGTTTAACCCTTTCAAAATGTTTAAAGTGCTTTATTTCGAAGTGTTCAGGAAGTGTTTTTGATGTGAAAATATGAGACAATATGCCTCGAAAATCGTCTGGAATTAAATTCTTATGTTTGGCGCAAGCTTGGACCTTGTGCAGATCGCAAGGGTCTTACCCTGACTCAGGCCTTTGTTGGGAGATAGACATGGTTATCTCCTAACTTTTCCAATTATCTTTGATTTTTTCCTTTATCTCCTAAAATCCGGTTTCATCAATTCTAAAAGACAAAAGGGTTTCATCAATTTCAAAAGATAAAATCTAGTTTTTTTTCTATTTTTCTGATTTTTAAATTTCCAAATTGATTTTATTTAAAATTCAATTAATAAGTTATTAAAGAATAATTTATTAGGCCATTTAAAAGGGTTAGAAAATCAATTTGAAATAGGCCATTTAAAATTATTTAATTGGGCTTCTTTTCTCAAATCATTTTAAATAAGACTTTTACAATGGATTTTCTCTTCCGGATCGGACCAATAAGGACGACCGTATGCATAGACGCATAAATCTATCTCCCCATTTTAGTCCGTGAAGATGACTGCTACTTCCGTCTGGGGTTTAAACCGCCATCATTAGCCTACCTTATTGTGTGAGTCAATTTATTGTGGCTTCACCTTTTTTTTCTTCCCTTCCACTTTATCAACCACATTATAACCTTCTAGCCAACAATAGCATGACCTTTTAAGACTCAACACTATGACCGCACCTCATCCTTTGAGTGTTCCTTTATTTGGCCTTATCTTTTTCTCCTTTTCACCTTAGAAACCCTATATGGAATCTTGGGTTGAAGCTCCCACTTAGTGTGATGAGATAACTTCGGAATCAAGAAATCTAGTCAAATACTTCATCAACTGTACTTTGTTGGGGGCCTTCTTCACAATTCCACACTGAATATCATAGCCTCATAGGCTCAAGCCTACTTTGTTCCTTCTCGCTTTCGAGTGAATAAACTTTTCGTGAGTTATTCTTTCTCACTTTCGAGCGAATGAGCTTTTTGTAAGTTATTCCTATCCCAGTCCCTTTCAACCAAATCAATTTATCTTGAAACGTCCCTTTCAAGCGAATGAACTTTAAAGCGAATGAATTTTTTGTAAGTTATTCTTTTCTCTCTCGCTTTTAAGCGAATGTACTTTTCGTAAGTTACTCCTTTCAAACAAATCAATTTTACCTATTCTTCTTGTGAATAAAATTTTAGTAAGTTATTCATTTCTTTCTCATTGTTGAGCAAATGAACTTTTTCTAAGTTAATCCTTCCATCTTAAAAGAGCACTTGAATTTGAATTATTTGTGTTTATGGTCCTGCAGACTTATGCTTATTTTGCAGGCCAGGAACCGATGATAAAGGAACAATTTTAGATTGCAAAACATCTAAGATTGTTCTCCGTCTCGATACTATACACTTTAACTTTTAATTTTTCAAATCTCGGTTAAAGTGGGAGCTTCTGTAAACACATAAATCTGTCTCCCCATTTTAGTACCCAATAATGACTACTACCTTCGTCTAATTGGTCCATATCAAAGAAAGACAGAAAAAGAGCCTAAAATAATATATCTAAGTCCAATTCATATTCTAACCCATTTTCCTAATCCCACTTTTGAAAACCTTTTAAAAGTAGTTTTACGAAAACTCGTTTTCTAAAACCCGTTTTCTAACCCAATTTAATTAATACAGTTAATTAATTATCTAAAATATTTTCAAATTATCTTTTATAAAATTCATATTTATCTAAAATATTTTCAAATCAGGTGGGTATGTTCTCCAAGTATTTAAAACCATCAACATTTATGGCTTTAATGTTCTCCATATGAAGCTTGAAATGGTGTTGCAAAACAGAAAACACATGCCATATAAGTAAGTAAATCAAGATAATTTCACATCAAGAGCACTAAATTGATGCATTTGTAATACCTTTGTTGATGATCTGGCAGCTTTCTAGAAATGCTCCCTATACACAACCCCTGGGAACTTGTTTTTGAAATTGCTCCAATTGTGCCTACAACAGTATCTTGTATATGCATTAGGCATTACAGTGTTGAATGCCTCCAGTGATCCCTAAAACAAAATAAGAAATATAAGTCAGTGGTTGTTGTTTAGAGTGGATTAATAAGTGAAGCTAAGGGTTTATTCATACCTTTTATCTGTCACTCATGTATGTCAGGCTCTTCTTTTCATGTACCCAAGTCACAGCATCAGCAACAGATGCAATATCCTTCCTCACTATCTCCGGGAACCATGTCCATGTCTCTGAGCTCTCTGTTTCCACCACAGCTTAAGCAACAGGGAATATGTTGTTGTTCCCATCTTTGCCAACAGGTGTGAGCAAAATCCCAAGGTATGCTCCTCTCAGGTGAGCACCATCAACACCTAGTATTGGCCTGCATCCTGCCATGAAACCCTCCTTACAAGCTTGGAGGCATATGTAAAGCCTCTAAAACACAGCAGGAGGCCTATCAATGCCTTCTACCTTAACAACTGCAGTGCTTCCTGGGTTGCATTATATAATTGTAGCAGCATGATCCCACACCTTTTCATACTCTAAACTAGCATCACCAAATATAATCTTCATTCCTCTAGCTCTTGCAAAATAGGCCTTGTAATATTTCACCTCAACTTTCACCTCCCTCTGAGCTCTTTTAATGAAGTGCTTCAACTTCCAGGATGGATCATCTCTCTAGTCCTCTGAATATCTCTCTGTAAGATATTTAGTTGTGACTTTGTGGTTAATGTGTTGATGACCACACACATGCTATGGCCTTATGCTTTAAATCTGCCAACTCTCCTAAAGCTGCAACTTCTTATAGTGCACCTTAAATCTGCACTTATTCTTCTGCTTAAAAGTGAATTTCAGAATTATGGCTCTCTTCCATGGGCAACCACACCTTTTTGCACAATATGCAGATACCCTTGTATTGTTGCTGTGGAGGTAGTCGTAGTCAAATCCTTCTTGAATGGCATAATGTTGCTGGGCCTTTCTAAATATTTTGTTTGAGGGGAATTTCAAACCCTTTGTGAGATTAATCCTCCCTTTGAAATCAGTTTGAGGGTTGAATTGTGGATATTGTGGTTCTTCATCATTTGCCCCAACCACACTCACAACCTCTCCATTGCTGTCATTCATCTCTTCTTCATCTCCTACCTGAATCATAGCTTCAGCAACTTTGAGTTCATCCTCATCTTCACCACCAACATGGTTCTTTACACTTAAACCATCTAACTTTTAGTCACCTTATCACTGATTTTAAAATCAACATTAGCATTGAACAAATCATCATCACTTAACTCCTCAAAGTCACCATCACTCAAGCAAATCTCACCATCCTCTTGTTCTGAATCTGCATCACCTTCACTCAAGCTATACTCACTCAACTCAGGTTGATCTGTGTGGTCTGATTGAGTTGGAACTTGATCCTCTGGATCTGTAAGGTGTGGTGCAATCACAGCCTCAACCTATTCTGTCAAATGTGATGGAGCTGCGCTTTTTTTATGAGCTGAATAGGTGGGAAGCTTTTGTGGACTAATATGAGGAGGTTGTATGTGTGTTGTAGTATGAGGAGGTTGGAATTATTATGTAGTATGAGGAGGTTGGATGTGTGGTGTAGTATGAGGAGGTTGGCTGTGTGGTGTAGTATTCTAGTTGTGCACAAGTAGAGTTGGAGTATTTATATTTTGGGAAGTATAGTCAGATCTAGGGTTTCCTTCAATAGTCAAACTGTTGACTATGCTATCCTGTGGTCCCCCTCATAATTGTTCAAAGATTCCCCACCAAAAGTGTCCTCCCCACTTGTATTCTCACTATTAGTATAAAATTTTACCCCGGGTCCATAGGCTAGCTTATTAACCTCCATTCGCTTTTCTTTATGAACAACATCCCTAAGCCTTATATCAATATTTCCCATGAAACAAAACCAATCAAAAACTGGCCCTCTACCACTGAACCTGAGGGAAAACACCATACAATGATACAATACATATTCATTTTAGAGAGCATCAATTGAACCCAAAAAATTTAGTCTTTTGTAATCATCAATATAAATCAAGCAAAATACCATCTTTCTTCCTAAACACATCTCAAAACATTAATCAATACAATATAATCATAAAAGAATTCAAATACACCAATTGCACTTAATTTATAAGCACCACAACTACATTTATCACTAAACAAAGAGATTGAACATATACTTTGAAAATTTCAACAGCTTCAAAATCCAATTGTGTGAAACCCATAACAATTGCTTCATAAACCATAAAAACGTACCTGGATTTTCGAACAATTTTGTTATTCCTTTTTCTTCTTCGTAGACGACTTAGCCCTAGCTTTCCCTTTAGTGATTGTTAAACAAAAAGAAAAATTAGCCCAACAACTGAAAAATTGAACCTTGTTTGTTGTTAATGCTATGCAATTTGACTAGACATGGTGTTAATTCCCCTTCAGCTTTTTGCAGAGATATTCAATGAGGGCAGAGAAGAGGAGACAAGAAGGAATAATTGTTGGAGGGAAAACCAAGAAACATTTGAGTACTGTGCAATTTTTGGGAAAAAAAAAAGTGTGAAAAAAATGTTTTTAAGGTATCATTAACTGAGTCAATGTCGGAGTGACGTCTTCGGGTTTAATATGACAAAAAAAATTGATTTAAGGTTTGTCTAAATAAAAAAAATGTTATTTTTGTAAAAAGTTGCTTATAAAAGGTTATTTCTGACAAATTTTCCTTTAAAAAATAAAACCCTAAAACCCTCTGCTGGCGCACAATAAGGTGAATAGCTATCCTGCGCTGTTGTCCGGTTATGGGTCGGAAACGAAGAACCCCGGGCAAGCTAGCAGCTCGTCGACTCCGGGGAACTCTAGTAATAAGGATCAATCATCAAAAATGTTGGCAGATGCTGTAGAGGAAACTAATGGAACAGTAACTCATGTTACTTTGGAAAAGGAAAACCCGATTCAAGCTCCGACGAGGGAAGATCTAGAGGCAGGTAATCATTTGGAAGCTGCACAACTGAAGTGGAAGAGCTTCACAGCTCTGTCTCGTATCTCTAATAAAGGTATGGGATTAAAATTTGTTCCCCCTGCTATTGTGAATGGTGCACGCATTGCTAAATTGCATAAAATTGAGGTTGAACGTCAAAGTGAATGCTGGGTAAAGACTATTGTGGTTTATGTTGTGGGTCAAAATCCAACATTAACTTTTTTTACTCAATATGTTAATACTCAGTGGAATCTGAAAGAGGAACCAACTATTTTTAAGCATGATGAAGGTTTCTTCATTATTAGGCTTAAAACTAGAGAGGAAAGGGATAATGTGTTGTTTTCAGGGCCTCACTTCACTAGTGGAAAAACAAGGAAGGGTTGCGGTCAAAACAGCCCTTTCCATAGCAGCCCTTCAATAGATAAGAAGGGCTGCGGTTTAGGCCAAAAACGCAGCCCTTATAAGGATTAAGGGCTGCGTTTTCGGCTTAAACCACAGCCCTTCTATATATGAAGGGCTGCGGTTTTAAGCCTAAACCGCAGCCCTATTAATGTGAAGGGTTGCGGTTTAAGCTTAAAAGCGCAGCCCTTCACATTCAAGTTTTTTTTTTATAAAAATAAATTGCACCCTCCACCCCCTGCCCGCCCTCGCCCCCAAAGAAGACACCCCACCCCCGCCACCCAAAGACACCCCACCCCTCGCCCCAAAGACACTCCACCCCCGCCCACCCCAAACCCCCCACCCCCCGCCCACCCCCCGCCAACCCCAAGCCAGTACACCCCACCCCCGCCCACCCCAAAGACTCCCCCACCCCCGCCCACCCCCCCGCCCCTCACCCCCACCCCCCGCCCACCCCCCGCACTCCCACCCCACCCCCCCACCCCTAGCCCACACCCGCCCACCCCCGCACCCCCCGCCCCCAACCCCGCCCCCCCCCCCACCCCACCCCCACCCCACCCCCCACCCCACACCCGCCCACCCCCGCACTCCCCACCCCCGCCCCCCCCCGCCCTCACCCCCCCCCCCCCTTCACTCCCCGCACCCCCACCCCGGGCCACCCTCGCCACCTCCTCCACCCATTTGCCCACCACCCCAAGACCCACCACCCATAGCCCACCCCGCCCACCATGGCCCCCCAACCCCACCCCCGCCCAAACCTCCCTTCGACACAAAAAAAAAACGATCAAATTGCAATAATAATCTATGACAAGTTTTTGAACGTAATATAATAATTAACTTTAAATATGTATATATTTAATAATGTGAAAAATGTACATAGAATTAATACAAACTAGTAGATGTATCATAAGCAATCATCGCAAATGTGGGACGCCAACTTATCCCGAACTTCATGTAATTCGTTTGTGGTGAAGGCCCTCAAACGTGGTGTGTTATTCATATAAACCTTGCAAAACAACCAAGGAATAAACACATAATATAAAAATTCAATCATTTACGTACCGTAGTTAGTAGTTCTAAAAATGACATATACCTTCCCGAAATTCAATCAAAAACAAATGCAAGCCTAAAACTCTACACACTAGTTATATTATACCTTATATTATCATATTGAAAAATAAAATGGAGTTAAATGAAGCGATAAGTACGAATTTGACGCGAAAAGGCAAAAATAGGCCTAAAATGCCCTTTTCGTTCCCAAAATTCAACCTACAACAATTGCAAACCTAAAAATCTACACAATAGTTACATTATGCCTCATATTATCATGTTAAAAATGAATTTGGGGTTAAATGACTCGATAAATACGATTTGGAAGCGTAAAAGGCAAAAATAGGCCTAGAAATGACATTTTCGTTCCCAAATATATGCATGTGCTACTTTGGTTTCTAAACCAATTAATACTTATTACCAATCGATCTAATCTAAACTAACATATACTAATAAGTTACATACCTTTTGAAGATCATCGGCGTTAGTGCACTTGGTTGACGATATCGAACATGTACCTCAGCACGTAATAGCCACATGCAAGTCCATCTTCTTGTTGCGGACACTAAATGTTCACCAAAGGATGCATCCAATGACATTCATGTTAATTAGATGTGTAGTATGTGGCTAAAAGTGTTTCTATATAAGGACAAATAAATTAGTCATGTTACCTCGACTGATATCCAAACAGGAACTTTTGGTGCTCGAAGTCCTGTTGCACTAATATGCTTCATCACACTACATCAACAACATTATTATAAGATTAGATGTACTAACTGTTTATATATTTAAAGATGATGAATAATGTGTAATATTAATAAGTGCGCATATATTGAGTTTCGATTAGGCTACCTATTTAACAATGATTTGATTAGTAAGGTTCGTGGTGGTTGTCGACGCAAAGAATCAAAGTGGTAGACTTCGTTACGTGACAAACATATCGCAAGCAGGTGTCCAATGAGCCCTACAACAAGAAAATATAGTTATTATTAATCGTAGAACAATTAATAGGTCAATTTAAGTATCGAATAATAAAAGTAAAGCGAGTTTAACAAGCATACTTTTCAATATAAGGAACAAGAATGATCTGATGATATCCAAAACGAGATGATGCTTTGAAACTCATGTCGAGATACTCTTTCACTTCGGCTTTGTTTTGTAAGCAATTGTCATCTCGTATTATGTTTGGACATAACCAACCAAACATTGCACTAGATGTTGCAATCAATTCATTGTACAATAACCTGAGAAATTATATTGATTATATTAAAAGTAAACCAACAATTACTTATTATGGATTTGAAAACTACTTAAGGCATATATATGTATATGTATATTTAATTTATATACTTATGTATTACCTCATGAATGTTTGTATCATGGAAACATTCAACTCTACCCCACATAAGAATTCTTTAATATCAACCTTCGAAATGAATGTCGATGAGTCCTCAAGGTAGTGGAATTGTTGCTCCCCCAAAGCAACCTCAAGTGCGCTTTCATCGGGTAAATCGCTAGCGCACTCATGTAACCAAAAGCATGGCGTAGTAAGGCTCCGCACCACCTCTGGATCGATAATAAGTGGATTTTTTGCCTTAGAAACATTTCCCGTCACCACATTTCGTTCACCTTCATCACGTAAACTTGCTTTCTTATAAGGTGAACATGCCTTCTTTCCCTTCCTGGCATGTGAGTCGGCCTTCCCCCAAACCTAGTATTTAGTTAAAAGTAAAGATATTACTGACTATCATAGGAACTATAAAAGAAAACACGCATATATATATATGAATGTTAATCATTTTACCTCATCTGAAAACCGCACCAATGCACGTGGCCACAGAACATAACTGCCAAGGGCATCATTTAGTAACTGTAGACCAACTTTTGGCTTCGGCAGCGGAAGAGGTAATTCTTCGAAACCTGACACAATTTCATTGAGGGTGACCACATAGTGATTATGATCCATTAACTGGTTATGCAATCGTACTCGGTCACTAGGGGGTTGTGCATGGCCATGAGCTACGAGGATGAAACTATCTTAACCATCTCCTCGAGCTAATAGTTCACATGGTGTCTCTTCCTGTAAATAAAACTCTATTTATAGTTAGTCTATGAAACAACATATATATAGTAAGAATTTCATGCATTTAAGAACGTAACAATAGTTGTTTAGAAAAGCAAAGGGATTAAGTGATTACCTTCAACTCGGGTCCTACAGGTGGATCAGGCTGGCTAGGTGTAGTATCACTACCCTTCTTGAATGCAGCAAAAGTCGGTAAACCCATTTGTTCCAAAATGGCGTTGAAGTTATGGGTCATCTCCTCCCTTAGCTCCTCCCGAATTGCAGCTTTCATAGCCTCCACATCTACTGACGCTGTCGAATTCACACTACTTACACTTGATTTTGTCGCTGTAGTGTATTGATCACCATATACCTTTCTCAAACCGAGGCGGACACCTCCAACGCCCCTCACGCGTCCACTGTGGTCCGGTCCTAAAGTTTCGTGCAATGCATCAATGTGTCCTTTAGGAGTGAACTCACCAGTTGCCTCTTTTTCCTTCAAGCCAATCTACATAAGTATAAGAGAGAAATGCTTGTGAGCACAAAAGTTATATTATATATACCTTATATAACCATATAATATGTACTTACAATGGCGTTGGCTATCTGTTGTGTTCCGGGGTCAGGCAAGACTCTGTTTCCCTTTGCATCAACCCCATGCATCGAACACCACCAATCGAGGACTTTATCTGGTTGTCGAGGCTGTGCAACTGTCGTCATTGAGCCACTCCCCGTTGCCGTTGTCGACCCTATTGTGGGGTAATGGCTGAACATCCACTTCTCTCTCGCCTCATTGTACGAATGAGCACCCAAATGATGATAATACTTCCTAGCTTTTGCACTCGAGCTACTTTTCTCACGACTTGCCTAAAACACACAATTATAAACAAAGGTTATCTACGTACGGTGCTATACAATAATACTGGATCTAAGTTTACTAAGTCTTAATAAAATATTCTTACAATTGCTTGTGGGGTTGTTTTCTTGGCAACAAATGCTTCCCACTCTTCAGGTTTGATAGTTTTCCATATTTGAAATGGTAATTTGGATGGTGCAGCTGATGTTTCCGGTGAAGCCTCAGGATCGGCTTGTGTTTCTCCGCCGTAGATGTTCTTCTTCTTTGTACCTACTACTTTCCTCCGCTTAGTGATCCACCCAGACACTAACTTAGCCTTGAAATCTCTGAATCTCTGGGCAACCGCGGATAGAAATACATTCTTCTTGGCTTCATCATCTTCGATATTGAATTGATTCTACAAAAAACGCAGTTCACAAATTAGTTTTCGCAAATGTTGTAATTTATATGCTATAAGTAATATTACACATATATTTAACTAAATAATTAAGAAACTACACGTTATTGTACTTGAAGCTTACCATGGTATCTTCCCATAGACACCGCTTCAATCCCTCGGGCACCTCTTTCCATGAGTGCAAAATGGAGAGTTTATGCATGCAAATGCCAACTTGCATGCCATACTTTTGACACCACTTTCCACAAGGTTGACCCATGCTATCGTACTCCAAAGTCATATTTGTGTGTTTCCCTAGTGACTTTGTAGGTCCCCTTCCTTTTCTCTTTTTAGTCGCCAATGACTTCCTAGGCATTTGTGCATTTATATCTTCACGGCGAAATCGAAACAATTTACCCCGTTCCTTTCTTGCATCGAAAGACTCATCCTCGGTAGTGTGTTCAGCACCACTTGTGGTGTTATCCGTATGCACATCCGCCATCTCCCTGAAATTGTACAAATAATGCATTAATATAACAAAAAATTAAAATTAACATTGCCACTAAGGGGGGTGGGGTGTGGGGAGGGGGTTACGTGTGCAAGGGGCAGCGGTGCGGGGGGGAGGGACGTGTGCGGTGGGGGGAGGGGTTATGCGGGGGGGGGAGGGAGGTGCAGCAGGGGGGAGGGAGGGGGCGTGCGGTGGGGAGGGGAGGGCAGCAGGGGGGAGGGGCTGTGCAGTGGGAAGGGTAGGGGCTGGGCAGTGGGGGAAGGGAGGGGGGCAGGCGGTGGGGGGAGGGGGCTGTGCGGGGGGAGGAGAGGGACGGGCGGTGGGGGGGGGAGGGAGGGGGCAGCAGGGAGGGGGGGAGGGGTTGTGCCGGGGGGAGGGAGGGGGGTGTGCGGTGGGGGAGGGGAGGGACTGTGCGGTGGGGGGGAGGGGATGTGCAGGGGGGAGGGGGTGTGCAGGGGGGGGGAGGTGTGCAGGTGGGGGGGGGGGGGGGTGCGTGCGGGGGGGAGGGTTGTGCGGTGGGGGGGGGGGGGCAGCGGGGGGAGGGGAGGGGGTTGTGCGGTGGTGGGGGGGGGCGTGCGGGGGAGGGGAAGGGTGTGCAGTGGGGGGGGGGAGGGGCTATGCGGTAGGAGGGGGAGGGGCTGGGCAGGTGGGGGGGAGGGGGCTGTGCGGTGGGGGGGAGGGGAAGGGCAGCGGGAGGGGGGGAGGGTGCGGTGGGGGGGAGGGGAGGGGAAGGGGCTGTGCAAAGGGGGGGGCAGGGGAATTGGACCCGATAAGGCTAAAATAGGCCAAAAATGCCCTTTTCGTTCCCAAAATTCAACTTACAACAATTGCAAACCTAAAAATCTACACAATAGTTACATTATACCTCATATAATCATGTTCAAAAAGAATTTGGCGTTAAATGACTCGATAAGTACGAATTGGACCCGAAAAGGCAAAATTTGGCCTAAAATGACCTTTTCGTTCCCGAAATGCAATCAAGAACAAATGCAAGCCTAAAAATCTACACAATAGGTACATTATATCTCATATAATCTTGTTCAAAAAGAATTTGGGGTTAAATGACTCGATAAGTACGATTTGGAAGCGAAAAGGCTAAAATAGGCCAAAAATGCCCTTTTCGTTCCCAAAATTCAACCTACAACAATTGCAAACCTAAAAATCTACACAATAGTTACATTATACCTCATATAATCATGTTCAAAAAGAATTTGGCGTTAAATGACTCGATAAGTACGAATTGGACCCGAAAAGGCAAAATTTGGCCTAAAATGACCTTTAATTTTCGTTCTCGAAATGCAACCAAGAACAAATGCAAGCCTAAAAATCTACACAATAGGTACATTATATCTCATATAATCATGTTCAAAAAGAATTTGGGGTTAAATGACTCGATAAGTACGATTTGGAAGCGAAAAGGCTAAAATAGGCCTAAAATGACCCGAGAATCAGGTCACATGGCAATGGAATGACCATCACCGGTAGCGGCGAAGTTAGAAGTGTTATAAATGTGGAGAGCACCAGATGGGCTTTCGATTGCCATGTGACCTGACTCTCCACATTTACAACACCCCCACCACCACCGCCACTACTGCCCCCCACTGCAATCCCTCATTGCCATGTAGGCGTAAAATGACCTTTAATTTTCGTTTTCGAAATGCAACCAAGAACAAATGCAAGCCTAAAAATCTACACAATAGGTACATTATATCTGATCTCATATAATCATGTTCAAAAAGAATTTGGGGTTAAATGACTCGATAAGTACGATTTGGAAGCGAAAAGGCTAAAATAGGCCTAAAATGACCCGAGAATCGGGTCACATGGCAATGGAATGACCATCACCGGTAGCGGCGGAGTTAGAAGTGTTATAAATGTGGAGAGCACCGGATGGGCTTTCGATTGCCATGTGACCCGACTCTCCACATTTACAACACCCCCACCACCACCGCCACTACCGCCCCCCACCGCAATCCCTCATTGCCATGTAGGCGTAAAATGACCTTTAATTTTCGTTTCCGAAATTCAACCAAGAACAAATGCAAGCCTAAAACTCTACACAATAGTTACATTATACCTCATATAATCGGTCACATGGCAATGGAATGCCCATCAGCTGGTAGCGGCGGAGCTAGTGAGAAGTGTTACAAATGTGGAGAGCATTCCATTGCCATGTAGGCGTAAAATGACCTTTAATTTTCGTTTCCGAAGCCTAAAAATCTACATAGTTACATTATAAAACAAAAAAGAAAATGAAAGATAGTAGTGATACCAAACATGTGTTACAACTTACAACAATGCCTTCACAACAATGCCTCACCCACCCCTATCCACCCTCCCCCCCCCCCCCCCGTCCAAAGATCCCCCGCCCTCCCCCCCACCCCATGCCCAAAGATCCCCTGCTCTCCCCCACCCCATGCCTAGCCTCCCCAGCCCTCCCCCACCCCCTTTCCAAAGCATCCCCCGCCCTCCCCCACCCCATGCCCAGCCTCCCCACCCTCCCCCACCCCATGCCCACCCTCCCCCGACCATCCCCACCCCCTTTCCAAAGATCCCCCGCCCTCCCCCACCCCATGCCCAGCCTCCCCCGACCTTCCCCACCCCATTTCCCAAGCATCCCCTTCCCTCCCCCACCCCATGCTCGGCCTCCCCAGCCCTCCCCCACCCCCTTTCCAAAGATCCCCCGCCCCTCCCCCACCCCATGCCCAGCCTCCCCAGCCATCCCCCATCCCCAGCCCAAGACCCCCACCCCCTACCCACCCTCCACAAGCCCCTCTCCCCACCCCCCTACAATCGGTTTTTACAACACAAAATAGAAGAGAAATTAAATAAAACAAAGAGGAGAGAGAGTGAGAGGGGAATTACCGACAATGCAGTAGTGGTGGTGGTGGTGGCGTCAAGGCGCGCTGAGAGAAGAGATGAAGAAGAAGGAGCTCAGGCAACGCTGAGAGAAGAAAAGAAGAAGTGTGCACCGGCGATGGGACGGCGCTCCGGCGATGTGTCGGTGCTCCGGTGATGGCAGTGCGAGTTAGTGTGAGGGAGAGGAGTGAGTGTGCGAGTGAGTGTGAGGGAGAGGGAGAGGGGTGGGCTGAGTGTGCGAGGGAAATTTGCGAGTGAGTGCTACTGTGTGTTGCGCGCAAAACTCAAAGGTTGAAATGGGATAGGAAGGGCTGCGCTTATCCTAGAAAACGCAGCCCTTCGTGTATGAAGGGTTGCGGTTTCTAGGATAACCGCAGCCCTTCACATAAAGGGCTGCGGTTAGCCTTAAAACCGCAGCCCTTCATACTCCATGAAGGGCTGCGTTTCAAGTTTAACCGCAGCCCTTCATACAAGAAGGGCTGCGTTTTTAATAAAACGCAGCCCTTCCTTTTTTTTCCCCTAGTGCTTATTCTTTGAAAAGCCAATGATTGTTAAGCATTGGTGTGCAAATTTTAATTTCCATGATGAGATACTTAAAGTTATCCCTATTTGGGCAAAGTTCCCAAACTTACCTTTAAATTGCTGGGGGGAGGATTCATTGAGTAGAATTGGCAGTTTACTTGGGATTCCTATGGCCTTGTTCTTTTGGACTTATTTTCAGTAAAAATAAGTAAAAATAAGTTCAGTTCAGCAAAAATAAGTTCAGTTCAGCAAAATTAAGTAAAAATAAGTTCAATTCAGCAAAAATAAGTTCAGTTCAGCAAAAATAAGTTCAGACTTGTCTGATGTTGTAATTATTATTTTTGTTTTCAATATTACTATAATATTGTTATTATTATTAATATTATAATTATGATAACGATGAATTTGTATTTTTTTTTTTATTTTTTTATTTTTTTTATTTTGATTATTTTTTTTATTTAGTATTTATTATTTATTATTTATTATTTCTTATTTATTATTATTTTTATATATTATTATTTTTATTATTTTTTATTTTTTATTATTATTATCATTATTATTTATTATGATTATAATTATTATTTATTATTTATTATTTATTGTTTATTATTTATTATTTATTATTTTTATTTATTTTTTATTATTTATTATTTATTTTTTATTATTTATTATTTATTATTTATTATTTATTATTTATTATTTATTATTTATTATTTATTATTTATTATTTATTATTTATTATTTATTATTTATTATTTATTATTTATTATTTATTATTTATTATTTATTATTTATTATTTATTATTTATTATTTATTATTTATTATTTATTATTTATTATTTATTATTTATTATTTATTATTTATTATTTATTATTTATTATTTATTATTTATTATTTATTATTTATTATTTATTATTTATTATTTATTATTTATTATTTATTATTTATTATTTATTATTTATTATTTATTATTTATTATTTATTATTTATTATTTATTATTTATTATTTATTATTTATTACTTATTATTTATTACTTATTATTTATTATTTATTATTTATTATTTATTATTTATTATTTATTATTTATTATTTATTATTTATTATTTATTATTTATTATTTATTATTTATTATTTATTATTTATTATTTATTATTTATTATTTGTTATTTATTATTTATTATTTATTATTTATTATTTATTATTTATTATTTATTATTTATTATTTTTTATTTATTATTTATTATTTATTATTTATTATTTATTATTTATTATTTATTATTTATTGTTATTATTATTATTTATTATTATTATTTATTATTTTTATTTATTATTTTTTATTTATTTATTATTTCTATTATTATTTATTATTTATTATTTATTAGTTATTATATATTATTTTTTTATCATTATTATTATTATTCTTTATTATTTATTATTATAAAATAATAAAATAATAATAATAAGTATATATATAATATTATGTTAATGCAGTGTAGTTCAGCAAAAATAAGTTCAGTTCAGCCAAAATAAGTTCAGTTCAGCAAAAATAAGTTCAGTTCAGCAAAAATAAAATAAGTTCAGTTCAGCCAAAATAAGTTCAAAAGAACAGGGCCATATGTATGCTGATGAATGCACTAGTAAGGGTTTAAGGGTTTCTTTTGCTCGTGTTCTGATTGAGTTAGCTGTGACCCAAGATATCCCTAGAGATGTGGCTGTGAAGGATCCTAATGGGAATGTTTTCAAACAAAAAGTGGTATTTGACTGGTTACCACCTTTCTGTAAGAAATGTCAAAAGGTAGGCCATAATTGTAATGTTAAAATTACAAATATTGGTCCTACTAAAGTTACTCAGAAGTGGGTGCCTAAGAAAGGAGCTGAAGTTGGTAAGAACATAGATGTTGCTATCCAAGAGATAAGCTTAGAACTAACTATTGATGTAACTGAGGAAGTAATGGATTCCACTGAAGTGATTCCAACTCACTCAGCTGACCCTATTACAGTTGATACCATAACTTCTGTTTCAACACCTGCTGCTGCTCAGGATAAAGAGACAGAGGATGGTGGGGCTTGGAAAATGGTTACAAGAAAGAACAAAGATAAAGGGAAAAGTGTTCAAAGTGGGGTACACTTACAGTTTGGCTCAGGATTGCCTGGGGTGCTAGGGGACCTAACCCCTATATGTCATACTGATTATGACAAGTTGGAATGTAAAGGGTATGAATGACCCCTTCAAAGTGAAGGAAATTAAAAGATTTCTTCATTCTCAACATGTTACCATTTGTGCATTGCTGGAAACAAGGGTCAGGCTTCATAATAAAATGAAACTTCAGAAGAAATTGGGTGATAAGTGGAGCTGTATTTGCAACTATGATGCTTCTCCTAGAGATAGAAGTTGGTTAGGCTAGGTGAAGAGTGAAGTTAAAGTGGTGGTTAAGTTCTCTTCAGAGCAATTGATCATTGTTGAAGTCCAAGCTAGTAATGGGTCTCATCTGTTTCACTTTGCTGCTGTATATGGGATTCACACAATTCAAATCAGGAAGAGTCTTTGGTCAGAGCTTGGTAATTTTATTACCAGTATTTAGACGCCTTGTATCATGATGGGAGACTACAATGATGTGAGTCATGCTGTTGATAGATTACAGGGGACTGATGTGAGTCATGCTGAAACAGTTGACTTTGGCAACTTTATGGTTGATAATCAGTTGGCTAAAGCTCCCTCTGTCGGTTCCTTTTACTCTTGGAATAATAAAGGTCTTGGTATGAATAGAATCTCAAGTAGAATTGATAAAGCTATAGTCAATTGTGCTTGGATTGCTCTCTATGCTGATGTTACTGTCAAGTACCTTCTTACTGGTGTTTCAGACCACACTCCTCTTTTATTTGCTCTGGAAAGTTCTCAGAATGAAGGGGGGAGACCATTTAGGTTTCTCAGTTTTCTGGCAGATCAAGATGGGTTTATTGAAGTTGTGCAAAGAGCTTGGGGTTCTACTTATTGCAATTATAAAATGAAGAATGTTTGGGAGAAGTTGAAGGCTGTTAGGCATGCTCTTAAGGATTTTCATGCCAAAAGTTTTTCCAAAGCTCACTGTAAAGTGGAGGATCTTAGGAAAAAAACTAGCTGCTATACAAGTTTTGCCTGATGTGCATTCTGATGAAACTTTGCAAGCTGAAGAAAAGGATACTCTGGAGCAATTAAAGAAGTGGTCTCACATTGATGAGAGCATTTTGATGCAGAAATCCAGAATAAATCGGTTATCTATGGGAGATTCCAACTCCAAATTTTTCTTTACAACTGTCAAGGTGAGAAATGCTAGGAATAAGATTTCATTGCTGCACAATTCTCAGGGAGTAGTGTTGACTGAAACTCAAGACATTCAAAATGAAATCAAGCAGTTTTATATGAAGTTGCTGGGATCTAATTCTGATAATTTGGAGGCTAATGTCTTAGGGTGGTCAGAAGTGGTCCAAGATTGACTCAACATGCCTGTGAGTGATTAATTCAACAGGTAACAACAGAAGAGATTGATCAAGCCTTAGCTGCTATTGATGACACGAAGGCTCCAGGCTTGGATGGATTCAATGTTGTTTTCTTTAAAAAAAGTTCGCACACTATTAAATATGATGTGTATAATGGTGTTCTGGAATTATTTGATACTGCATTCTTTCACAAGCCTATAAATAGCACTGCACCTTAGTTCCAAAAGTGGAAAATGCCATCTTTGCAAAAGACTACAGACCTATAGCCTGTTGTTCTATAGTCTACAAATTGATCTCTAAGATCTTAACTAGTAGACTTCAACAGGTTATTACTGAGGTGGTGAGTTGCTCTCAAACTGGATTTATTCCTGGTAGACAGATTGCAGATAATATACTTCTGGCTACTGAGTTGATTAGGGGTTGTAACATAAGTCATATGTCCCCTAGATGTGTCATTAAAGTTGACATTAGGAAAGCATATGACTCTGTTGAATGGGTATTGTTGGAAAGTATGATGAAGGAGTTGGGTATTCCTTTTCAATTTATTAAACGGGTAATGGCATGTGTTCAATCTGTGTCTTACTCTATCTTATAAAATGGAATTCCTACAGGCCCTTTCCTTGCTAAGAAAGGTTTGAGACAAGGTGATCCCTTGTCTCCTTTTCTGTTTGCTTTGAGTATGGAGTATCTTAGTAGGTGTTTGGGAGTGATGAGTAGTAATCTTGAGTTCAACTACCATCCTAAGTGTAAGAGAATTCAGCTCACTCACTTAATGTTTGCAGACGATTTGCTTATGTTTGCTAGAGCACACCATAGTTCAGTTGAGAAAATGATGGAAGCTTTCCATAAATTCTCCAAGGCTTCTGGTTTGGAAGCAAGTAATGAAAAGAGTTGTATTTACTTTTCTAGCATTACTCAGGAGGTGGCTTATCAGCTGGCTAGTAATATCCAAATGCCTATATATTGTTTCCCTGCCTTTTAGGTATCTTGGTGTGCCTCTAGTAGCTAAGAAGCTAAATTTCTCTCAATGTAAGCCTCTGATAGACAAGATCACAGCAAGGGCTCAAGGATGGATGGCACATTTTCTCTCTTATGCTGGCAGAATTCAGCTAGTGAAGTCTATTCTTGGGAGTATGCAGAATTATTGGGCTCAAATCTTTCCTCTTCCTAAGAAATTGATTAAAGCTGTGGAAACAATCTGTAGAAGATTCATTTGGACAGGTGTTGTGGATAATTCAAGGAAGGCTCCAGTGGATTGGTCTTACATTCAACATCCCAAATCTGCTGGTGGTTTGAATGTGGTGGATGTGGTGCTTTGGAACAAAGCTGCTATATTAAAATTATTGTGGGCTATAGCTTTTAAACAAGATAAGCAGTGGGTAAGGTGGGTCAATGCCTACTACATCAAGAGAAGTAATGTGCAAGATGTTACTGTGAGCAGTTTCATCTCTTGGATTCTTAGGAAGATTATTGCAGCAAGAGACCTTATGGTAAGAGTTGGAGGATGGAGTACAGTTAGTACTCAACATTCTTTCAGCATTAAGAAAACCTACAAGAAGCTTCAAGAAGATTGTGTAAAGGTAGACTGGAGAAGGTTGGTGTATAATAACAAAGCAACCCCAAAGAGCAAATTCATCCTTTGGCTTTCCTTACTTAACAGATTATCAACTGCAACTAGGGTAAATCAGTGGAATTTAGATTTTAGCCCTTTATGTAAAATTTGTGATCAGAAGATGGAAAGTACTCAGCACCTGTTCTTTAATTGTTCTTACAGTACTGAAGTTTGGAAACAAGTGTTGAGTTTTATCAACTGTCAACCTCAAATTGATGCTGTGGAGGAATTAGCTATTGCTATTAAGAAGGCTAGAAGTAAAAAGAGTAAAGATAAGGTGTATGTAATGTTGTTTATTGAGTTTGTTTATGCAATTTGGTTGCAGAAGAATAGCAAATTTTTAAAAAACTCTCTAATGAGTCCTAGTGTTCTTGTCAAGGACATCATTTTTAGAGTTTCCTGTAGATGTAGTGATCAGGAAAGGCTTAAGCTGATTCTTTGATGTGTGTTGTGTGGTGTTGTTGGTGTTAAGGCAGCTTGTTGCTTTAACTCCTTAGTTTGTAAATCTTTTTTGGTTATCAATAACTATTTTGAATTGCCAAAAAAAATATGAATAATTTGTTAGGAAAACTACTTATGAGATGGAGGGAGTAAAAATTTGAAAGTGTTGAGTTAACAGTGAAATCTATTGTTGAGCTAATAGTGAAGTCCGCCGAAATGGACTTTCACTTGACATGCATTTAATGCATGTTGGGAAAGTTTCTTCCATTCGCCTCATTTGTTGAACTTGTGCGAATGTACACAGTAAAAAAAATTTCCTATAAATATACCATCATTGTAAGAAGTGAATTTGCTCATTCATGTATAATACATTCTATTGATATATTTCTATTAGTACTTCTCTCTATTATATATTTCTCACAACACGTTATCAGCACGAGTTTGCTACCGAAAAAAAATTAAAGGTATCTATAAAATCTTTACATCCCAACTGTTTCAAGTTCTAAACTTTTTTCTCCAAGCCCAACCCTTTACTATCCGAACATGGATCAACAAAGTAACGGGATTAACATTGTTTTACAGAATGTCTCTGTCTCGGGTGTTTATTTTTGGATAGAGCGAAACAATGTGCCATTCACTATCAACCCATTGAGGGAAACTGTAAGACAGCCCCGACCCAATAACCTCAACGATGGTATAAATACCTATACCGGAGAAAACCCACAAACCCCTGTTCCAAACACCAATAATAACCCTCCTATACAACCAACTGAAAATCAACCTCCACCAAGTAATAAAAGAAATAAGGATGAACAGGAATGAACTAGTAGTAAATGTCACCATGCCACTAACCGAGAAAATAAATAATTTGATAATAACGTCACCTTCATGGAGGGCAAGGAAATTTTATTTTACGTTTTTTTTTTTTGCTCTTGAACCACCTATATGGACAGGTTAATTTTTTTTTTGAACTTGCCGCCTATATGGACGGCCTAGTGAAGTGATAAAATTATTATCTCTTACACGTGCAATAATGTTATATGTATGCAGGAAACAAGCATTCATAACACTATTATATATTACTGTCTCTAATCTTCTATTTTATATCACCATTTTACCAACATGCATAAATTGCTCTAATATATATTTGCCAATTAAATGATCTTAAAATTTTATTATATTCTATATTTTAAACTGTAGATAAATTGCACAGTTTGGGATAACCCTCTATAAAAGCGGATTACCCATCCCCATTTTCACCACACATCCCTTATCTTCTTCCAACTTTTATCTAAACTCACAAAAAAATTCTTCTTCCTCAATCTTTCGGCCACCATGTTCAACTCCGACGACAACCGTCCTCCACCCTCATCTTCTTCTTTTTGAGGAGGATTTTAGAAAAATAAGGCTCTACTTATTCCTTGTACCTGTTTTTTTTTTCCTTCTCATTGCATTAATAAATATCTCCTAATACACAAGTAGGAGACAAAAAAAAAATTCTATCTCCCAGGAAAAATGACGAAAAATGCACATGAATATCATTTTTTTTCTTAAAGTGCATTTTAGGAAGTCTTTCTTTTTCTCACTCGCTGTTTTTTTTTTCTATTTTTAGCATTTTTTTATTTTTTTCTTCATTAATATTGTACACTATTTTAGTATTTTTTCTGTTTGTATTGTTATAATGATATATATCAGGGGAAGATAATATATATGATTTATTATCATTTACTAATTTCAAATATTTACATGTTTGTAGTAAAAAAATGGGAGTGTTATTTTACTAGGAACAATACAAGAGGAAGGTGAATCGTATTTGTAGAAATAAACTTAAATTTTTTCGAAATTATAAACTTTAAACAAAGAAACAAGCTAAAGGAACACAAGAACTTTTTACGAGGAAAAACTTCTTGGGCCCAACAAGAAGAAACAACCTCGACCACTAGGGATTTTAAGCTCAACACATCCACTAATTAGGCTAAACAACTTTGTTACAACATAATTCTACTCACGGGCCACACCTTGAGTTCCTAAACTCAAGTTCCTTAACAGCTGTTCCCTTAACAGCTGTTCCACTCAACTTCACTTGAAGTTTTCTCACTTTAACTCGCTTCACTCAAAGCTTCTCTCTTACAGAACTTCACTCAAAGTCCCTTTACCCCAAAAACCAAAATTACAATGATCAATAATAGCTTAGTGGAATTAGAGTAAGAAGGCAAAGAGCAAATGGCTTTTATGAGAGAATGAAGGCGATGACACTTTACTTAGTTAAACTCACTAAATCACTTGGTCAGTCATAAATTGGAACTTAATTAAACATTAGTATATATAGTGGTGATAACTTAGAACGTGGGATTAAATCACGTGTTAGTGGTAAGAAATATTTTCCCATGATGTTCCTCAAACAAAGGAACACGTTCCTTTTTACACCCATGATCTCCATGATCTCTGTTAAACGTGGGAGATGGAAATGTTACTGCTCCCTTAATTTTAGCAACCACTAAAGCAGTAATTCAAAAATCTGATTTAATTAAAACGTATTTTAAATAATATCACCAAAATATAACCATTTTACCAAAAATATTATTTTTAAAATATTTTTCATAAAACTGAAAACGATATTTATTATCTTATAAAAATAAAATCTTTTCCTTAAAAAAATTTTCCTTAAAATCAGATTTTTTTTACTTAAATTAAAAGGTTTCCTAGAACTAGGCATAAATCACTCAAACAACATTATTAACCGTTGTACTGCTTCATCCTATGTCTAAGTTCCTTTTAATAGTTAGTTCCTTTAACTTAATATGACAGTGCTAGTTCGTATGTTCCTTACAAAGGAACAAACACTCATTCTCATTTTAATTTGCCACAGTTCCTTACCATTCTCACTCGTTCCTTTACATTGGAACTAGAAACAAAAAGCCTCGCTTTGGTCTTCTTGCTCCAATGGTTCTCCAATACCAAATCTTTGAGCATCTTCACTTAGTCTTCAAAATCCAATCTTGATTTCTTCTTTGACTTAGTATTCTCTTTGCTCTTTTTATTGATACCTTGTAAAATTCATTCACTTAACAACTTGTTAGTTCAATACTTAGTTTGCATCTTTGTTCCTTTGTCATCATCAAAACTAGCTAGGGTTCAACAATTCCTCCCTTTTTGATGATGATAACAAAGTTACAAACTAAGGAAAACAACAAATAACATAAGAGAATGAAAAAGATAATAATTTATATAATTTTATTAAGGCAGATTAAGGATTTAAAATTTTCATTTTTCAACTTTAGTTTGTTCCTGGTATCTTTTTCCCCTTTGTCATCGTCAAAAAGATCAAACTCGTGGTGATTTTGGGAAGACTGATAGTGACAAGACCTTTAGACCATTAACAAGCACCAAAAAAAATGGTTAAGCTAGGAATTTCAAAAGTTAGACTTGCTCAAACATCAATCACATAATACTAGCCATTCCAAGTAAGAAATTATGCAAACAAATCACAAACGAAGACAATTATAGCACTTGTTCCATTAAAGTACAAAAGATAAAAAGGAGGAAAAGAAAAGAAACAAAAGCTAAGAGTTCATGTTCCTTTAAGAGAAACAGGAACTAGACATTAGGAAGGGAAGGGGAGTTGTGTTCCTCTACTACTTCTTCTTCAACCACTTCCTCCAACTTCTTCATAACCTCTCCATGATGTCCATCAAGTTGCTGCTTCAAAGTGTTAATTGCTTGGGCCATCATCTCCATATTTTTTTGTTGTTCTATCACCGTATCACTAAGGACTTTCATTAGACCCATCTTCTTGTCAGTTTTATCATCCAAAGTCCAGTGTAGGTGATTGTAGAACTTGATCATATGCTGAACAGGGAGACATACTTCATTTACCTAACCAAAATCATCTGAAGGAACTTGTTCCTTTCCCTTTGAACCAAAGTTGGTAGGTGGTTTGGGTGGAGGAGCTGGGGTGTTGGCTTGGGATGGTCCAGCTGTTCCTGTGAGAGGAACAGAAGGTGAAGTGGTGGTGTAAAGAGAAGGAAGAAATGGAGGTTGTGGTGGAAGGTCAGTGGATGTAGAGGAGAAAGGATTTGGTTCATTCATTGCAACCTTCATCTGTTCATAACTGGAAGGAACAATGAAGGAGGAGGGAGAAATGGAAGGGATGGTATTTAGGGTAATCGGTATTTTTGGTGAAGATGGAGGAGTGGGTTCCTTGGGTGAGTTTTTCGGCAGTTCCTCTATATTAGATAGGACTAAAGGAGAGTCCTCATTTGAAGGAACAAATGCAGTTTTGGTAATCCACAATCTAGAACTTTGCCTAACTCTTTTAGGAACAGCAGGGGTAGGCTTTTTGGCAACAGTTTTGCACCTCTTGGGTGGTTGTTCCTTTGGTTCAGTAAGGGCAGGAACATGTTCCTCCAGAATTACTTCCACTTGTTCCTCTTCTACTGCCTTAGGCAATTTTCTCTTATGTGAGGAAATAGAAGCAATTCTCCCTTGTGTCAAAATCCCTTCTTGGACAGAGAGGTCCAAGCCATACAAAGTCTTTTCATTCAATATATAACCTTGTTTAATTCCCAAGGTAGGCAAACCAGTGGTCTTGACTTTGAAGTGAGAAAGAAGAGAGGTGATCAAAGCACCATAACCAACAACACAATGATTCTCTATACAGTGAGTAAATTGTTGGATAAACATAGAGGGAAAGTTAATTTTGATGTGGTGGTTAAGGCAAAACATGTAATACATATCTAGGAGACCCACTTCATTCCTCTTTTCAGTTCGAGGAATGAGTGCTCTCCAAACAAGATTAAACAAGATTTTGTGTACTGGGGAGAGAAGATTATGGTTGATCTTAGTTTGGTCAGCAGTTCATCCAAAGGATTCAACAATATCATCCTGGGAGAAATTGGAAAAGGAAACAGTTCCTTTTCTCTTAATATACAGATCAATTCCTTTGCAAGGAGCTTCCCATATTTTCCCTAAAGTTTCTTGGGAAAAATTGATTTTCTTCCCCCTAACTTCAGTAGTGCATACTCCATCAGTATTGATGAAGTTTGCACAAAACTCATCCATAGCTAAAGGAACTGTGGCATTGTTATAAGGGGTTTCAAACAAGTGTTCTATACCCTGTTCCTTTAGAATATCAGTTAACTCAGTGAATTTTACTTTCTTGGCCCATTCTAGATCTACACATAATCCTAATACATACCTCGAATCACTTCGTTCAACTCTTTTCTTGGAGGAAGAAGCAGCAGTTCCTTTGGAAGGAACAGGCGTAGCTTCTTCTTCCCCCTCAACTGATTCTGGGGTTTCTACCTCATCATCTTCCCCAATCAGTTTTCTTATTCTCACACTTCTCCTTGGTGACTCCAATTTTGGCTCTTCTACCGCCATTTTTGTTTATTGAGAATTTTCGGCTTCTAGGGTTTTGGATGGAGAAGAGGGGTTTTCCATTTGAGAGGTTCTGGGAGTTTTTGCTTTTGGAAAAGGTGAATTGAGTGATTTTTTTGCCATTTGGTGAAAAGAGATTAAGGTTTTATGTGGTGCGAAGAGGTGTGAAGGAGATGAACAATGGTGAAGTTGAAGCGTTTAAAGAACACAGTTTTGGAAGGGAAGAAGGAAAAAGAAAGAAGATGCGTGTAACAGTAAATGAAGAGTTACACGCGTAAAATTAAAAAGATAAAAATAAAATAAAAGAAAAGATAAAAAGGAAATCAAGACTTGATAAATCTGATTCCTATATTTTTGGGATTTTCAGATTTTTTTTATTTTTATGGACTTTTTAATTTATGGAAAGAAAAGAAAAAATATGGAACTTGTGCTATAGAAACAACTTATGCTAAATATCAACATTCTTCAAATCATGCATGTTTATATCACTTAGGAACAATAAGGGGAGTATTATGTGACATTTGTGAGTAGTTTTATTCCTTTGAATCCATGTTTATGTTTTGAACATCTTAATTAGCAATGGTCTTAGGCAATTAATTACAGTCAATTAATATCACATAGAGTAAGTCAAATCAATTCAGACATGGGGGATTGGAATAGGAACAATTACTTAAGTTTTATTAAACCTAACTCAAGCCTTAATTTTTCATATCTATCTCTTTGTAGAGGCTTAGTTAGTATATCAGCTATCTGATTTTCAGTTTGACAAAACTCAAGTTTAATCAAACCTTTTTCCACATTTTTTTTAGAAAGTGATGTACGATATGTATATACTTAACTCTTGAATGATGCATTGGATCTTTTGAAATAGTAATGGCACTTGTATTATCACAATAAATAGGAACACAATTAAAGATTATTCCATAGTCACAAAGTTGTTGTTTTATCCAAAGCATTTGAGAGCAACAGGAAGCAGCAGCTACATATTCTGCTTCAGAGTGGATAAAACAACTGTGTTTTGTTTCTTGGTGCTCCAAAAAACTAAACTATGACTAAGAAATTGCACCTTACCTGACGTGCTTTTCCTATTTACAAGATCTCCAGCATAGTCAACATCAGCATATCCTCTTAACTCAAATTTGTCACTTATTGGATAGAAGAGTCTAAGATCATCTGTTCCTTTTAGATATCTAAGAATTCTCTTTACTGCTGTTGGATAAGACTCCTTGGGATTTGCTTGAAATCTAGCACACAAACCAACACTAAAAGCTACGTCTGGACGACTAGTAGTTAGATACAAAAAGAGAACCAATCATGCCTCTATATTTTATTTGATCAACACTTGTTCCTATGGAAACTTCATCTAATCTAGTTGAAGTTTCCATATGAGTGTGATTTATCTTTGAATTTTCGAGGCCATATTTCTTTAACAGTTCCTTTATGTATTTTGTTGGTGAATGATTATTCCTTTTTCTGTTTGCTTAATTTGTAACCCAAGAAAGAAATTTAACTCACCCATGATACTCATCTCAAATTCATTACTCATAAGGTTTGAGAATTCTTTGCATAATGATTCATTAGTTGCGCTAAAAATAATGTCATCAACATATATTTGAACAAGAAGTATATCAGTTCCTTTCGATTTTAGAAATAAAATTTTATCTACTTTTCCTCTTTTAAAGTTGTTTTCTTAAAGGAACTTAGATAATCTCTCATACCATGACCTAGGCGCTTGCTTTAACCCATAAAGAGCCTCATCAAGCTTGTAGACATGGTTTGGGAGACCATTGCTTTCAAATCCAGGGGGTTGTTTAACATATACATCTTCATTTAAATAGCCATTAAGAAACGCACATTTGACATCCATTTGATATAGTTTAAATCCCATATATGCAGCAAATGCAATTAGTATTCTAATGGCCTCAAGTCTAGAAACAGGAGCAAAGGTTTCTTCATAGTCAATTCCTTCTTGTTGATTATAACATTTTACAATAAGTCTAGCTTTGTTCCTTACAACTGTTCCATATTCATCTAGCTTATTTCTAAACACCCATTTTAAGCCAATCACTTTTTGTTGTTTAGAAGAGGGAACTAGATGTCATATCTTGTTTCTTTCAAACTCATTTAACTCATCTTGCATAGCAGTGATCCAATCGGAATCAGTTAGAGCTTCTTCATGATTTCTTGGTTCCATCATTGATTGGAACGCATGAAATGCACAAAAATTCCTTAACTGAGATCTAGTTTGCGTACCTTTGGATATGTCACTTATGATGAGTTCCACTGGATGTGATTTTTGATGTCTCCAAGGTTTTGGTTGAAATTCCCTTATAGGAACAAGTTATTCCTCCTGAGTTTCATGAGAGGATGAGGAGCCTTGTTCATTTGTTCCTCTTTCAGCAATTGTTGAATCAGTTCCTTCAACATTTTCGTTCTTAGTAGGAACAGGAATAGCTCCCTCAACTTGAGGAACAGGAACAACCTTGTTATCAAAGTTTTCATCTTCTTTGTTCCTTTCCTCTTTTACTTCTTGTTCCTCAATTGAATCTGCATCTTTTTCATTAGGTCTAACCAAGCCAATTTTAAAGTCATCAACATGCTTGCTTGGATTAAAATTGTCAGATTCATCAAAGATTATATGTACACTTTCTCCAACACACATAGTTCTTTTATTGTAAACTCTATAAGCCTTAATTTGTGATGAATAACCTAGAAATATTGCTTCATCACTCCTTGCATCAAATTTTCCAAGATTATCTTTCCCATTATTATGAACAAAACATTTACAACCAAATGTTCTGAAATGTGTAATATTGGGTTTCTTACCAAAATCAAGCTCATAAGGAGTTTTGTTAATTATAGGTCTCATCATGGCACGATTTATTATGTGACAAGCATTAACAACCTCAACCCAAAAGTTCCTTGGAAGTTCACTAGCAATTAGCATAGTTCTAGCCACTTCCTCCAAAGTTTTATTTTTCCTTTCTACAACCCAATTTTGTTGTGATGTCCTAGGGGCAGAAAAATTGGGATCTAGGCCATGGTCTCTGCTTAAGTCATCAAATTTATAGTTTTCAAATTCTTTACCATGATTGGATCTAATATACATCAATTTGTAACCACTCAAATTTTGAACTCTCTTTGCAAAGACAAGGAACTCAACATAACTCTCATCCTTGCTAGAGAGAAAAGTAACCCAAGTGTATCTTGAGTAGTCATCAACAATAACTAGCACATACCTCTTACCACTAATACTTTGAATTCTCATGGGGCCACACAAATCCATGTGAATTAATTCCAATGGCTTTGTGGTGCTCCCAATAGTTTTCGATTTAAAAGAGGATCTAATATGCTTCCCTTTGGCACATGCATCCCAAACTTGATCAATATGAAATTTTATAGATGGTAATCCCAAAACAAGATCTTTTGATCGAAGTTTGTCAAGTAATGAAAAGCTAGCATGTCCTAGACGCTTATGCCATAAGAGTGGATCATCTTCAATAACACTAAAGCATGTCAAGTTGTTTTTAGGAACAAGATTAAGATCCACAATATATGTGTTCTCTTTCCTTGTTCCTTCCAAGATGACATTCTTAGAGTTAATATTTACGATCAAGCATTTTTCGCTATTAAATTTAACAACACTTCCCTTGTCACAGAATTGGAAAATACTTAAAAGATTATGCCTTAAACCTTCAACTAGAAACACATAATCAATGGAATGTGATGGTGACTTACCAACCTTACCCATGGCAACTATGTCACCTTTCTTATTGTCACCAAAAATCACACTTTCACCTTCATAGATTGAGAGTGTGAGAAACTTAGATTTGTCTCCTGTCATATGCTTAGAACAACCACTATCAAGATACCAAGTGTTGTTCCCCCTCACTTCAACCTGCAAAAATCAACTAGTTGTTAGTTGTAGGAACCCCTTGTTTCGTGGGTTCCTGTTCTTGACTAGCATTTGTTTTAGCAACCCATTTCATTATGCTTACATTCACATTCTTGCCAATCATTCCAGTTCTTAGTTGACATTGAGTTATGTAATGACCTATCTTTCCACAGTACATACAAATTTTGTCACTAGGTATGTCAACATATTTCTTAGGCTTGTTCCTCTTCTTGTGGTTTTCAAAACCAAGACCTTCTTTTCTTTTAGTTTGTGGTCTCTCAATCCACTTAGAAATAGCCATCACTTTGCCTTTGTTCCTTTCAACAACAAGTTCCTTCTTGAGATTACAGATCTGTTCCTTTAAGACAACTTTCTCTTTATTCAAACTTTCGATTTCAGATCTGTAACCTTTCAAGGGAGTTGATCTAATATCAAAGGAACTTAGAACATAGACAAATTTCCTTAAGGCTCCGTTTGGTAGGGCGTAAACCATTTTCCTTGAAAATTATTTTCCTCTATTTTCAATTTTACATTGTTTGGTTTACAAAGGAGTGTAAAACCATTTTCTCTTGGAGTAAAATTGTTCTCCCAATGATGGAAAACCATTTTCCCTTCAAAGTGAAGGGAAAACCATTTTCCTTCCTATCTCTCTTGTACACTTCTCTCACTACCTCCTTACTTTCCCTTTCATTTTCCTTTCATTTCATCATTTTTCTTACATGGAACCAAACAACGGAAAACTAATTTTGGAATTGTGTTTTCCATTGTAAATTATTTTCCATGAAAATCATTTTACATTGAAAATGTTTTACGCCCTACCAAACGGGGCCTAAGTGTGAAATTTCTAAATTGATTAGATAATTTTCATTCTTCACACTCTCATATAATTCCTTGATTTTTAAGTTCTTATCAAATAAATCAAAGAACCTACTTTCAACATCCGTTCTCATTTTCTTAAGCCATTCTATATGTTCTTTACAAACTTTAACAGCTTGTTCAGGTTGTTCATGTTTTTCACGTTCATCTCTACATTCAAGAATTGCATCATAAAGAAGATCTTAAATTTATGTCCTAGTTTTTCGTCTAAGTCTAATTCAAGTATATGTTGGCTTACCTCAACATTTTCTTCATCTTCTTTTATGTCAGTGTTTGCCATGAGGCAAAGATTTGCAGTTTATTCAGTTTGTTGTTCCTCTTCCTCTTCAGTCTCTGAATCTCCCCAAGCTGCTATCATAGCCTTTCAGACGTTCGCTTTAGAGAAAGGTGCTTTAGTTTCCTTGTTCCTTTCAACAAAGCGTTCCTTATTCCTTTCTTTGGTCTTGTCATTTTCCCAAAGTGGACATTCCTTGATGAAGTGATTTGTACTACCACATTTATGACAAGCAGCTTTGTTAGAAAACTTTTTAGTTTTACCTTTGAAGTTCTCATTCTTCATGTTCCTATACATCTTTCGAAATTTTCGGACCATGAGTACTGCTTCCTCTTCTTCTGAGTCAGAGTCATCTTCATCATCTGCTTTTAGGGTAATGGACTTTGACTTAGAGCTTTCACCATACTCAGTATCAAGGTGGAGCTCATGAGTCATAAGTGATCCAACAAGTTGTTCCAAGTTGAACTTAGTGAAGTCTTTTGTTTCTTGCAAAGCAGTGACCTTAGCCATCCATCTATCCTTAGGAAGACTCCTAAGAACTTTTCGAACCTGTTCCTCTGATGAAATAAACTTACTAAGAGAAGCTAACTCATCAATAATGTTAGTAAAACGAGTAAACATCTCTTATATGCTTTCCTTAGCTTTCATGGAGAACAATTCATATTGATTCATTAGTAAATCAATTTTAGACCTCTTGACTTCATTAGTTCCTTCATGGGTTACTTCAAGTAAATCCCATATTTGCTTTGCAGATTTGCATCCCATGCACCTGTTGTGCTCATGGGGTCCAAGTCCACAATGCAACAGTTTAACAGTCATAGCATTCACTTTCATTTTTTCAAAATCAGCTTTGTCATATTCATAGAAGGGTTTAGGAATTACCTAATTTTTGTCATTAGTAGTTGTGACCTCAAAATCACCAACTTCAATGACTCTCCATACCTGGTAGTTTTCGGCCTTGATGAAAATATTCATTTTGTTCTTCCAATAGGAATAGAACTTCCCATTGAACATAAGAGGCCTTTGCGTAGAGTAACCTTTCTCAAGTTTCTCGGTGGTATTCATTGTTCCTTGGATCTTTTTCTCAATAGGGTTTCCTATTTTTCGTGAGTTCTAGCTCTGATACCAATTGTTATTTTATTAGAAACAATACAAGAGGGGGGTGAATTACATTTGTAGAAATAAACGTAACTTTTTGCGGAATTATAAACTTTAAACAAAGAAACAAGTTAAAGGAACACAAGAACGTTTTACGAAGAAAAACTTCTTGGGCCCAACAAGAAGAAACAACCTCGACCACTAGGTATTTTAAACTCAACACATCCACTAATTCGGCCAAACAACTTTGTTACAACCTAATTCTACTCACGAGCCACACCTTGAGTTCCTAAACTCAAGTTCCTGAACAACTGTTCCCTTAACAGCTATTCCTCTCAACTTCACTTGAAGTTTTCTCATTTTAAGTCGCTTCACTAAAAGCTTCTCTCTTACATAACTTCACTCAAAGTCCCCTTACCCCAAAAACCAAAATTACAATGATCAATAATAGCTTAGTGGAATTAGAGTAAGAAGGCAAAGAACAAATGACTTTTATGAGAGAATGAAGGCACTGACACTTTACTTAGTTAAACTCACTAAATCACTTGGTCAGTCACAATTGGAACTTAATTAGACATTAGTATTTATAGTGGTGATAACTTAGAACGTGGGATTAAATCATGTGTTAGTGGTAAGAAACATTCTCCCATGATGCTCCTCAAACAGAGGAACACGTTCCTTTTTACACCCATGATCTCCATGATCTCTATTAAACGTGGGAGATGGAAATGTTACTGCTCCCTTAATTTTAGCAACCACTAAAACAGTAATTCAAAAATCTGATTTAATTAAAACGTATTTTAATTAATATCACCAAAATAAAATCCTTTTACTAAAAATATTATCTTTAAAATATTTTCCATAAAACTGAAAAGGATATTTATTATCTTATAAAAATAAAATATTTTCCTTAAAAAGATTTTCCTTAAAATCATATTTTTTTTACTTAAATAAAAAGGTTTCCTAGAATCTAGGCATAAATCACTCAAACGACATTATTAACTGTTGTACCGATTCATCCTATGTCTAAGTTCCTTTTTAATAGTTAGTTATTCCTTTAACTTAATATGACAGTGCTAGTTCGTATGTTCCTTACAAAGGAACAAACACTCATTCTCATTTTAAATTGCCACAGTTCCTTACCATTCTCACTCGTTCCTTTACATTGGAACTAGAAACAAAAAGCCTCGCTTTGGTCTTCTTGCTCCAATGGTTCTCCAGTACCAAATCTTTGAGCATCTTCACTTAGTCTTCAAAATCCAATCTTGATTTCTTCTTTGACTTAGTATTCTGTTTGCTCATTTCATTGATACCTTGTAAAATTCATTCACTTAACAACTTGTTATTTCAATACTTAGTTTGCATCTTTGTTCCTTTGTCATCATCAAAACTAGGGTTCAACAGGGAGATCTAGTGAAAAGACAATTTAACATACTAAATCTATATGGGCAAAAGTTTTTAGAATGGACGGTGGATGCCCAAATTAATTTAAAGACCCAAGGATTGGAACATACAATTAAAGGTGTGACAACCCAACAAGGGGATTCAACTACATCCGCCGCAACAGTTAAAATAGTGACTGAAACAAGAAAAGGCAAAAGCCTTAGTTCTTCTCCAGCATCATTTACATGACAGTTTAAAAACTGAATATTTATTTGTGGAGGATCACAAAGAACTATGGGATAGCCTAAATGAGAGATATGGGAATCTTAAAAATGTGCTCCTCCCAAAGGTACATTTTGACTGGACGAATATGAGGTTCCAGGATTTTAGAACAGTTAGTGATTACAATTCAACATTGTTTAGAATTGTGTCATTGTTGAGATATTGTGATCTTCCCTTCACGGAAGAGCAGATGATAGATAAAACGCTCTCCACTTTCCACGCTACGGATATAATATTGGCACAACAATACGGTTCAGAGCTTTCAAAAAATATTCTGAGCTAATCTCAGCACAACAATAATGATCTTTTGTTGAAAAATCATAATCTAAATGCAATAGAAAGTTCTGATCCACCAGAAGCGAATGATATACATAGGGGTGGACGCGGTAATTACAGCGGTCGTGGGAGAGGACGTGGTAATTACCGTGGCCGAGGGCGTGGACGTGGCAATGCCGATTTTCCCCAATAAATAACAATTTAAAAATTCTGATAAATTTTAGGGACAATAATTTGGAAAACAGAGGCAGCCATCCTACAAAAGAAAAGACACTTGCCACAGATGTGGCATGATTGGGCATTGGGGTCGCATATGTCGTGCTGCCAAACACTTGGTAGACCTATATCAAGCTTCAATAAAGAACAAAGGGAAAAATGTTGAAGCAAACTTTGTTAATGAAGCTACTAAATCCATGCCTATCCTTGATGTTTCATATTTTTTCATGGATGATGCTGAAACTGAAAACAACTTTGTCCTTAGAGAAAGTAGCAATGCATGAATATGCTTAGTTTGTTTAAATTGCTTCAATATTCACTTTAATGTATTTCCTCTTTCATTATTAATAAAATATGCATTTCTTTATACTGATCATCATATTTATTATTTATGAAGATATGAATTTACCAGAAGTTGGAACCAAAGAACAATGTCTTCTTGATAGTGGGACAACACACACCATATTGAAAAATAAATAGTATTTTTCAAAACTTACAATATTCCAAGCAAATGTCACTAAAATCTATGGGACAGCCAAGTTAATTGAATGCTCTGGGAAAGCCTGCATTATATTTTCAAATGGGACAAAATTGATAATCCATGACGCATTATATTCGAGTAAATCTCGAAGAAACCTCATGAATTTCAAAGATGTACGTCAGAATGGTTACGATTTATAAACGATGACAGTGAACCAAGAGGAATTTATATGCCTCACGGCAGAAAAATGCGGCAAGAAATACATCTATGAAAAACTGACAACAATTTCCTCAGGACTATATCGCATATATATACATCCGATTGAAATTAATATGATATCTAACCAGAAGTTAGATAACAGAAAATCATTTACTCTATGGCATGACCGATTAAGCCATCCTGGCACATGAATGATGCATAGTATCATTGAAAACTCAATTAGACACTCAATAAAGAATGTCAAAATTCATCGGTCAAATGAATTATCATGCTCATGCTCGCTTGGCAAATTGATAACCAGACCATCTGTGAATAAGATTGCCATTGAATCTCCAACATCTTTCGAAAGAATACAAGGAGATATTTGTGGGCTTATTCACCCTGCATGCGGACCATTCCGCTACTTCACGGTATTAATTGATGCCTTTACTCGATGGTCACATGTGAGCCTTTTGTCAAGTAGAAATGTGGCTTTAGCAAAACTTATGGCTCAAATAATTCGATTAAGAACTCAATTGCCATACCACACAATAAAGAGAATAAGATTAGACAATGCTTGAGAATTTACATCCCAAACTTTTAATGACTATTGCATGTCTGTTGGGATTGTTGTAGAGCATCATGTGCCTCATGTACATACACAAAATGGTCTTGCTGAATCATTAATCAAGAGACTACAACGAATTACAAGGCCGTTAATAATGAGATCAAAATTGCCCTCTTCTGCTTGGTGTCATGCTGTAACACCCCCAAATTTCTCTCTTTTTGAAGAATATATTTTAATATAAAACACTTGAGAAACTTGAGAGTATTACCGCCACGTAATAACGTTAAAGGCTAAAACTACTAACTACTAATTTAACAATGCAGCGGAAACTAATAATAATAACTTTAATAAAAATCCTTTTTCCTTGCCTAGGTACCTTTCCTAAAGTGTGCACACCCCCAAGTTTAGTATTCCTTAATGAGTCTATGACGAGGGGAACTACCTTGTCCACATGACTTATACAAAAAGTACATGGGTAAGATATAATAGCTACCGTTCTTGTTAATTAATAACAAGCCGTGGCTTCTTTGTAATTGTGATCATAAAAGATAATATAACTAATAAAAATCCTTTGGAAATAATCCTCCTTTAAAAAGAATATAAAACTTTAGCCAAATAGTGGCGTAACTAAAATCTTGCTCTTTGAAAACTCTTAATAATAACAATAACACTATAACAATTATACTTGATAAAACAAGGTAGTAATAATATTAATAGTGAGTACACTAAGAGATGATAATAATGAAGCAAATTTGTCATGCCCTTGCTGCAGTAGTAGCTCATGAAGTTGACACAAGTGGTATATTACAGGCAATAATATAGTTAGAGATAAGTTACCCTTTACTACGTCAGATCTAGTTATTATTAGGCGGTTAAAGCATAAAAATGTTAGAACTATGCGTCATTAGTGCTAGAGATTGAGTAGAATATTTAACTTTAGATTAATCATATGTCATAATCAATAAATTCAACATACTCATCAATAACTCAGACTGTTCATAGTAAAACTCATAGCATTCATAATAAGACTCATATAAAATATGTACTTCAATCGAAAATAACAACCTAAAACATGATACTATGCATGCTAAACAATATTTAAAGATCTGCATATACACGTACCTTGAAAATTAATACCTACTAGGGAGGAGAGAGAGAAGGTAGGCTAAGAGGGAGAGAGAGTTGAGAAAATAGATGTATTCCTCAAATTTGGTGTCAAGAATATGATGGGTGGAGGCCCCTATTTATACTAGTTGGACAAGTAAAGTCATACTAGGACTCGGAACTAAAGAGATGGGTTTTTGAGAAAAAATAAATAATTTTAGCTAGGATACACTATTTCTTTATGATCATATAGCTAGAATAGAGGAATATTCCATAAGATAAATAGTCTAGAAGCTAATTAACCAAAAGATAAAAAAAAAACAAAGTAACCAATTTGGATACAAACTCACTGGCGTGAGTTTGCACCAAACAAAAAAAAAAAATCTTTTTTTTTTTTTGGTAAATCTTTTCTCTTTATTTTGTAAATCCTTTCTTTGTGAATTTTCTTTTTAAAAAATATTTTTAATTTTATTAATCAACTACTTGGATTAGAATTTGTGAACTTAGGCCCAATACTTAATTTGGGCTAGAGTCTATTTGAAAAACCCATAATCTATTATAAAATCCTATTTAAAACCTTTATAATTAATAGAAAGCCTTTTTAGTAAATAAAACCTTTAAAAAAATTATAACTAATAACTTACTAAAAATACGGAGTATTACACATGCTATATTACATGCAGCAGCATTAATAAGATTAAGGCCGACAAATTATCACCGTTACAATTAGTATCAGGTCGAGAACCGAATGTCTCACATTTGAGAATTTTTGGGTTCGTTGTACATGTACCTATTGCTCCGCCCCAACGTACCAAAAGGGGTCCACAGAGAAGGATGGGAATATATGCTGGATTTGATTCTCCATCACTTATCAAATATTTAGAGCCACACAACTGGCGATTTATTTACAGCTTGATTTGCCGACTATCATTTTAATGAGTTAGTATTCTCATCCTTAGGGGGAGAGAAAGTGTACCCAACTGGTTTACACCTTTTGGTATTTGGGTTATTTGCCCAAATACCTCACGTTTTTCAAGTGATTTCAATTCTGCTTGAATTGCTTCTTTCCATTTTGGCCAATCTTTTCTGCGGCGATATTCATCTACTGTATTTGGTTTTATATCATTTTCATCGTATGCCATTTCTACCGCTATGGAGTAAGCAAAGATTTCATTAAAATGTTACTAGATATAAGGTCATTTCTACCGCTATAAGGACATTTTAAGGTAAGGCTTGCCTTAGAAGGAGAGAAATTGTACATATAAGGTTACTAGATATAAGGTGATTTCTACCGCTACTAGCCTTGCCTTACATCCGCAGAAAATATATAGGGCGAGGCTAGTAGCCCAAGATTTCTCGCAAATGTCAGGTATTGATTACGATGAAACATATTTGCCAATAGTTGATGCAACTACATTAAGATTTCTGGTAAGTTTATCGGTTTCGAAAGGATTGCAAATGAGGTTAATGGATGACCCATTCAGACCACGAGAAGAAAACAAAGAAATTATTGGTCTTGAAGTACCATATTTAAGTGCGATTGGTGCCTTAATGTACTTGGCTAACAATACCAGCCATAATTTTTTCAGTAAACTTGTTAGCTAGATACAACAATGCACCAACAAAGAGACATTGGAGTGGAATAAGACACTTATTACGTTATCTTCGAGGAACACAAGATCTTGGATTATTCTACCAGTCGAGACCAAATGCGTCACTCATTGGATATGCAGATGCTGAGTACTATTAGATCCACAATAGTGGGTATGTAGATGCTGGGTACCTATTCGTTCCACAAAGCAGACTTTAACTGCCACATCATCAAATCATGCAGAACTAATTGCTCTTTATGAAGCTGGACAGGAATGTGTATGAATAAGGTCAATGATCAAGAATATCCAACAAGAATGTGGAATGGAAACAATAACAAATCCAACCATCATCTACGAAGATAATAATGCATGTATCACACCAGTAACCGAAGGGTATATGAAAGGAGACATAACTAAACATTTATCACTAAAACTCTTATTTACTCATGACCTCCAAAAGGAAGGGGAGATAAACATCCAACAGATCCAATCATGTGAGAATCTTGTAGATTTATTTACCAAATCCCTTTCGGCGAAGAAATTTGAAGAATTAGTTCGAAAAATTGGAATACGTCATCTTCGTGATATATGCTAGATTCAGGGGGAGTATTATATGCGCTGCACTCTTTTTCTCTTCGATCAGGTTTTTATTCCACTGAGTTTTTCCTGACAAGATTTTTAATGAGGCATTTAATTTTAAGCATATAAGGTTACATATAGTAGTTGTACTCTTTTCCCTAGTTATGGATTTTTCCTAACAAAGTTCTTAATGAGACAAAGTCTATTTTGAGTTATCGGTGGACATTCAAGGGGGAGTATTGAAATAACAGTGAAATCCATTGTTAAGCTAATAGTGAAGTCCACCGAAATGGATTGTCACCTCACATGCATTTAATACATGTTGGAAAAGTTTTTTCCATTTGCCTCATTTGTTGAACTTGTCCGAATGTACACAGTAAAAATTTTGCCTATAAATACTGTCATTGTAAGAAGTAAATTTGCTTATTTATGTATTCTACATATATTTCTTTCTATGAGTACCTTTTCTCTATTATATATTTCTCACGACATATAGACACTAAAACCAAATTTTCCAATATTTACCAAGTAGCATTGCCCCTAAAGTAGCCATTTGCCTTCTTTTCTATCACAAATCCCTTCTTCTCCCTCTCCTTTTTCTTCTACTCCATAGCTGATAAACCCTCCGACTTTCTCTCTCCTCTCACAAACAAAACACACAGACGTTAATGGAGGATTAGGGTTTCGAGGAGAGAGAAAACTGAACTAGTGAACTAAAATCTGCCATGTCTTCACTTTTACTGAAGCCTTCCCCTTTATACCAGCATTCTTCCCGCTCACTAGCTGCTTTTCCATCAACCTCAAAAGTTCCGGTTTCTTCTGTCACTTTTCCGAGGAATTTTACCATCCGACGACGATTATCTCTGAGAGTTCGAGCGTTGGACAAGTCCTCCTCTGAAAATGATAGCAATGGCAATTCTACTACCGGAGAATCTGGTTCTAAGGTCTCTTTCTCTATTTTTTGTGTTCAATTTCTTCGCAATTTCATTCAATTTGAGTAATTATTGGTAAAATTTACACTCTATCTGATGATACTGTTTTGCATTTTTAGTAGTTGGAGCTTGATTAAGTTTTTTAATTAGTCTAGTCGCTGAATTTCTGATTTACTTTTTCGGGTGAGTTTACGTGTCGAATAGCTCGTTTCTGTATTTGTCTTTCGGAATTCGGACTGGTTGTGCTGGTATGCTTTTACATTGAAATTTGCAGTTTTGAATTGTTAGCATTATTCCCAGATCATGTAACTTGAACTTTTACTTTTGATTAACTTGAATTTCTAGCTTTTAATGTAGCATCATAAGTTACTACTCCATATGAGTGACAGTGATGGTGATGAAATTTGAGAGAACTTGTCGACCTGTAGAGTTGGTATAGTTGAATGAGCATTTTGAGCTAGCGCCTAGCAAGCTCTTTTACCCGTTGCCTACTGCCTTTGGTAGACCTCTCTTGGGCTTATATGCGCTCGATTAATTTTGTGCTTTTTTATAAATAAAAAAAAAGGATTTTCATTTTGCTATTGCAACATGAAATTAGCTTTAGGTGGTGTGCCAGTCTCACAACAATGTTTCTCATATCCCGTAGTTATGACAAAGAAGGGATGAAGCTCACTGTGCATTGTTCATTACAGGTCTTCACAATCATTGTCGCTCTTTATAGTTTTATAAGCATTATAGTTGTATTGAGAGTATTTTAGGAAGGAACAGGGAAAATGGTTATAGTTGTGGGTTAGTCGTGTTTTGATTAGAGATACTTTTTGTAACTTGTGACCTTTTCATTATTACAAGAATTGTACAAAATGACTAGATTGATTCCTGGTTTAGTTCAAGTGATTAAAGTGCTTTCTCAATGCCATCATCTCTTTAAATTTTAGTGATTAATCTCATTTCAAACACCTTTACTTGTTTGCATGGAAAAGTATTGTTCCAACTTTATTTATGAGTACTTTAGTCTAAGGACCTTTGATATTGTGTTTCTTCTAATTGACACATTATATGGATGCCCTAGCAAACAGAAATATGGTACAAAATTGCCTTTATTTTGTCCCCTTGACATAGGCTAAACCAAGTTAGCAAATCAGAAACGATTACAGAAAAAAAAAAGAGAAGAAACAAGGACACTGGATCACCACTTCAATGCAAGAAATTATCTGTAATAAAAGACTAATTTATGAGGCAAAGACTGAGCTTATGAATGTAATATGAATGAATTTGTTTGTCTTTTTAATCATAAGACTCATTATGCGATTGATTAAGACATGCACATTCATTATGGCTGCTTTAATTACTCGTTTATCTAACTCATAAGCCAAATTGAGAATATCCTATGTTAATAATTCTAGATAGCCTTTTAAAATCTGGCCAAAGTACAGAATGACCCAGAGCAAGTTGGGAGTTTTGTTTTTATTTGAGGGAGTGGGGGCTTTCATAGCCGGTCTATAAACATAATAATACATCTTCTCTCCACAACCATACTTTATCAGACTTTATGTATATCTTCTTCGTTTCGTTCTTAAGAGATTGTTGTGATTGAGTAGCTTTCCTCCTGACCTGATACCTTACTTTTTTGGATATCCAGCCAAAAAACAGGAAGGAGATCCTGCTGGAATACGTGAAAAATGTGCAACCAGAAATTATGGATTTATTCGTCAAAAGGGCATCTCCACAGGTTTGCATTCTTTTAACATCACAATCTTCTTTAAAAAATGATGTTTCCAGATTTATGGTTTTGATTCGTAACACTCCGTCTATCCTAAAATTTGAATAAATGGTTTGCCTTGTCATTCCTTAGGTGGTGGATGCAATGCGTCAAACTGTTACGAACATGATTGGCAGTTTACCCCCACAGTTTTTTGCTGTAACAGTAACTACAGTAAGACCTCTTCCTCACTAAATTGGATCTATGCCTTGTTCCATATACGTGCATCTTTATGTATTTTGCCGTTTCACACTTGCATATAAAAGTCATAACAATTTTTGTTTGATTGGGATTACTACCACTTGTTTCAGGTGGCTGAAAATCTTGCTCAACTGATGTATAGTGTTATGATGACTGGTTATATGTTTAGAAATGCACAGTTCCGATTGGAACTCCAACAAAGTTTAGAGCAGGTTGCTCTTCCCGAACCACAAGAAAACAAGGTAACTGTTTTTGTACTTTTTTTCCATTCTTCTGATTTCATCTTTTGGGGTTCTTTTGGTCCTTTGTGTCCGGACTTTATAAATTAATACTCAGGTCATTTCTGCAGGATACTTTAGATTATGCTCCAGGTACACAGAAAAAGGTGACTGGTGAAGTTATTCGGTGGAATAATGTCTCTGGACCTGAGACAATAGATGCTACAAAATACATAGAGCTGCTTGAAGCAGAAGTAGAAGAATTGAATCGTCAAGTTGCCAGAAAATCCACAAATGGTCAAAATGAATTGTTAGAATATATGAAGTCTCTTGAACCCCAAAATTTGAAGGTAAGGACTAAGGACGACAAAGATTCCCAAGTCTCTTTCTTGGATCAGTACGATTTATTCTTTAATATGGAATTGCACACACAAAATACATTAAGAATCCATACCTCCTGCTCCTGGATGCCTATTTATGAGTAAAAACATATTCGTACCATTGACTTTTAACCATTGTATGTTATAAATGCTATTGATACTATTTTCTACTTCCTCCATTCTTTTTCTATCGCAACAATTACCACTTTGGGTAGTTTCACTTCTATTGCAAGTTTGCAACAATTCCACTTTTGGTAAAAGAAAGCAACTTAATTTGACAAAATTGCCCTTACGTTATCTTACTAAACCATCATTAATTACCGACTTTGCCTCATAAAGTTACTTTTAATTTATTAAGCATTTCTTTCTCTCCTACTTTAGTTAATTAAATGGCTACCTTTATGCTAAACCAGTGTAACATAATTCCATGATCTCCCTGCGAACCGCGATCCGAAGAAAGCGAATTAAGGTCGGTGTTCGCCTATTTTTTGCCCATATTGGGCGAACCACGAACTGAAAAAGCGAACTATACAGCGAATTATGTTACAATGTGCTAAACTATCCACCTTTTTCACCTCCTTAAAAACCGAGCCCAAACCCATTGTTGCAATAGAAAAAGAACGGAGGAAGTATATTTTTGCCGTCTATTTTTACAATGTAGCAGAAAACGAATAGTGTTTGGTTATAGAGCAGAACAAAAACACTGCAGTGCAACCATGCAGGCATACACCTTATAACTTAGTTTCATTTTCTTGTGTTATTTTTAAAATGAGAGTGACATTGAAGTAATATTTTATAAATTAACAGTGGCATTTATAGGAATGGTGACAAAGGTCAATGGCACAAATATGCTTTTACTTGTATGTGCGAGTGCGACCGGGAATATCTAGGTGCATGCTGACCATGCATGCAGTTGTGTGTCATGAAATGGCGCATGAGGCTTAGTGCCTACATGCTAATGGTTGAATGTACTCCTAGGGAGCTGGTGATAAATGGCAGATACTACCTCTGTTTCAACATAAGTGCAACATGTTAACTTTTGCTCTATTCATATACTAACTGTGACCAATTTATTTAGAGCGTGACGTGTATATAAGAATTAAGATTGCATTATTTCTATTCAATGTCGTGGTTATGCACCAACTTTTTACTAATGCACCCTTTGTAAATAAGCACTGGTTTTATTATTATAGCATTTTCCTAGAGCTGATATGCATATCGCCTACTTTCTTTTCTTGTGTGAGTTGATCTTCTACTTGATGATTCTAGTAGGGACCTATTCAAATGGGATCATTGTGTTTTGTGTAGGACTTGACAAGTACTGCAGGGGAAGATGTCATTCTGGCAATGAACACATTCATAAAGCGTCTGGTGGCTGTTTCAGATCCTGCTCAAATGAAGGTGTAGAGCTGTTTTGACTTCCATCTTTATCACTTATTTTTTTGGACTTCCATATTTTCCCATACCACTTCAACTGCACCAACTTGGAGATTTGGAACATATGTACCCTGATACTGATTATTTATCTGTGTGGATGCTTCAAACTAAAATTTGACCAACAACAATTTTGTGGCATGGGCTACTTTTAGGTGTGTAATGATCATTTCTAGTTACAGTAGAGGTCCAGTATCCTTGTGGTATGCGAGGAAGAGAAAGCCTGGTTCCCATGTTAAGTCGTTTTTCGTATATCTTGATACTGGTCATGTCCAGCATCTGGAGAGCTTCTGATTTTTAGCCAGGGCCAATAGGACATACATGCGAACTTGATTGGGTGGCCAATTTTTGGCTAGGTATTGTACATCTTTCTATCTGATATTTTACACTTCTGTTGTCTAAAATATGAATCTACTGAGAATGGTTTTTGTTTTGTCTAACTATAATGGCTTCTGATGACTTCTTCCGTGGGTCCGCTCCTTCCCACTACTGAAGTACCAATCTCACTCAATTTTAGGAGGAACTAGCCAAAAAGGGGAAAACATGTTTTATCTAAACAGTACAAAAAGAAGTAAAAATATATGTTCAAATTCTGAATGTATGATACTCTTTAATCTTGGAATCTGCACTGATGGGTTGGCTTATACTGTTTTCTTGCATATCTACTGCAGACTAGTGTTTCAGAGACGAGTGCAACAGAACTTGGCAAGTTATTATATTGGCTAATGGTGGTGGGCTATGGTATCCGCAACATTGAAGTCCGTTTTGACATGGAAAGGGTTCTTGGAGCTCCAGCCAAAATTGCTGAGTTGCCTCCTGGGGAAATCATTTAGGCACGGCTAGAAATTGGCCTCTTATTATTGTCCATTATTTTATTATTGTCCATTATTGCGTTAATACTCCATTCGTAAGCTTGTCGTGACATGATTAATTTATATCCGACTTTAGCTTAATACTGGCTGCTATTCCATTGATAATATAGGTTATAAGGTGAGAATTTCAGTGAGATGAATATTCAGCTGCTCCTTTTTGTGTTGCTGTACAAGTTCAGAAGCTGGTGAAGTTTATGCAGGGTTTACCAGATGTTTTGCGGGGTGAATTTCCAGATTCACATCTTCATCATCTAATTGCCCCACTTTGCATTTTGGGATGCTATAAAATGCATAGAAGCATTATTAATTAGTGGGTGTTATTATTACCTTAATAAAAATGTTCCACTTGTGTTTTTGTGTCCCTTACAAATATTCTCCTATAGTTGTTGCAGGGGTAATTAAGTAGTTGCTCAAATTTTAAGCAAGCATTTATTTTTGGTTCTCAATTATGTACAGATTTATGATATCATTTCTCTGCCTACTCACGAGCAATGGAATATTGGCTACGGAGTACAATCATTACAAGTAGGACAAAGGTAGGTTTTATCATACAAGTGTAAACTAGGGCCTTTTCTTTTTCACTTTACTGCTACCACTATCAAGTGATTTCTAGTATCATTTAAGCTTTTGTTTTCTGGATATTTATGGTATATTTTACTGAATTTTTCATAGAAAAGGGAGTTGCCCTTTTGAGATGTCTTCCTTTTCTCCTTCCAAACCATCAAGAAACTCTTGGTGACAACGTGGAGCCTCTAAAAGACTCCATCAAAATAGGGGAACACTTGTAATTTCACGTGTTAGAGAGTAAGTTGGTGTAACCTACCATCTTTAAATTTTGATACCAGATTGACTATTTGGTATCTTATTGTTGATATCGAAATAAAGTAAGTTGGTACCACTTAAGTCTATTTGGTACTATATTGTAACTAGGTACGAATTTAACTCTATTTGGCATCTCCGTCAAAAAAAAAAAAAAAAAAACTCTATTTGGTATCAAGAGGATTTTATTGGTACCAACCTGACTCTATTATTAGTATTAACTTGACTTTATTTGGTATTAACTTCATTTTATTAATATTAACTTGACTCTATTTGGTATACATTTAAATACCCATTGTGTGAAATTACCAGTATGCCTTGGTGGAGTCTTTTACCATATTGTCACCTAGACAAGCTCCAAATCATCAACATGCACTTTGCGCCTTGGGGATCCAAGAAGTGATAAAACGCTAATCGATAGTGGGTAGTTGCCCACTATTGTAGGGATAATTTCGTAATTTCACCATATTAACACGCACAAACACGGGGTAGTTTATAAATAACTAGTGTTGCAAACATGGAAACAGGGGTTCTAATAAATAGCTAGTGTCTCACACACACAAATAGGGGTTCTTATAAATAACCAGTTACAAATTTAATGTCAAGCTTCACTTACTATTTATGAAGGGGAGGTAGAGTGAATGAGAAGGAGAGAGAAATGAGGGGGATACTTGACTTCCGGTGAGTTTCAATTTGTGTTTTTTTCTTTTGTTTGAGTGGAAGTTTAAGTTAGTTTTGGGTTAAAAAAATAGATTTTGTTGAAAATTGATACAGATTTGGTGAAAATGATATCCGTATTGAAGGCATAAAAAATCATGTGACCTATACAATTTTATTTATGTAAAAGGATTCCCAATTATTTTTCAGGAAAAATTAATAAACCAAAAATTAAAAGATCTGGATTCAGGGTGAATATTGGTGATTAAGAAAAAGGTGAGAGAGTAGGATGATGGTGTCGTGGGGTTAAGGAGGTAGATTAGTATTGTAACACCCCAGAATTTCAAAGCGGAAAAGAAAGAAATAATAATAGTATTACAGGACGATGGCGGAAACATCGTCTTCTGGGAATGTCACTACTACAAGAATTGCGTTTAAATAACTAGGTGATAAAACCAACATAAATAAATAGTATACATAAAATAAATTAATTAGATTCATATCCAAAAGAGAAAACTAACTCTTCAACTAACTAAAAGTCTAGGCCTAAAACATCTAACATTTTAATGCTCACATCTCAACCCGAGTCTAAAACCAAAGAAGATTCCCATCAACATAACCTGCAAAATATACAACAAACATCCACAATCAGTGGGGAGTAATTAGCAGTTCTCCCAGAACAAAAGAAATCAAAGTCTATTCCCGACATAGATTAGTAAGAAAGGAAAGAATGAAGTCAAGTCAACTACAATATGCATCCACTTCCATATAACTCACAAGTAACGCAAATGAATAATAAATAGCAAGTGAATTGGATAAAAATAAATAAATTATCTCAAGAGTACTTTCATAAAAATAAAAGTATAGGTAAAACAAGTTATTGAGTCAGAAACCGAACGCCAGTGAATCGCAATTCACTTTATAAGGTTTTTCAGATCGCAATCTCCAGGTCAGTCTATGGGCTTACGTTCCCCACTGACTGTGTCTAAGAATGGCCAAACTCCCAATGCAGGGTAGAACACGCAGAATTCCTTGACCTCTCGGACGACAACAATTAACCCAGGTTTACCCTTAGTTCGCAAACCATGTGGTTGGCATGTTCTTCACCCGGGACTACATCTATCCCACCGACTGTTCTTATCTCAAAATAAAATCATAATTATCATCAAAGTATCATTCATCTTAAAAATATTCGTCAAAAGGGATGCCACCCGGTCTTATACCCATAATTCATCAAAAGATATCTCTTCAAACTTTCTTCAAAGTAGTAACTTACAAACTTACAACAAATGTCTCAACAACAAATACTTTGCGCACCACAAAGCACAAACAACGACAATTAAAGAGTTTACAACACCAAAAATATCAACCATAAATGAATCACATCGTATAAGATCACCAACTCCATGTAAAACATACGCACAAGAACATACGAAAAATCATACAACACAAAACTGTGCGCTCGGCGCACGAGCTTGCGCTCAGCGCCAACCTGTGCTTCTGGCGCACGGACCATCCTGTGTCTGACGCCACCACCAATTAATACCAAAGCTCATTAAATCAGCAAAACGTACACAATTAATCATTTTACAAGGACTAAATGTAAATATAATGATACACAATTATAATTTATAACCACAATAACTTACAAATCATCAGCTTTCTAGAATATAAAAGGTCTCAATTTATTTCTGATTTTTAATCCCTTAAATAATTAAAAAGAATACTCCTCAAACTCTTAACAGAAACACAATAAAAATTATTAAACTGATAAAACCGTTCAGTAAAATTTCACAAAAATTATCATATGACCATTGTGACTCTACTGACATAGTACAAATTTTATTTCTAATTTTCGGACTCTAAAAGTAATTTTAAACATTAATTTACGGATAACTCAAATAAGCCAATAAAATTTAAAAATAGAAACAGATGCCCAAAAATTACCAAAACTTCACATAACATGCATAAACACACGAAAATACAGATTATGTGAAGAAACAGATTTTTCAGCCTCAAAATATAATATTCACGATTTAAATACTAACAAACCCAAAAATATAAAAATAGAGAATTCAATTAATTAAACTCATAAACAGTAGAAAAAAAATATTTTAAGGCACGGAAAACATAATACACACATAAATGCTTCATGAAAAATATTTTTGACAATAGTAAAACTCATTCACTAATTATATTATAATTAAGCCATAAACACACAAATTACCAATTGAATTAATAAAATAGCAAAAACTTAATTAAAAATTATTTGCTGCACATAACATACTCACAACATACATAATGAACACTCACATAAATTTTCATCAATAATTTCATATAAAAAAAAGTAACTAAAACAATTCCTAATGTAATAATCTAATACCGAAATATACCCTAATCTCTATCGTTCAAAGATAATTACTAGTTACCTGGAATGTCGGGAGGAGAGCTGAGACTAAAGATATTCAAAAAATATGCTTGCAATCCAAGTCCTCCACAAACGATAATTGTAGCGACAAGTCACTAGGCGTTTTCTTCTTGAACATTGAAAAATCTCATTTCGTGCTGTTCCGGTCCGACCATGATTCCTGGCGATTGAAAGCTCAGATTCACAATCGCTCCAGTAAAAGTGAAGATCAAGATGTTATAAACGTGCTGTCCAAATTTGAGAACGATCCAACGGTTAGATCTCCGGATATGGTTAATTTCGTGAAGGTGTGACAGGAAAAACTGGGTTGAATCTTTCTCTTCTTTTTCTCTTCCTTTTCTCTCTTTCTTTTCTTGAAAATAGTAGGTTAAATGAGAATGATGCTGAATTTCTCTAATTTAAAAAACTTAGAATTAATTGGCAAGGAAAAATGAAGGGTTTAAGAGAATGTTAATGAAGGATTAAATGGGGGGTCACAAGAGATCCAAAGGTTAGCTTAATAAGCATCAAAACTCTTCATCCTCCACTCCATAATTGCTGATTTTCGGCCAGCATGATACCCCACACGTGATGTACCATTTCATCACTCAAGTCGGTCCAACAACGTTACAAAAACGCTACGCGACAAACCGCATCCTAAACACCTAAATAAATAACGAAACTAATAAAATACTTAAATAAATATATACACTTTAAATTAATTATCCAACAATACAATACCACAATTAAACAATTATGCACGTTAAAAATAGTTTTTATAATAAATTATTTTATTTTTACGAAAAAAAATATCATTTTAATGTAAACAAACACCAAAAATAAAGGGTGAAAATTACGGGGTGTTACAAGTATTATATAGTCTTAGGTAATTTGGAAGTGATAGGTGACTAAAAGATTTTAGATAACGATGAATTTTTGTAAAAGATATTTTGCAAATATTTATATAATTAATAAAACTAATGAATATAATTAATTAACTTTATTAATTAAAACGGGTTAGAAAAATGGGTTTTATATAATGGGTTTTCATATAACTATTTTTAAAAGGTTTTTTTAACATGAGCTTAGTAAAACTATTTTTAAAAAGGTTTTTAGAAATGGGTTATTAAAACGAGTTAGAATATGGATTGAGTTTAACATATATTATGTTAGGTTCATTCTTTATACTTTCTTCAATCTGGACCAATTAGAGCGGAGGTAGTAGTCATCATAGTGTACTAAAATGGGGAGACAGATTTATGTGTATGCAAGTATGTGTAATAGAATAAGATATATGAAAAGTTGAAAAATAATCATGAAAATAAGGAGAAACGATACAAGTTTGCTAAAAATGACATTAAAATGAGTAAAAATGATACATAAATGAGTAATAATAATATAGTTCATAAGGAATTGACAAATAATAATAAAATAGGAAAAATGATTCAGGTTTGCTGAAAATGTCATAAGAATGAGTAAAAATGACATAGAAATGTGTAATAATGATATGGTACATGAGGAGTTGACAAATAATACTCCCTCCGTCCCAAAATATAGTTCCTATTTCCCTTTTTTCACGGTAATTTATGCAATTAGAATCTAAGAGGGATAGAAAAGATTTTTTGTTTATTTAAATAAATGTTGTATGGAAAAAGATGATTTTAGGAGAGAGAATGGAGAATAATTGGTGAAAGAGCATTAATTGTAACACTTGGGTTGAATAAAAAACAAAATTCAAGAAGCAAATTAATGATGGGACACGGTTTTTTTAGACAAATTACGGAAAAATGTGGAACTAAATATGGAAATGGGAACTATATTTTGGGACGCCCAAAATGGAAATGAGAACTATATTTTGGGACGGAGGGAGTAATAAAATAGGGTAAAACGATGCAAGTTTGATGAAAATGACATAAAAATGATTAATGATGGCATAGATATGAATAATATGATATGGTAAATAAGGAGTTAATCAACATAATAAAATAGCAGAAAATAGGGCTGTTCACCGGTCCAAACCCGGACCGGACCGAAGACTGGAATTCTTAAATTTAAGACTCGGAGACCGGACCGATTTTTTATTGGACCAGGACCGGACCGGACCGGAAAAACCGGACCGGACCGGAAAACCGGTCCAAACCTTGGACCGGACCGAATTAGACCGGTTTTGCAATTTTCCACACTTTTTAAATACGTTTGATAATTATAAGGAAATATTATTAAAATAAAACAATGAAAACTAATTGTTCAAGGTCTTTTTTGAGACTTTAATGTAAATTAGTTACTAATAAAATAGATTTTCAAACATATTAAAGGAGAAAATTATATTTTTTATCTTCTATATTCATATTTTTGAATGAAAAACCGGTCCGGTCCAAGACTGGTTTTTATAGGGTTTTGGACCGGACCGAAGACCGAAAAATTAAAATCCTTGACCCGAAGACCGGACCGGTTGTGACCGGTCCAGTCCGGACCGAATTTTGAACAGCCCTGGCGGAAAATGATGCAAGTTTGCTGAAAAAATAGTAAAAATGACACATAAATGAGTAATAAGGATATAATATATAAGGAGTTGACAAACGATAATGAAATACGGGAAAATTACATGAAACATCTCCAAAATGACATAAGTTTGCTGAAAAATGTCATATAATAATGACATGAAAGAGTTGTATAAATGACATGAAACAAATATAGAAAAAATTTGATGCAATGGAGATTCAATGAATCCAACCTTGATGCAAAAGTTTGAAGCTATTGCAGAATTAAACTTATAGATTAGGATGTTCTTAAGTTTGTTCTTAAGTTATTTGTGTAAGGAACAATGTTCAAATATGGTTATGATTAGTTGTTCCTCTAGACAAGGAGCTGGTGTTGTGGCATTGAGTCTGTACCTTTTTTATTGATTTGTACTTGGTAATTTATCTATTTGTTAATTCATGTACTTACATATTGTAGACTAGTTTTGCAAATTTTTTGTTAATATTATTGTTGATTTTGTGTTGCTGTAAAATGAGATTATTCAACACCATTGTATTTACATACATCCTCTGTTCTTTTTCTACTACAAAAATTACCGCTTTGGGTAGTTTCATCTTTTGATACCATTTCACTTTTGGGAAAGAAGCAACTACAGTTGACAATCATTAATTACCCATCATTAGCCTTTACTTAGCTTTATGTTAAAACCATCATTAATTACCCAAATTGCCTCATAAAGTTGCGTTTACTTTATTAAGGATTTATTTATCCCCTACTCTAGTTAACTAAAGGGATACCTCTATGCTAAACTACCCATTTTTTATTTCGTTAAAAACCATGCCCAAACCAATTGTTGTAGTAGAAAAAGAACGGATAAAGGATTTATCATTATACTGTAATTTCTAGATTTGTTATTGCGATATATAAATTTTATAATTTTTAATATTCAATTGAATATTGTAGCTAAGTCTATTATTAAATGGTATCCCAATAATAGGTATGACTAACAATAGCTAACACAGTTTTAACATGAATAATACCCGAATGATACTTTAAGAAAGTAGAGGGTAATAATTTAATAATAGATGCAGGACAGAAAGAATAGAGAAAAACATGAGTGCCAGCCACAACTTCAATATAACACATAAATACTAACGCGTATAGAATGGAAGATGCGAAAGCCAAAAAGAAGATCATAATGATAGTATCATGAATATAATTAACTAAACATAAAACTAACCTCTACTAATAATCAAAAATACTATTTAAGAGGAAAAAAATACATATCCATCAATCATGACCATATCAAGACTTATCAAACTTCCTCCCTTTTTATGATCCGTGACCTTAAATATCCTAGAAACGCGAACTTTGATTTCCAAATAGTTTTAGTAGAATTAAGTTCATGGAGAAAGGAATAAGATCTGACATATAGATATACGGAAAAAATAATAATTTATGCATACAATAAATATTCTAGGAATAAAATAATTAGTCAATTGCATAATACCTCTGCAATCTGGATGACAAACTTATATTTGATTTTTCATGGAATGTTATAGGTTCCAAACTAGAGATATGAATTTTTTATCTTTATATAACTCAATTTTTAAAATATGATTTTGAAAGACATAATTACTATTGTCACATATAATACGCTATTTTTATAGTTATTTTTATATGTATTTAAAATAAAGAATATATAATACGTTATTGTTCATCTAAATAAATATATTTTCATAAGTTGTAAAACTATATTGTATATGGATCTTATTTCGAAACATATTTTGAGCACTCTCCGATGGTAAAAAGAATTATACTATTGCTGATTATGTAGCAAAAGTTATATTCAATTTACATAGTATTATAATTTAGGTTATTTATTTAAAATCAGATTGTAATCTTCACTTATCCAAAACACCTTATATGTATTTATATCTATGCTGAACACTATTTTCTTAAAAATAATAAAAATTTAAAAAAGAATGACATGACATCCTTAGATGGAGCTCTTTATAATATTATAAGGTTGTTTTATTTAAATCAAACTCTAATTTTCACATAATCCAAAACTCTAATATATATATGTAACTTTATCGTTATAGATTTTAGTTTTTGTTGTATACTTTAATATGTAACTTTATTAACTTTTGATACCTAATTCAAAACTACATCTTGACTCTAGTATACTCTTTATCACTTTGAAGCAATATTGTAATACAACGTTTTTACATTGATATTATGCAATCTAATATCTGTCAACATTGAAAGTCTATTGAAAATTTATCTCGACATAATAAATTTCAAAGCTTATATTGGCATGAAAAAAGAGTATAATACGTATAAATGGTGTCCAAAGTATACAATTTTAAGATTTTACTATTCAGTAAATTAAGATTTTTGTATTAAAGATAATTATCAGTTTGGTTTATGATGTATTAAGGATAGTTGTGACCTCGTAATATAGCTTGTGAATTAGATTTCTAGCCACTTCTCCATATTTACTTTTTATATAATCCAAAATACCCATTTCAATATTTAAATAAAAACATTGAAAAGTAAAAGAAGGGAAAACAAAAGAAAAAATTATAGTATTTCCTCGATTCTTAAATAAATGAAACACTTTACTATTTTATGTGAGAGTTTTCTGGAAGAAACGTTTTATAGAACGGAGAAACTAGGAAGTATTAGTAATTTCAATTTTGGATCTCCCGTAAAAAGTAAGAAAATAAAAAAAATGGAGGAGAATGCGTTGCAGTTACACAGTTGCACAAAAAGAGGGCCATACTAGACATTCTTACAGTGATTTGCTAATTGCTAGAAAGAAACAGACACTGAGAATCGTCCTAAACGAGAGAATCAATTTGTCGTCATCGAACCCACCCATTTCTCTTCTACCAAATACTCCTACAAATAAAGCACCCTTCCTCCCTCCCTCCCTCCCTCCCTCCGAGATCGATCGCTCGCTAGCTATTTCAATTCTCCATTTCTCTTTCCTCTCTCTTTCCTCCATACATAGCTTCATTTCACTCATTACTAGAGAGAGAAACCACTGCTTTTTAGAGAGAGAAAACACTGTTTTTTATAGCTTTTTTGGCGCCAAGAAAATGGCGAATCCGCGGCGTCGCCATCACCCTCACTACAACATCATCAACAATGGCCGTCAGTATCGCTGGTGTCTCCCTTCTTTCACCGCCATTTTCGGATTTTTCTTGCTCTGCTTTTTCCTTCTCTCTCTTCTCGCTCCGCGTCCTTCTCGCCTCCTTCATCATCGCGACTCGAGCAGCGCCTTTTCGTCTTCTGTAATTTCTCTCTCCTCTCCTTGTTTTGAACTGCAAATGCAATTTCTGCTTCGTTTTGTTTTTTTAGGATTTTGTGTGATTTTGTTTGATTGTTTGCTTGTTTAGGAAAATGATGCTTCGATCGGAGTTTCAATCTCTTCTGTTCCGGTTAGGGCATTTATTCATCTTTCGATTGATTTTTGTGGTTTTTTTTAAGTTCTTGTGATTTTTAAGCGTTTCTTGGATCTAATTTTTGTTTTATATTGTTACCTGATATGGTTATAGGCCAGTGGAGGTAAATTTAAGTATGATATTTGGAAGTCGAAGGACTCGGAATTCTTCTACGGTTGTAGCAATGCCAGCACCAAATTCCTTAGTATGAATATTATCTTAGCTTGTTATTTTCGTTTTTTTTTTAATTTACTGTTGGTGAATTCAGCATCTATATAGTATCTGTTATGTAAAATGGTATTCTTGTTGAAATATCTATTGAAGTAGCCGTAAATAGTAGTTTCGATTATCAGCACTGTGTTGCTGATAAAGTCTTTGTTCACATAATTGCTCGCTTCATCTTTTTGATATAAGAGACGCCTATGGATGAATATCTGCATCTTTGGTGAAATCTTTTGTGATGGTAAAAGTGCATCTATTTTGGTGTTTATATCTATAAGTAGATTCAAGAATCTCGATGTGCTCATTGACATAGATGTGCGAGTAATTGGACATGCTATGGATATACTGCTAAATGTAGTTTTCTTTTATGGTAGAAGTTTTGTTGCTTGTGTATGCTTGTCTACTCTTAATCTTGTGACATTTCAGAGGTTTTAAGACTCACCTTTATTTGTTTGAATCTGCGATTTCTTTCCTATTCTCAGAAGCTGATATCGTCACACGTCGAAATCGTTATTTGATGATCGCAACAAGTGGAGGCTTGAACCAACAGAGAACAGGGGTATTTTTCTTATACTTTGTCCGCATTGAGTGGTCTTTTCATGGTGCTTAGTTGATTTACCATGTTTGGCCAGTTTTTTTAGTTTACGATCTCGTCTTTTGAGGTTTATTGGCTGCTTCTAGATTAAGCCCTTTAGTATTCTCTGCCAGAACTCTGATGTTTGGTGTTTTACTTGTGGCACTGGTAACCTTGTTCTTTTTTGAAGTTTTAATCTGCTTGCTTAAACACACTGCTTTTTGAACTGACATGGCATCATGGAGTTCATGATTACTGTGCTGACATTTTTACTAGATATGCATAACCTCTTGAACCTTTTTCTAGCATTTTGTGAAACTTAGCTAGGAGATAAATCATAAATCTATTATGCTTTTCCACAGATTTAGCATGTACTTCTCCCATTTCACAATAGTTGCAACATTTTTTACTATTCCGTTATTTGCATACTAACGTTGACCAGAATTTTTTTAACTTATATAATACAAAAAAACAAATGTTGTTGGATGAATGTCATTTATGTTAATGAATAGATAATTGAAGATACCAATGGTCAAAGTTATGCATTGGCAATCGTCATTGTAAAAGTGTTGCAACCACTGTGAAATGGAGAAAGTGTATAAATGCATATTAAAGATTTTGCTTTTTATCTGGGGTAGTTTAATAGGTGTTTAGGGATTTTCCGAAACTCCAGATGTATAGATCAATCTGGATGCAATAAGAATGGACTCTAGAGACCTGAGAAGTCGAAGCTCTGCTATTGTAATTGGGTACTTTAATTCTGTGACATTGTCAATGCCTTGTGAATGGTACACTTGTACTATTGTTAAAATTTTGAAATTATGCTGATTGTGAAAAGCGAGGTAATTAGGAGCCCTACCTCCACTGCATGTATCATCATTTTATATTTAAGCATTTGGTACTGTATTATGTTACTGAGTTTAGTATGGTAATCAGTTTATGCCATAATCTTATTGTAATAATGCATTCTCTTTCCTCAGCAAAGTATTACTCCCTCCGTTTGGCATGCACAATTTTTGTGGTCAAAATTTGTCCGTCTATAATACAATTTGAAGTTTTTTTAGGTAGGAATTTAAAGGTATATTTTTTGTTATTTCTATTTAATCTATTATAAGAAATATTAGGGGTTAGCGTAACAATTTGTAAACCATGCTTTAAATTTTTTTTTTGAAGCAAGGTAGGAGTTGATTAGGATGTGGTTAACTGCCATTTTTTGAGAAAATTACAACTGATTGACTTTGAGCTACTGGAAATTGATACATGCAACTTCTGCCAGATAATTGATGCTGTTGTTGCAGCTCGCATTCTAAATGCCACCCTTATTGTGCCGAAGTTGGATCAGAGATCTTATTGGAAAGATGCGAGGTTTAGTTTTTCTACTGATGACAGATCTTCTATGAATACTTCTGGCACATCTACTTCACTTTGCTTAAACGAATGTCATGTTGATGTGCTGTATATGGTCATGTGCTTGCAGTAATTTCGAGGATATCTTTGACATTGATCAGTTCATGTCCTTCCTATCAAATGATGTGAATATCCTCAGAGAACTCCCAAATGGACCAAAAGTCACAACCATGCGTGTTCCAAGAAAGTGCAATGAAAGATGTTATGAAAAGCGAGTTTTACCTGTGATATTGAAAAGGCATGTAAGTCTTCAATATATTTTGACTTATTTCTAATTTGAACTTAGTCAGTTTCTCAGAGCTTGTCATTGTCGTACTTTCTTTCTGTAACGAATGGATCTCCAAATATATTGAAATATTGTATGCCTCCATTTTAGGCGTCCATAATAACTTTGTATGCAGATATGAGTATTCTACAATCTACACTACATCTTTTGCTTTTATGGCCACAAATAAGTTGATTTCTAGCTTATAAATATAGTGTACTTTCTAAACATATGCTCAGCGGAATAGAGATATATATGCAATTTGATTGTTGAAATGTAGTTTTCTTCTTGTCTACATGTCTTGTGGAGAACATCATGTCTTTGGTGCTAAATTTTGTTCATGTTCGTCAATGACAGGCTGTCCGGCTTACCAAGTTCGATTATAGGCTTGCAAATCGGCTGGAGACTGATCTTCAAAAGCTAAGATGCAGGGTTAATTACCATGCTTTGAAGTTTACTAGTCCAATACTAGAAATGGGTAAATCGTTGATACAGAGGATGAGGGCCATGAGTAAGCATTTCATTGCTCTCCATTTAAGGTAGAGTCACTGTACTCATGGTATCTTTTGTTTGAACAAATACTGTTAACTCCTGTGTTCATGAGATCTTAGAATTCCTGGGTAACAAATGGCCTTTTTGGTTAAACAGTTCAGAGTGTTTCTATATTCCACGACCCCACCCAACCCAGCCGAAGCCCCGAACTGTACCCAAAAGCGGACAAGCATATCTGAACTTAGATTAACATGACTTAAATTTATTTTACTCGGAATCTAATATGACTAAAGTTGATATATATTCCAGAAGAAACTGATTGATAATAGACCTGAATATCTTATCCGAACCAAACTGTAGCCTCATTGGGTCTGAGGCACGGCCAACACTCCTACAGAAGGCATTGTTAGGGAATGTGTTGCAATGGGAATGACTCAGTATCCAAATATAACTCGAACCAAATTGATCCCAACCGAACCTGTATAAGCGACCAATTTACCACCTCTAGACCATGTGACCTTTGTGATTTTTTGGTTGTAAAATTATGGCATAGGTGGGTGGCTTAGTGAGGTAACATCCTAGCACAACTAGGACAATGTGGCGCAATTGAGGCGTGCGAGGTATTGAGGAACAATTACAAGGGCACATCTGCCTCTTTGTTCTTTTTCTTTGTTTGGTTGTTCTCCTTCCTTTCTATTAAAAACCACCATATTCTGTAAAAACAATAGTGTACCTTTGCAAAAGATGAAGTCTAAACAATATACATGGCTCTTTGCAAAATTGTCCCTCATGTTCTTGCCTTTGCCTCATACCTTGAAAACCCTTTGCACCTCAAAGTTCCTCACTTTCCAAAACTTAGGTTCTCACTGACCTAATTTGCTACATTCCAGTGTTCCAAATATGACATTTTCCCTTCTGGTTTGTGATTTCCACTTTCTTAGATTCTTGGGGAGGTCTTGTAGTAGTAAATCCTTTCACCATAACCTGAGACATAATCTAAAAAGGGAGGAAACTTTTTACTTTTGAGATGTTCCTCCTTCATTGATAGTTATGCGAAGATTTTCATAATTGTTTACAAGTTAGGCTTGAGTTTTTAATAATCCTTGATGTTGCATTTAGGATTTTGTCCCCCCCCCTCCTACATTTTCTCACCTAAAATGTTGTAAATGTTTAGTTTTCCTCCATCCTGCACAATAAATTCCTAGTTTGCTTTGGCACGAGTTCCATAAGTAATTGTTGAGTGTAGATAAAACGAGGTAGGAGTGGACAGAGATTGAAGAAAAGGTTAGAGAAAATATAATGATAGAGAGAAAAATAATAGTTGATGTGATGGGGAAAGAAAAACACAGTAATTAATATTTTAAATTATTACCTTTGAGTTCGTAAGGACAGAAGAAGGTTACTTTTGTATGTCCGAATAGTATTCCTTCAATCCCTTATCAGTTTACAGATTGCCTTTTCCACATTATAAGTAATGTGATGGTAGATGTGATTGAAAATAGTGAGTAATTTTATATTGAAAAGAGTGAAAGAGTGAAAATGATACAAAACAGTGGGTAATCTAATATTGAGGAGAGAGAGAAAAGGAGATTTGGTTGGAGATGGTGGTTAATTTTATATTCAAAAGAGAAAAACAAATGTGATTGGAGATAGTGGTTGATACCCAAAATCGAAGTGTGGAATCAAATTGGATCAACCCGAAAAAGAAAGTGAGTAAGTTAGTGGGGATGGGTGATCGAGAGTAATTAGGATAGAGATGGTGGTAATTGCATATCCTTTTTAAGTGACAAATGTTAGAAGTCTTAGTATATTGATAATCTAGGGGATGTTCATTATATATTTAAAGAAATATCCAAATCAAATGATTTATTGAATATGGTTATTCTTTCCACCTTTGGTTCTGAATGTAGTAAGTCATAGTGTATTTTCTCCCACATTATAGTTATTTTAAACCGTGTACCTCTTCAAAACAAAAATATAGTTATTTAAAATCGTGTCTATCATCATTACCGATGAATCCAACATTAATCAGGAGGAATGATTATAAAAGTATCTACGATTAGTTTGAAACTTTTGAGTAGTTGATTGAAGATCGGAATACATAGGAGTACAACAGTGTTACCTAATTCGCTATCTAATCCGCCTTTTGAATTCGACAATGCACCCAAAAAGGGCCAAAGAACCAAAATCGACCATAATTCGCTTTTCTCAATTCGCAATTCGCGGGGGAATTAGGGAATTAGGAAACACAGAGTACAAGTAAAGGAATTTGCCTTGTCACCGAATTAATCTTCTTCTTGTAAGTAAATGCTTGGACCCTTTTAATGTAACAGATACCTTTGTCCAATAAAGCGTACCATTGTTATTTGATATGCCTTGAATTAGATTCTTATGGTACATGTTACGTACTAATACTTCATTTATGACTGAAACATACTGCTTATCAGGCAATCGTTATCTAACAAGCTGCCACATATTAATATGTTAATTGGCTTGCTGTATGCTCAATGCTGATGCTCCTAGGGAAGTGAAGATATGTACTGAATTGGCTTTATCTTAAATATCGTGTGAAGTTGAAATCTAAGGGTTACTTTTACTCTATGGCTGCCTAATTCGCACCACAATTAAGATTACAGTTGTAGTGCAGAGGTCAAATTAGTATCTTAGTTTGATGGTTATTACAAATTACTACACTTTTTTGAACATAGTAATCCATTATGTTAAATGGTGAAAATTTATATATTTTATGAGACGATACAATTAGTTGATAATACTTGGTTGTAGGTAGACAATTTGGAGGGAGAAATCAAAAGCTCTAAATTGGTCCTTCGCCTTCTCATTGATGCTTCAAATGCTGCTGGATCAAGGATGATTTGATCTGAGTCTTAACTTCTAAATAACAGCAACATTTCCAATTTTCCATTGTGTAATTTTTTTGCGTTTCTTGTTTTCAATCTGCACATCTATGGTGAAGGGTTTGTTATTTAAAGCATACCAGGTTTAATCCTCTAGAGTTCTGGGACTTGAGCAATCATGTATTATAATATATATGGGGTATACCGGTGTATAGGAGAATCAGATAACTCTTGGTTTTACCACTAAATAGAATGAATTTCTATGTTATAAGGAACCATTTCGTGCTTTTGTTGCATAGGCAATGTGACACAGTATGGCAGTAGAGTGGATGAATGGTGTCATTAGCCTCCGGAATGTTCAATAATTATCTTTAGCTTGATTTTTGCTGCATAGTCATTATGGGATAGTGGCATAGTGCAAAGACTGAAGATGGATGCTTATCGGCTCTCTGCACAAGCATCTTCTTACATTGATGTTTTTTGAGAGCCAACCTTCTATAGTTATTTCCTCCATGAACTTGTCAACTTGTTTATCTATCTTATATCTATCTTATCCTAGTGGGATATGGGAAACTGAGGGGAGAATAATCTTGCCCAGAAGTCTCAACATGCCATCTCGAACTTTTGGCAGAAAACATTCTGGAATGACAGTCATCTTTTTGTCTTGATGTGCTTGGATTTCATATAACATGTTGATCTCTCCTGGTTATTTTTATTGGTGAATGATGCTAGTAGTGCCGATGAGATAGTTTTGCTTTCAGAAGTTTTATGATTTTAATTGTGTAATACTTGATGGACAATGTGATCCAATATCGAATTGCTGCAGGTTTGAACCTGATATGCTTGCATTCTCAGGATGCTACTATGGCGGAGGGGACAAGGAAAGAAAAGAACTGGGGGCTATAAGGAAGAGGTGGAAAACCCTACATGTAAGAGTTATGGGCTTTCACATGTGTTGTGTTATTTGTGGCTTAAATTTTGACAAAAGTGACTTCTATTCCCATGTGAAGTAAGTTTGACTTTCAATTTGACTGCCAGAAGACAGTAGCCAACTTATTGTCTTTTGTCAACCTTTGTTATGAGATTCTTATGATATTTATTTTAGTTTTTTAGGCTGGCTATTCACTGGCATGGTTAAAATGGGAAGTATACAAATAGAAGTTCTGTAACAGAACTGATTGCCCAATCCTATGCAGGGAAGCAATCCAGATAAGGCAAGGAGGCAAGGGAGATGCCCACTCACTCCAGAAGAAGTTGGGTTGATGTTGAGGGCTTTAGGTTATGGCAAAGATGTTCATATATATGTTGCATCTGGTGAAGTATATAGGGGAGATGAAACTTTAGCTCCATTGAAGTCACTCTTCCCCAATTTCCATTCCAAGGATACAATAGCCAGCAAAGAAGAGCTAGAATCATTTTCCGGATTTTCTTCTCGCATGGCAGCGCTTGATTTTATTGTTTGTGATGAAAGTGATGTCTTTGTCACCAACAACAATGGAAATATGGCAAAGATACTGGCAGGACGAAGGTGATTTTCTGTCTTATGGTCATAGTTATGGTGGAAAATTGAGACATAACTACTAATTGATGTTGGCATCTGTTATTTCAGGAGGTATTTTGGTCATAAGCCCACTATTCGTCCCAATGCTAAGAAACTATATAAGCTCTTCCTGAACAAAGGTAACATGACTTGGGAAGAGTTTTCCTCCAAGGCCCGTTCTTATCAGAGAGGGTTTATGGGTTTGCCGAATGAGGTAAGACCAGGTAGAGGTGAGTTCCATGAGAATCCTGCTGCATGCATCTGTGAAAATTCCGAGGATCGGGCATTGAGAGATGCAAATATTCGGAAATATGGGATGGGGAAGGATCCTGCCAGGAAAGAAGGCGAAGAGACTGATGATCATGACCAATATCATGATCCTGATGATTATATAGATTGGGCAGAACCAGATAGTGATGGGGAGATGCTTCTCCAAGAGAGACAGCCAGCGAATGAGACCATGTTGGATTATGATGGAATTTCGACAGAAGAACCTGAATTAGAAGATATGCTATCAGATTAGACAATTTTGCCCGTCGGAGAGATCCCTCCTTGTGTTTCTGGTATAGCACAGATACTGAGTCATTGGGAAATGAAGTTGTAAGGTCTAGCCTTCATGTCAGAATTTGTACAAAGTTAAGCAGTCATAAGAAGGCTTGCAACTTTCAAGTGCTCATTGAGGATTTGCGAACTTGACTCCGTGTAAATCGCTGCAATATTTCAGATGCAGAAATCCCTATACAAAACTGGAGACAGTCTCCCTGGTACAAATCTAAAACTGCCCTTCTTGATGGGGTCCAAATTAGATACAGTTGCCTCTTATCACAGATAGATAGATTTGTTTTTGTAGTCGCAAATTTGTCAAATTTCTTTTTGTTTGATTTTGTCCATTCCGATAACATTGCCATATGTAGTTTTAATCTAGTTTGGTTGTCAGATAAACTACTTAGCAAACTTAGCAAACTTAGCAAGCATGTCAATTGGCATTTAAAAGTAAGATCCCTTTTTGGTTGACATGACTAATCTTGATAGTGCCCCTCTATGAAGGCATTTCTGGTTTTTGTCGCCTACTTTTTTTTAACTTCACTCAAAAATTTGTTCACACTTAGGTTTGGGACAATGCAAGTTTAGATACTTTATTCTTATCCTAGAAAAATGATGTATGAGTACTTCAGAGATATAGATGCTTCAAAGATAAATAAATATTACCATATAATAGCCCAGAAATTAATTCCCAACGTTCGTATATACTCGTCGTATTCATCCCTAATTGATGATGATATATAAAGCAATTGTACCCTTTCTGATCTAAAGAGGAATTCACTGGAAAAAGAATAATTCAATCATTGAAGAATGATATGCAATTCCATTACAACCAGGACAGTGAATCACACATGTTAGAATCAAATTCAATCATAGAGGAATGATATGCAGTTCCGTTACAACCAGGACAACAAATTACATGTATCAGACTAACTAGAATCAAATATATCCCGACTAACTAGGAAAAATGTTTTGCTTCGTCATGAGGAAGGTGACAAATCTGAAGCGTCATCGATGGGCGGTGGTGGTGGTGGTGGTGGTGGTGGTGGTGGTGGATTTGGATAAACGCCTGGAGGTCTCTCTTGTGGTTCGATTGAAAGCAGCTGCGTTGAATCTCCCACAACGTCTGCCCATCCATAATGAGGATCAGCCCTTTACAAGCAGAACAGTTAGTTTTTAGTACAAAACCAAAAAAAATAACAGATAAAATAGAGTTCACATTAGATTGTGATATTCTTTTTCTAAGGAGTGCTACATTTTGCTCCCTAAGATATTGACTATTACATTCATCCCCTGCTTCCCAAATCCCACCCCCTCTTTTCTTTATTCTTTTCTCTCACTTTTCTAGTAAGGAACCAAATAAAGGAAAGATAAAGCTAAAAATCTGATTTTTTTTTTTTTTTTTTTTATATACAAAAAAGAACTGTTCAAAGATTTTCCTTAAAACCAACACAACCCAAAATGAAAATTTCAAGTGAAAACGTTTAGTAAAAAAAAGCATGGTCTTACTCGTAGTATGTTTCTTCAACTACCACTATATCCCAGCTCTCTCCTGTTGTGCTCTTGCCATACTTGTGTACCTTGCTGCTGACGAAAGAAGATGCATAATGCATGAGATATTTTCATTAATATAGCCTTGAATCCAGCTTATTATTTTCAACTGAAGTTTTAAGCAAAGAGAAACAACTCAGTGCAAATTACATACCCATTTCCAAAATGCTCTTCTCCCCACGTCCTAGACCAACCTGCATATGAAAAACAGATACACTTCAATTACAAATCACCCAAACATATAAACAATTAACAATTTTTAATACAGAATCAAGTGGTTGGTTGCAAGACAGAATAAACAATTATAGACTTCATCAAGACATTAACATAGGCTGCACAGGGCCTTAAACCAACACCAATGTGTAAGCCTATCAGTCAAGGAGTCATTTTGTGCACCGCGATGTTGAGCATTTAACATCAGATGTATCCCTTAAGTTTTTCCATATACAAGGATCTGAATTATGAATGTCACAGGAAAATTATGTCACATACGTTCACCACTGGGAGATACATGCCATGTTTCTCCTTGGCGTGAACCAATGCCAGCGAAAAATTTCTCCTCCCACTTATCTCCCCATTTAGTTCCAAGTTCTGTCTCAGCCCACTTATCCGTCCTGCAAAATGAATAAGGATACATTATTTTTGTTCATACTTGACAGCAAAGTTCCAAAGCGGACAGGTTAAAGATGAACAGGCAACAAACACGCCCCCCCTACACGAAAGGAAGATCTATTAAGATCACCAGCTCTTAAGTTGTAGATTAAGGATAAGAAATTGTTCCATACTCCCGGCTATTCAGAACTAGCTAATTGAATTTACCCAGTTCAATTAGATGCACCCATTAATTATTTTGCAAGTACACCAATTACTGCAGAGCAATACGAGGTGACAAGGACCAACGTCCTTAGTTCTAGTGACTGAAGAATAGAAATGCAAACAGCTTGAAGTGTAAGCGAATTTCTGTTTTACGTATGCTATCGTGGGTTGTTGTAATCAGAAACCCATTAGCAGATATTATGATTCATCTACATGCAAACAAAACATCTTAGATGCTTATGCTTTATGGCATATCATAGAGAGCATTTGCAACAACAATATCCCCCAAAAAACAGAATGTGTTTCTTACTACTCTTTGTTATGCTTCCAGGAAAACAGTTTCCCTTTCAGAAAAGAAAAAATATATAACAAAGATTGGTTGTAACCATTTTAAGACAGATCCTCTTCCATCGTAATGCTCTCCCCACTTTTCCCACCATGACTGTTCATTCAGCCTGCCATATTTGTGTGCCCCTTTCTCTGTCCAGCCTTTAGCATCATATTTCTCCCACCTGAAGGCAATCCATAGATAAGAAGCTTAATAATTGTAACCATAACTAATCATAACTAGACATCTCTTGGCAACTTTTCTTACCATTTTTCATACCATCCAGCATTTTCAGAGCCAGATTTAGCCTGTTTCTGAGCACTCCTCTCTATCCGAGCTATATTACTGCATAAAAGAAGGTAGCATCACTCTCTATTCAACAAGTGAATAATCATATAAAAAACTCCAGAAAGACATTGAAAATGGTCAAATTTAAGATGTGCTAAGACTCCAATTTTGTAGGCAACAGGAAGAAATTTCCCACCTCCACTCATCTTGGTGCAGCATTTCTTGCCATGTTTCCCACCATGAATCTCCCTCAGCATTCCTTCCAGATTTCTCAACACCTGTTATATATGCCAAAATGAGAGAACCCTAATGAAGGTTTAGACTTTAGAGTCCCAAGCTAGATGGCGCAAAGGACTGAGACATTATACAAAACCAGATGTAAAGACCAGTATAAACTATAAAGACAGAAAAAAAGGGTAACTACAGGACTCAAAAACACATATCAACTGGAAGTGAGTGTCTAAGAATTATGCACACAAACACAGACAAACTACAAGGTCTGCGACCAACATGGAGCAGAACCTATATCAACAAGACGGACAGTAATCACGCCATGTACAAACAAGGATCCAGGTTACAGCATCAAAAGCCTAGATGTGGATTGTTACCTAACCAATCTATAACAAGCAAATACTACAAACAAGGTTTTAATATGCAGTTTGTGATCATGATTCATGATCATAGTAATGTATGTGCATCATAGAAACATAATTGATTGTGGTGCATAAAGGATCACAATTGACTCAACCTGATTTCTAAGAGTCCCACACGTCATATTGACTTTTCATCAGCCCATGTCGGCCTTGTATCAGCCATATCAGCTCTGCACCAGCCATTTGCATGGCCCGTATCATCAGATGCTTATCAATCTTTTAGGTTCAACGAGCTGAAAAGCCAATTCTTGGCCGACATGTTGTGTTATAAAACAATATATACACCTTGATCGGGTTGACATATTGGTATTGCACGAAAATAGTACAAATCTGCTCCATTATTTACTTCCTGTTTCTCTTAAAAAATTCTTGAAATTCAAATCATTGCCAACAAAATTAAATGCTATTGTCAGTAAATTATTTTCTATTTCTCTAAAACACACTACACTAGGGCTCGCTTGCTATATTTATAAGGTTTTGTCAAGAAAAGATACTCCAATTACATGATTTAGGAATTAATTTGGTTTGGAAGTCAAGAAAGCCAGCAAGTGTTATAATCCTCAAAACAACTAGGAATTAAAATTGACATTGGGGTCGGAGAAAACATGATATGCTGCTTTTCCCACCCCTTAAAGATGCTTCAATTGGCCATTCACAATCTCTATAGATATTTAGGAACAGCAGTAGTACGTTTGACTGGTTACATTAACCTATGAATGACAGATCCAAGCTAGGATATTCTGGTGTATAGCTGCTCAGATTTATAAGCACAAACTCAGCACCTAGTTTACATTGAATGGAGTACAGTAAATCTTGCTGTTCCAACAGAGTAAAGACCTACAAGCAATTTAAAACAGGACAAGTCATGTAGTAGCATTATAAAAAAATATAGAAAAAATAATTATATGATTATAAATTCCATAAGAGATGATTTTTGCTCTTCCCCAGCCACCCAGTCCATTGTTGTGGACAGCATATTATCAGTCAGTGTCACTACATATACGTAGACTTGCAGGTACATAAATATCAGCCAGATGATTTTTAAATGAAAAGGAAAGGAGAGCACATGATTTTTAAGGGTAAAATGTGTACCTAGCTCTTTATATCCAGTCCAGTCACTTTTCTCCCACCACTGCCAATGAGATCAACAAATCCATTAAAAGCATCCACTTAGGATATGCTAGTGAGGTTTTAAAATAATGATAAGCTTGCAAGTCTCTGATTGGCTTCATAGCTACCGACATTAACCATCAGGAAAACTTGGAAAAGAACCCAGAACTTTCATCTTTCACCAATTAAAACATACTCCCTCCATCCCTAAATATTCTTCATACTTTCCTTTTATGGTTTCTAATGTGAGTGGGAGACAATATAGATAATAATGTCTTTTACTACTCTCTCCATCACACTAATCCTTTGTCTCTTTTCATCCAACACTTTTCCTTAATTTTTTTACTCAGTATTCACTTCCAAGTACTTTTTTCTACTTTTATTATAACTGTTCATCTCTGTGTCAAACCTATGTGTGAAAATAATTAGGGACAGAAGGAGCATTTGGCAAATGAAGTTCCTCATTCATAGATTAAAAAGTGCTATATAAGCAAATAGCTTCTAAAGGAATCAATAACACAAAACAACAGTCTATACCGTTTCTTTCCATTCAGAAGAACCATCTTGGGACTGACCACCCATCCTTGTCCATCGACATCTATACCCATTTTCCCCAAGCTCATCACCACTTTCACGGTACCAGGTACTTCCATCTTCATTGATGCCGGCTTCATTCAAGTTCTCATTTACCAAGTTGATGCCCCAGTCTTTCTCATTGGCGATACCAGTGTCTAGGAAAGAAACAGAAAACACTATATGTTGAGAACAATTATGAATTACTTTTGCATGCAAAATTATCCCAGCCTACATAAATTAGTTCTGAAACCATCTTAATTTTTGTCAGTACTAAGGTATACATCAACAGATACCTCTCTTGGGCGGTGTGTCACGAGATTGTGGACCAGGGTTACGTGGAGTGCAACGGGGTTTAGAATGGAAGCGAACTCTGCAATGAAAGGTAGGACGATTAGGAACTTGGAGCGGCTCTTAGTTGTAATTAATTTGTAGCTTTTATAAGATATGATTTCTAACTAAACAGTGAAAAAGTTATTCATATTTAATCAGGGGGATAGTACACAACGAGAAGGAAGCTTTTTGAGGAAGGGGGCATATAAACTAACATAGCAATTATGCTCAGGAAGTAAAGCATCATCTTCTCTTTTATCCTCTGTCGTAACTAAACAATGATTGTCTTGATTCTTGGAAGATATTATCACCACTCTTAGAGTCTTAGTTATCCAAAACCTTAACTTCTACCTTCCCTACCAGAATATCTCACAAATATTGACCGAGTCATGCTGATGCTGAGCAAAATTTGTCTATCTATAATAGATGAACTTTTAAAGAGTTTAGAAAGTGCCGCCATACATATGTCATGTCATAAAAAATAACATAAGAATTGAAGATAAAGAGTTTAATAATGATTAAGATAGACATATGATGTTAATTATAAGAGAAAAATAAAATTTGACTATCAATAAGTTACATGAGAATCTGATAGTATGTCACGTCATGATAACTTTTGCTACATGCTTCAAATATAATATTTATACAATTGAAAAGAGCTCGAAATATCCTGTAAATAAGATCGACATCGCATGCTTATACATATTTTTTCTCTTAGTTTGAGTTATTAATTAATTTGCAGATATAAGAAATTATAGTATGACAGTAGTGTTATAAGAAAAACATGAATTGCATTAGGAATATGATCATATTACTATAAAACAGTCATGATTTTCTGAATTTCTCTATATCATATTAATTACATATATATGTACTTCAGAAAAACTTAAAACTATGAGTAACCATAATGTCACGCATGTATCTTTTAGCATCAAAAGATTATAGTTTTGGATAAACAACTCACTGCCTACAAACTTAACAGCTTCAGATTATTATTGCTGATACAGAACACATTATGACACATCTGGATTACCAACTCATTTCCCACAAACTTAACAGATTCAGAGTTGTGAGGCTTACACAACTTAATAGGTAACAAACTATGCAACAATTATGCAGAACTCTGCAACATTGTCCAAGTTTTTTTTTCTTCGATTCATTGTCGATATTCCACAAGGTAGGTAACAGTCATTTTTCGAAATTTTCCAGCTTTCAATTAAAAGTTATTGAACGAGCCACTTAATTCATTTCAGCTTCTTCTTCGGCACAAATTTTAGCGAAAAACCCATGTCATGGACATCTAATAATTCCTCACCAGCAGTCCCTGGTCCCTACCATATGAAGGAATAGGATCCTCATAATATAACACTAGGTGATGGTTTTGGTTTTATTCTTGTCCAAACAATTAAATTAACTCTGTACTCTCAGACACTGGTTCATCACTCACCAAGTACATATTCCCAAACTAATCACATTTTGATTAAATCGCAAGGGACTATAAAACCTCTCATTATTGACGAAGTCTGATGCTGCTCACTTCTGAATGAGCAGAACCAGCTTAAATTTGCTTTTGCAAAACACCATCTCAATTTCTACAAACATAAATTGATGCAATTGAAACGCTCCAGCTTTAGTTACCACATTTGCGCACTCAGTAATAAGAAATCAGAAACCATACCCTTCCCAAGACCATCTCCTTAACTGTAGTATTATCAAACTTCAGCTAGCTCAACTTCCCTATCAAGACTACGACATCCGCATGAGTCCAAAAACCAAAACCTATCCTATTCGGCACTCCATTTCAGCGATGAGCAAGTAACCACAATTTTCGCAGATCATCAGATAAATAAAGTATATGAGGTCATCTCATTCTCCAGATAAATAAATCAATACTCCATAAACATAAAAGTTACTATATCTCGCAGCAATTCATCCAATGTAATTCAAAAACCAAACTCTAATAATTCATCAATAAGAATGAATTATTATTTTTAAAATGTAACTATTGCATCTTACAGGTGACAAAAAAAAAAAGCGAAAACGCGGGAGAATCATCGAAGTAAAGTCACAATCAAAAGATACAACAAAAAAAAAAGTAGAAATTAATTTGAGAATATTCCAAACTTTAAAATCCAGCGAAACACAAAGAAAGTTGATTACAACAAACAAAAATTCACAAAAGAATTCACAAAAAGAAAAAAGAAAAAAAAAGCAACGGTATAAAATTGAGGAGACTTACGTAGGAGAAGTAAAAGGCAAAGAAGGCAAAGCTTGACTACGAACTCTACGAGCTATACTGGAATTCTTCTTCGGATCAAACCGCCGCCATTGTTCGCGCCTTTTCTTCGGAACGACTGAGTCTGAAGAGCAGCAGCAGCCGCCTAATCGCTGTACTCTCTCTTCAGCGTTGCCGATGCCAGAGAAAAACCTCCGGTGACGCTGAAATTCACCAGTGACGGAGAGCTCGAAGCTCCGGCAATGGAGTTGAAGGAACGAAACGTCGTCGTGTAGACTGTGAAGCTTGATGCTTAAATATGGCGTCGTAAATCCACCGGCGGAACTTGCCGCCATTAATGTCGAATTTACTTCTCTCAAACCTCTCTCTCTCTGATTATCTCTCTCGTATAACTGATTGAAATTCCATTAGAATCAAAGAAAAACAGATTAAATTAAAAATTAAGTTGATAGTACAAGATGAATTGAATGATTTTGTGTTTTTGAACAGTGTCGATCTTCAGAAACCCTAAGTTTGATAACGGAGAGAGAGAAATGGTGAAGTTAACTAGTTTTGGAGTAGAAGTTGAGCTAAGAGAGGAGAGGAAGAGAGAGTGTGAAGGAGGGTTTAAATAGAAAAGAGAAGAGCGAATACAAAACGGGGGGCAAAAACAGAGAAAAAAAAAAGGGAGAGGCAGTGTCTGCGTTTCGAGACATTCTATTGAGTATTGAGTCACATTTCACGCCGCTGACAGAACGCGAGAGAGAGATAGGTGGTAAATGACTATATCGGTGGTTGATCTAGAAGGGGATAGACGTTATTTGGCAAAATTTTATTTAATTCCTCACTTCTTTTGAATTGAAATGTTTTAAATATGTTAATATATATTTAAAACATTAAGTTTTCGTAACTTTTACTAATAAATAATTTGAGAAATTTGATCAAGTTATATAAAATGATATTAGAGTTGTGCATGAGCCTTGCCGGCACGGCCTGATACTACTTTGGCTTAGCCTGGCACGAGCTCCCTACTAGACCAACTCTACATGAGAGTCCAGATGCTAGGTTGTAGATCGCTTATGAATTCCATTTTCAGTTTTTAGCTCCAGTCTCGCACGAGAACAACGGGTTGGGCCGCCTCTCAATACACTTATTTTCAACAAAAAAAAAGGGGCTTGTCGGAACAACATCCAATGCAGGATATTACATGGGACGGTTTGTGCTTGGGCCCCTCTTTTGAAATAAAATGCGTGCCTTTATTGAATGACTTAAAGACATTTTACCCCTATTATTAACTAGATGATCAATATTGTTAGCACCTCACTTCTGTCTTCTTCTATCTCTAAGTAATTACTACATATATGTTCAATACATTTTTTTAGTAAAGTAAAAACTAGGGAGAAAAAAGTGGATATTAAGTCTACTTAATATTTAAAAAAGTAGCGAGAAAAAAAGCTTGTTAAAAAAGATATGTAGCAAGTACATAGAGACATCCAAAGAATTCCCTCTTTTTATCCTTTAGCTAGTTGTTCCACTTCATTTTTATACTCCTTTATCTATGCATAACTTTGACCATTAATATTTTCTTTATCAATTAATAGAAATTATGAAAATATATAATGAGTTAAAAATATCTTACATTTTTTTTTATATATTAGTAAAATAAAATAAGATCAATGTGGATTATGTAAATAATACAAAAATCAAAAGAAGACAACTTAAACAACAAAAAGAACATGTAGCAAGTAAAATAAGACGGACAAAGATTTAGACCTGACAATCGGGTTGTTCCGATCGGTCGAGTCATTGGGCTCGAGTTTGTTTAATCTTGGGTCGGTTTGGATATCGGGTCATTTCATATCATGTGAAAATTGGGTCGGATTAAGTCGGTTCGAGTACGCTCGGGTTTCGACTTTGGTTCGGTTTTTTGGTGGTGCAATCCATGATAATGTCTTATATTTGTTTTAAAAACAATTACGCTAATATATAAAAAAACATACATTTATCTATATATATATATATATATATATATCTAAAACCCAAAGCAAAAACATGTCATGCTGCCACATGTACTCCCCCTCCCCCACGCAATCAAATGACATATTAAACAATGAAAATGTGTGTTATATGCCTCGAACCCATGACCTCTCATTTGACATATAAGTGCACTAACCAACTACTCTACAATCTCATGTTGGTCTTTATGGGAAAAAAAATATTTAAAGACAAGATAATTTTCTATTTTTAAGACAATTATAATACAAATGTATATGTTAATAATCATTAAACTAATGTTAATAATAGCATGTCCTACCCTTTCAATAATCTTATAATAAAAAAAAGCTCTTTAAATTTTTTTTAACCTCCGTAATTAACACTACTATACCATTTCATTGCATCAGTTGTATTCTTACACATCAAACCACGTTAAAATAAATTATATTATGTTTTTTATAAGTAATTATATATTTATATATATGTATTCTCTTGAAACCGAGGTTATATTGATCAATAATTCATATTATAATTTACTATGTAGAAAATCTAAAAAGAACTCGAAGATCATTTAATTTCCTAAGCACAATCTAATGCCTATAACTCTTTTTTTCCACTTTTCTCAAGTGTTTGATTTAAGATTTCAAATTCACATTGATAAATGATTAGGGGCATTGCCCGAGCCAACAACTAGTTATATATCTAAAACATATCCTAACAGTTTATAATAGTTTTCTCTTACAAAAAAAGGGTTTTTAGTTGTTAGTTAAATCCTAATTAAGCAATTTGTTGTTCATCTTATCTAGCCAAAACTAATTAAATATTTACAATATACATGTCGGATCATTCAATTCAAACCGAGTTAATCAAATTTGGGTTGATAATTGTTTGGATCCCTGATCTGGTCCAACAGGGTTATGCAAAGCCCACCTAAAGAATCTGATATATATGCTCCCAAGGAGCCCATCAGCCTTTTTAGACAGAAAGCAACTTTGCCATAAAAGGGAGACAACTTTCCTACAGACATGGATGCTCCCCAATAGGGTTTCCTGTCTGGGAAATCCCCAATATTATAAAAGCAGCAAGCCCACTCAATGAACAGGTATTGAATTCTCACCTAACAAAACCAGAGCATCTCTCTCTAGAGCTGTTCACTTTCTCTCTCTACCTCAATCTCAACTGACTTGAGCGTCGGAGGGGCTTTCCCGGGAACACCGCCGGGCTAGTTTTCTTTGTTTTGCAGGACCTCGGTTGACAAGACTCGGGATTACATTCCAACTCGGGATTTTAACCTCTCTAAACACAATTAACTCATTTGACTAGTTTCTAGGCAGAAACAGTTTGGCGCCGTCTGTGGGGAAGACACATCTCAAAGCTACGTACCGAGAGTCAAATGGCACCCCGAAGGAAAACCACCCGAGCTTCACTTGCGCATCAACCAACCCCAATTCGGTCTCAACAAAACAACGTGCTGGTTGAGTCTATTGCCATCGGCGATGAGGGATCCACTCCTCGTAACGAAGAGCAAACAGGTCCCCGGGAGCAATACCCTGTTGATCCACCCCCCATCACCATGGCAGACATAGAAAGAATAGCTCAGCAGTTGAACGCAAACATGCAACGCAGCTTGCAAGAACTCATAGCGGGAATCCCCCAACTCAACCAGGGAGTATCCTGAGAGTTAACCCAGGGAGAGCCGCAACCCAGGGGTGATCCAAACACTCACGTCCCTAACCGGGACGGGCAGCGAGTGGGAGGAGAAAGGTCCCGACAGGCCAACTCCCGCAGGACACCAAACTCAGATGCCCGGCAGATCATCGAGGAGAATCGTAGGCGTCGGATGGAGCAGGACGCACGGAACTTGCTCAATGACAAGCGGAGGGCCAATCAGGAAAAGACTCGCCAAGAGGAGCAAGCTCAATCCAGGACTCCCCGACGGGGACGGGAAGGATCCCCTTTCGGGTCAAAGAAGACCAGGACTGAGGGTGAAGGAGACTCGAACCCCCAAGAAACAAGAGTCCCGTCTTGGTGAATAGAGGAGTGCTGAACTTCATGACACCCTTTAGTCGGGAGATCATGGAAGTCCCTAACCCAAGCAAGGTCAAGGTCCCCCAGATTGAGCAGTACTCGGGAAATAGCGACCCCGACGATCACATGGCGGCCTACAAGGCCCAGATGAGTGTACAAACAGGGTGTGAAGCAGCGTGGTGCCGTTACTTCCCGACTACCCTTAAGGGACTAGCACTCAGCTGGTTTTCGGGACTCTCCCCTGGCATTATCACGAACTTTTCTGTGTTAGAAGCATTATTCCACCAACACTTCATTGCCGGGCGTCGGCACAAAAAGACAAGCATCCATTTGATGTCAATCAAGCAGCAGGAACATGAAAGTCTGGCCGACTACATCAAACGCTTCAATGAGGAATCCCTCAAGATCTCTGACCTTCAAGACGGGGTAGCCTTCACCGCCTTGATGTCGGGACTCTGGCCAGGCAAATTCAGATGGTCCTTGGCCGAGAATGAAGTCACCACATTCACTGAGGCCATGAGTCGGGCCCAGAAATTCATTCAGGCCTCGGACATCTGCAAGCCTGTTGTGGAGAAGTCAAAGAAAAGAAAGGAAGAAACCCCCTACCGGGAGTCCAACAAGAGTAGTAAGAGCAACCAGCAACTCCTCTCGAGAACTACAGATAATGGAAACGACCCCCGCTTCAACAGAAATCGACGTGAGATCTATTTAGACCTAAAACAGAAGTCGGTATTGCCCATCCCTCCCCCTATAAGGACCTCAAAGGAAAGAAGGGATCAGCGACTGTGGTGTGAATATCACCGAGAGTGTGGGCACACCACTAAAGATTGTCGGGAATTAAAGAAGGCCTTGGATCACTTGGCTGATCAAGGAAAGTTGAACAGATATATCAAGCACTCTCGGGAGGAGAAAGGGAAGGAGAAGGAAGGAAAGAATGACAGCGACAACACCGATGGTTATGTCGGGGTAATAGCAGGGGGACATGCCTCGGGAGGCTTAACCAGCCGAGCCCGCAAGGCTCACCTGCACGCCATAAAACATCAAGTCTTAGAAATCGAGCCAACACAGGCGGGGTGTCCTGTCATGACATTCGGGGAGCCTGACCGGCACATTCATACCCCCCATGACGACCCCCTCGTCATCGAAATGAAACTTGCCAACTCAAGGGTCAAGAGGATATTGGTCGACAGCGGTTCATCAGCGGACATCATCACGCTAGAATGCTTACAGAAGCTGAAATATACCGAGAAGGACGTAACCCCGACCAGTCAGCCGCTGATAGGCTTCGGGGGGGCATCCGTGTACCCTCTCGGGTTCGTAAAATTGGTTGTGAGACTCGGGGAAAGAGGTAAGGGAAGAAGCCTACCAGTCGACTTCCTGGTGGTTGACACCCCACTTCCTTATAACGCCATCATGGGCAGGCCCACTATGAACAAGATAAAGGCAGCCATCTCGGTATACCAGCTACTCTTGCAATATGAAACAGACGAAGGTCAAGTCGGGAAGATATACGGTGATCAGCAGAAAGCCCGGGAGTGTTACACAAACAGTTTTAAAACAACAACCTCAGAAGAAAGACCAAGGAAGAGAAAGAGGGATGACCCCGCGGAGACCCCCACTGGTCTCGGGGTCTACCTTTCAGATAATCCGAAGCTATATGAACGACCCCAGCCGGTCGAGGAGGATGAGGAGATAACACTCGATGAAGATCTCGGGCATGGAGTAAGGATTGCCTCTGACATGCAAGGGCAGGATCCCAATTTCGCATCCCATGAATTAAACATCAAGGAGGGATTCCGCCCCATTAAGCAGAAGCTCAGGCATCAAGGGCCCGAGAGAAATGCAGCAGCAGCAGAAGAGGTCAGGAAGCTGCTAGAGGCGGGTATCATTGAAGAATGCCAATACACCGAGTGGTTGGCCAATGTTGTTCTTGTTAAAAAAGCTAACGGAGCATGGCGCATGTGCGTCGACTTCACTGACTTAAACAAAGCATGCCCCAAAGACAATCATCCTCTACCTAAGATTGATAGGCTGGTCGACTCAACGGCTGGTCACGAGTTGCTCAGCTTCATGGATGCCAACGCGGGATACCACCAGATCCTGATGGCGGAAAAGGACCGAGTACATACAGCATTCGTTACAGCCCAAGGCGTGTACTGCTACAAGATGATGCCCTTCGGGCTAAAGAACGCAGGGGCTACTTATCAACGTACCATCAACAAGGTTTTTGAGGAGCAACTCGGGAGGAATATTGAAGTCTACGTAGACGATATGATCGTCAAGAGCAGAAAAGAAATTGATCACGTCGGGGATTTGGCAGAAACGCTAAGCACCCTACGACGTCATAGCATGAAGTTAAATCCCAAGAAGTGCGTATTCGGGGTCAGAGGGGGGAAATGCCTCGGGTTCTTGGTGGATGAAAGAGGAATTGAGGCCAACCCCGACAAAATCAACGCAGTATTAAACATGTCCTCACCAAGGAATGTGAGAGAAGTTCAAAGGCTAACGGGGTGCCTAAGAAGACTTGGGACGCTTCTTGTCCCGCTCGGCTGGCAAGAGCTTGTTATTCTTCAGAGCGCTGAAGAGGAAGGAGTTTGATTGGGACGACGAGGCTGAACATGCATTTCAACAGCTGAAACAACACCTAGCGGGATTGCCCAAACTCATATCACCTTTGCCTGGAGAAACTCTCTATATATACCTCTCGGTATCAGAATATGCTCTCAGTGCGGTACTCGTGGCTGAGAGAGAGGGAACTCAACACCCAGTATACTTCATCAGCCACGCTTACAGAGGAGCAGAAGCACGGTATAGCCAAATCGAGAAGATGGTGTTTGCTCTGGTAATGGCGAGTAGGAAGTTGAAGCCATATTTCCAGGCGCACCCCATCAAGGTCCTAACCGGACAACCCATCGGGAAAGTAATCGAAAGCGAAATCATTCAACTCGGATGGCCCGAGTGGGCGGGACGGTTAGCGGACTTCAGGTTGGAGTATGAACCCCGAAGAGCAATTAAGGCACAAGCATTGGCGGATTTCATCAGTGAGTGCAGCTCCCGACCCCTCGACCTGGAAGAAAGGGAGTCGTGGGAGTTGCAAGTAGATGGTTCAGCCACCAAAGCAGGTAGCGGAGCCGGGCTGGTGATAATTCCCTCAGTTGGGGATAAAATGGAGTACGCTGTGAAGTTCGACTTCCTGGCCTCAAACAACGAAGCTGAGTACGAAGCTCTAATCCTAGGCCTCCAAATCTGCATCAACTCGGGAGCACAGGCAGTTACGGCTAAGTCAGATTCACAGCTAATAGTAGGACATGTCTCGGGTGAGTATGAAGCTAAGGAAGACAACATGAGGATGTACCTCAACAAAACCCAGGAACTCATCAAGAAGTTATCTACCTTCAGGATACAACACCTCCCGAGGTCGGAGAACCAGCAGGCCGACGCCTTGGCCCGCATGGCAAGTTCAGCGGAGGGGCTCACCCCCCGAACCATCGTCTGGGAGGTCTTAAATCAACCAAGTATCAACTCACTCCAGGTCCACACCATGAACAGAACTGGTACGTGGATGGAGGAAATTATAAGCTTCCTCAGGAACGGAGCGTTGCCCTCGGGAGAGAAGGAGGCCGAAGCTCTAAAGAAGAAGTCGACTTGGTTTGTTTGGCATGAAGGGATCCTCTACAAAAAATCCTACACGCATCCACTACTGAAGTGCGTTACACCCTTCGAAGGCAATTACATCCTTCGGGAAATTCATGAGGGCGCATACAGTAGCCATCAAGGGGCAAGGACCATTGCCGGGAAAGCTCTGAGAGCCGGGTACTACTGGCCCACACTGAAAGCTGATGCTCGAGAATTGGTGAAGAAATGCCCCAACTGCCAAATCCACGGAGACATCCCTCGGGCTCCCACGAATCCCCTGACAGCCATACAAGCGGTATTACCATTCGACAAGTGGGGGATGGACCTAATAGGCCCATTCCCAGCAGCCTCGGGGCAAAGAAGGTTCCTCCTAGTGGCCATCGACTACTTCACCAAATGGGTCGAGGCTGAACCACTAGCTTCAATAACAGACAAACAAGTGCAAAATTTCATCTGGAGGAACATCATCACCCGTTTCGGGATCCCAAGGACTCTCATATCGCAACAACGGGAGACAATTTAACGGTGGGCCAACCGGGATTATTGTTCCAGGTTCGGGATTCAAACACGATTTTCAGCCGTCTCCCGACCCCGCACCAACGGCCGCCGAGGAGGCAAAGAAACAAAGTGGTCTTTGAATGGGATTAAGAAGTCACTGGAAGGAGCAAAGGGGTCGTGGGTCGACGACCTCCCGGGTGTGCTCTGGTCAGCAAGGACAACAGTGAAAGAAGCAACATGCAACTCACCCTTCAGCTTAGTCTATGGAAGTGACGCTGTTCTTCCAGTTGAAGTCGGGATACCTTCCCCAAGGATGACATTCTATGAATATGACAAGAATGAAGAAGAGAAGAAAGTTGAGCTAGACTTACTGCCGGAGTCCCGAGGCAATGCACTACTCAAGTCAATTCGCAACAAGCAAAGGGTTACCAGGCAATTCAACCTCAGGGTGAAAGCTAGGCCAATTCATGTAGGTGATTGGGTGGTCAGGAAGGTCGAGGCCACAGGGCTGGCACACCTAAAAGGCAAGCTAGGGCCTAAGTGGGACGGACCATACAAGGTCACGGAAGTAATTAAGCCGGGAACATACCGACTCGAGTCACCCGAAGGCACCCCACTGGCCCGACCTTGGAATGCTGACAATCTGAAGAAATATTACATTTAATTAGCAACACCATTTTGTAAACCACAACTCGGGGCAACCATTTATACCCTAATAGAGTTGGCGGGATTTTGGGAACTTGGCCACACTTGACCCTACAGTTCACTTTGTTAAGACACAACTCGGGGCAGTAAGTTGTACCCCATAGTTGACAATCTCGAGAATATGAATGAAAGAAAACAAGGGGTTCATAACAGTTGCATCTAACAAAATTGAACTCGGGAAATTGAAAATCGAAATCACAGTTGCATTATATATTAAATTCAGGGATGCTACAAACACGGGACAACTTCATTTCATCAAGTTAAAACAGTACAACCTAAAGGACCCGGGAACATAACTCCCAAGAGTCCTAAGAGTCAGAAACTTAAGTGCGTAACTGAAATAAAACTAAGCCGCCAGAGTCTTATCAGGAGAGCTGTCGGTACTACCAGCACATCCCCATCTGAGTCCTTGCCGAAACAGAGACCCTCGGGGTCAACAGTATCAGCAGCAGGATCCACAGAGCTCGGGGTAACCTCAGCGGTCGCAGAAGCCTGAGCAATAACAGCCGGCTGAGAAGTAGCAGGGGGGATCTCAGGGGCAAGACGAGCATGGGACGCCTCCTGTTCCTCCGCAATACGACGGTCGAACTCAGCTTCGACGTCGTCCCAGTTTAGAGAAGAGTCCGGACCAACGAGAATTCCCTTAAGACGCTCCTTCGTCTCTCGAACAGCCAGACGGTAGGAGTTGGTGGCCATCTTCCCCAGGAAGGCCAAGCCCTCGGGGGACCTCTTCCACTCCTGTAAAAATTCGGTTTGCACCTTCTCGAGCTTAGAGCGATCCTTCTACAGTTTATGCTTCGAGCTCTTAGCTTTCTTTGCCGCCTCGGCCAACTGCAGTTGAAGGTCTTCGACGCTCTTTTGAGCTGTGTTACGCTCGATTGTGATAGCCTCGAGGTCAGCCTTGACCTGCTTGTTGGTCTCCTTCAGCGCGACCATCTCATTTACCGCATTTCGAGCCTGCTCGAAGGTATCTTTTTGCCCATCAAGCTCGGTATTGAGCTTAACAATCTCGGCCTCTTGATCTGAGACCTTCTTGGTCAGAGCCTCAACCTTCTTGTTCAAAGCACTGAGGCCCGCCTCAAACTGGGCTCGGCGGTTGATAACCGAGGTCATCCGGATTGAAGTCTGCACAGATAGAGAAATCAATAAAAGTCGACATAAGTGGAATAACAAACACAAGTTCAAAAAAAAAAAACATACCTCGAGCCAGGACTCATAAAGAGCATTAACTTCCCCCTAACCTAAGGCCAGAAGGGCCTCATCATCGGCATCCGTATAGATCGCCTTGACAGCATCCCTCACCCTCGCCAGTTTTTGAGATTTTGTAATGTCAGTGAATGGAACATCCGACCCAATTTGATCAACTCGGGGTCGCTTCGGGGGAAGATCCTCAAAGACCTGGAGATCGCCTTCATCTTGAACCTCGGGCCTTCTCTTACTACCTGTTGAAACGCCCGAGGTTGCCTTATCAGAAGCCTTGGAGGCAGCCTTCTCCAATGCCTGGGCCTTCTCCAATGCCTGGGCCTTCTCCAATGCCTGGGCCTTTTTAGTGTCCCCTTTCAGCCTGCGAGAGCGCACCTGAGGCTTCTTGGCCCTCTTCGGGTCGGTATCCTGAAAATATTGAAAGTTAATACCAACTCGGGGTACAAACTAAAAGCAATCAACAGGTCTAAGATTACCTTTGGAGGTGGCGGGATAGACATTGTCTCGGCATCGAGCTCGTCCAGAAGTTTAGCAGCTAGAGCAGCGCTGTCGACATACCTCTCAGCCATTACAGGATCAAGTCGGTGTCGGGCAAGAGCTGAAACAGAAAAAACGTCAAAACTTTAGCAAAAAAGTGAAATTCACACATCTGATGGAAGGGAATTACCCTTGTCACAGCTACAACTCAATCCCGCCGACGCCAGGAACATCTCATTCCGCATCTCGTGGCGGGTGGGTAGCCAATTCTGAGGCACATAGGTCAGGGCTCCTGTCACCGTTCTCGGGGTCGTGGAAAGATAAATTCCCACCACCGCCTCTTCCCGAGACATCTCGGGGACCGTCTGGTTGAGCCTAAAGCGAGGTCCCTCCTCGGGTGGAAGAATGGGAATTCCCCACTCACCACTAGTATAAACATGATAAAACATCCGTCTGAACCCTTTTTGGTTCGAAGGGGCATCATGGACAACTTTATAGCCCGCTCGGCATTGAAAGCGGAACCACCCGGGGCCATGACGGTCAGCAGGCCCTAACATCAATATGAAAATATTGCGCCACAAACGAATGCTCGGGGCAACACCGAGGAGATCACAAATAGAAATGAAGCCATTTATAGTTAACCAACTGTTGGGCAGAAGACTCGTCAGTGTTAGTTGGTAGGCATTAATAAGCTCCTTGATGAAGGGATGCAAAGGAAATCTAAGGCCCATCTGCATGCTCTGGTGGTATACCGACACGCATCCTACCGGAGGGGTCATCACCGAGTCGGTATGCTTAGCTCGGATAACAAAGTACGGGTCCTGAATCCAAAACTTGGTTGCCACATACTTGGCGTTTCTCTCCATGAATTTCAGGAAGGTGGCCTCGGGGTAATAACTATGAGGTCCACCCTCGGGATCTAGAGGTGGATACTCCTGACCTGAAGTAGTCGGGGCCTCTTCTTCAGCCTCCTCCGACACCGTAACAACCCCATCAGAAAGGAACCGGTCAAGGTAGCTACTACTACACGGCCTATGTGCTAGGGACACTTCCCAGGGACCTGGAATTATGCCCACATCCTCCTCACTTAACGAATCAGAGGGACTAGGCAAAGGAACCGCCTCGGGAACGGTCAACGGGTCCTCACATGGGACTCGGGTGCTAACTAAGAACCCGTCAATCCCTCGTATCTCTTCCGACAGCTTAGGGGAAGCAAGGGCATTGGAATCAGTCTCGGGATCCATCCTATGGACGTCTATGTCTGGTACCAAACAACGAAATACAGAATTACTGCTAAGGAAGAGCGTACCTGCTCGGGAATTCTCGGTCTCGGGGGGGTAGCAGGCACAGGTACTCGCGAGCTCGGGACTGGAACCAGCTATGGAGAAAGTTAGAGAGAGAAAGAAGAGAGAGATTGAGGAAATCCGCAAATGATTGAAAGTACGGAAAAATTATTCTCTTCCTCCTCTATATACATCCCTCTCCGTGTCCGCACCACGACAACCTCAGGGCCACCTTAGACGGGCCCTTAAAACCTGGGCCTTCAGTAAGAAAAGCCCAAGGATCAAACCTTGAGTCAAAAAGCCCAAATTGAAATGAAGGCACTAAATTAAGAAAGTCAACGGTCAAACGGTCAAACATATGAAAGTTTGACTAGAAGCTAGATCATTTCTCCAAGTTTGACTAAACACCTCATGACCAACTCGAGATTCTCGGGGAAAGCTCATTAGCCCCCGAGTTGGCCCATGCCCACCTCGGCCTTGCCAGGGGGTTCAGCACTTAGCCAAGTGTAGGCTAAGCACCTCATGACCAACTTGGGATCCTTTAGGAAGGCTCATTAGCCCCCGAGTTGGCCTATACCCACCTCGGCCTTGCCAGGGGGCTCAGCACTTAGCCAAGTGTAGGCTAAGCACCTCATGACCAACTCGGGATCCTTTAGGAAGGCTCATTAGCCCTCGAGTTGGCCCATACCCTTCTCGGCATTGCCAGGGGGATCAATACTCAGCCAAAGAATGGCTAAGTACCTCAACACCCAACTCGGGATCCTCATAGGAAGGGCTCATTAGCCCCCGAGTTGGTGCATCACCCTTCTCGGCATTGCCAGGGGGATCAATACTCAGCCAAAGAATGGCTAAGTACCTCAACACCCAACTCGGGATCCTCATAGGAAGGGCTCATTAGCCCCCGAGTTGGTGCATCACCCTTCTCGGCATTGCTAGGGGGCTCAATACTCAGCCAAAGAATGGCTAAGTACCTCAACACCCAACTCGGGATCCTCATAGGAAGGGCTCATTAGCCCCCGAGTTGGTGCATCACCCTTCTCGGCATTGCTAGGGGGCTCAATACTCAGCCAAAGAATGGCTAAGTACCTCAACACCCAACTCGGGATCCTCATAGGAAGGGCTCATTAGCCCCCGAGTTGGTGCATCACCCTTCTCGGCATTGCCAGGGGGCTCAATACTCAGCCAAAGAATGGCCAAGTACCTCAACACCCAACTCGGGATTCTCATAGGAAGGGCTCATTATCCCCCGAGTTGGTGCATTACCCTTCTCGGCATGGCCAGGGGGCTCAATACTTAGCCAAAAAATGGCTAAGTACCCCAACACCCACCTCGGGGTTCAAGGGATATGCTCATTAGCCCCCGAGTTGGTCCCTACCCAACTCGGCCTGTGGCATCAAGACGGCTTCGATCGATTCAGGGTTGACATTCAACACGGGTCGAGAGTCCCCGACGTTCTCGGGATTTGTCTGAAGCTCATTCTTGATTAATACTCCCGAGTCGGGAACCCTTCGAGGAAAGAGGAGCATACTCGGGGTCATCTACCAATATACACATAGGGCTCTTAGGAATTGGTCTGAAGCTCAGAATAGAATCCAGATTTGTACCCAGTCAGGGCTTCAGGGGTGCAAAGAATGGCACACTCGAGGTTCTCCTGAGGCATCAAAGCAATGCCAAACCGAGTCGGGGTTTGCGCTCACCCCGGGTCGGTAAACGACTGGCCAGAGCAACGGGACCTTCTCGGGGTCTGTCTGAAGCCCAGGCCCGGGTACCGAGCCGGGGCTCGTCTGATGGAAGGAGCGCCATAGCTTAAGCCTGGCCAGCACCACCTCGGGGAAGTAGGCATCACCTCGGGAATGTTCGGAAAAAGGAGCATACTCGGGGTCTTCCTAAGCACCACAGCAGCAATGACCGAGTCCGAATTAGTACTCAGGGCCTGCACACTCTCGGGTCGGGGTCACCTATCAATATACAAAAGGTGTTCTTATTGATCTGAAATTCAGAATAAAGTCGGGATCTATACCCTTTTCAGTCGGGACTCCCGTAGTGAAATAATGGCGCCCTCGGGGTCCTCTGGGGGCCTCAGAACAATGTCAAATCGAGCCGGGGTTTGCACTCACCTCGGGTCGGTAAACACTTGGCTAAAACCACGTGACTTTCTCGGGGTTTGTTTGAAGCTCGGACCCGGGTCAGAATTCATAGCCTGCCGGGTCGGGGCTCGTCTGATGGAAGGAGCACCATACATTAAGAAACATGGCCAACACCACCTCGGGGAAGTAGATTTCCCCCCCCCCTCTCGGGGTCGCTCGGTGCTAAGCACGATGGCGTCACCTCGGGATTCACCTGGGGCTCAGGAATTCAGGAAGTCTCCCTCCTCGGGATCTGCATGCTTTGAAAAAGTTCGGGGGTGTTGCCCCCTAACCCCCACCAGCGTGCTTGGTTAATCCTAGCGCCGCATAGCTGACTCAAGGCATCATTCAAAGAATATCGGCAAAAACATTATCGTTCCGCCAATCAACCGCACTGAAAGTCGAGGATCTCACTCCGATTACTTGGCGTGGGGCTAATTGTTTGGATCCTTGATCTGGTCCAACAGGGTTATGCAAAGCCCACCTAAAGAATCTGATATATATGCTCCCAAGGAGCCCATCAGCCTTTTTAGACAGAAAGCAACTTTGCCATAAAAGGGAGACAACTTTCCTACAGACATGGATGCTCCCCAATAGGGTTTTCTGTCTAAGAAATCCCCAATATTATAAAAGCAGCAAGCCCACTCAATGAACAGGTATTGAATTCTCACCTAACAAAACCAGAGCATCTCTCTCTAGAACTGTTCACTTTCTCTCTCTACCCAATCTCAACTGACTTGAGCGTCGGAGGGGCTTTCCCGGGAACACCCCCGGGCTAGTTTTCTTTGTTTTGCAGGACCTCGGTTGACAAGACTCGGGATTTTAACCTCTCTAAACACAATTAACTCATTTGACTAGTTTCTAGGCAGAAACAATAATGTTTAGTTAAATCCATTATGGTCACTTGAGGTATAAAGTCAAGTTGATTTATATCGATTTCAGTTAAGTTTGGTTTATTTTTGTGTTTTGGGTTGAACTCGGATCATCATTTCAGATTTAAATCGAATCTCAATTCAGGTCATTCGGTTCAGAGCTTCGGATTTAGATCAACTTTACCATGATCAGTTAGGGTTCAAGTTTATCATTGCTTGTCTATAGTGAGAGAAATAGAGTACAGTCAGAGGTTTTAGAATCCCAACAGACACGTGAGCATTGTGTGGAACCCTACTCCCACCTTGCAACTTGTCCTACGCATTTGCTCAACTAGGTCCATGTTGTATATCTTTAGCCACTCCTCTTTTCACACATGCCTCCACGTAATAGGTCTCTTGCGAAGTAGTTCTTGTTTGACTAGTTGGTGCAGCTGTACGACTGTACCAAAGTAATTTTATAGGTTGTAGGTACCAAATTAAAGATAAGCTAGTACCAAATCACAGTAAAGTTGATACCAGGATTTTCATTTCAATACCAGCCCTAAAGTGATTCTTACTTAACGTTTATTTCATACCAACTTGATTGGGATTCGGTACCAACTTACGTATTATTTTGGTAAATCCAACTAATAAAATTACCAAAATACTCTTACTAGAGTCTTCTAGAAGACTCCAACAATGAGTTATCAACACTTTCTCGTACCATAAGAGGCTATGCTCGTAATTTCACGAGCTAAAGAGAAGTTAATATAGATCTAGAGTTACGTTGGTACCAATTTAAAATTTTGCCTGTTGGTACCAAATAGAGTTAACTTGGTACCAACTTAAGCCTATTTTGTTACCAAATTTTAACTTGGTGCCAAAGTCTAACTTTGTACCAACTTGACTTTATTTTGGTACAACTGAACCGTCCCGTGCGTAAAATTATAATCATGCCCTTGTTGAAGTCTTTGGAATCTTCTACCGTTAGAAGTTTAGACAAGCTCCGTAGAGTGCAAGTAGCGAAATTAGTACGAACAATAATACATCTTTCTATTGGGTAAATAATTAATTAAAGATATAACATTAAAAAATACATTACATTAATGAGTTGTATTGATTAATGTCTATGTCTGATGAGTTATTTACCCATTGGATATAGATTTTTTTTTAAGGTAAGATGAAGGGGACTCAATTGATGGGGAAAAAAGGGGAAATCCTCAAATGAGCCCCATAAGGTTTGATGCCTAAACCTCAGGGATATGAGGTGAGAAGCGATGTCACTACTCCACTACTTCAACCTCATCCATTGGATATAGATATACTAATAACGTTTTCTCAGTTAGTACTGAATCGTTGATTTACTTTGTAATATTATAACTCCAGTGAATTTATTTAAAGAAAGAGTCTAACACCGTAATACAGTGCTTCACTGTACCTTATTGGAGGGAATTGGGCTTTGGCAGTAGCCAAGTAAACTTCCGCGAAATTCACCATATGACCCTTAGCTTTTTTAGTCATAAAAGTCCTTAATCTATACTAATATATTAAAAGGCGTTCCTAAAAAAGGAACGGTGCCACGTGGCGCTCTCTGTAAGGGTATTTTACTCCCTGTAATTCACATTCAATAAAAAAATAGAAATTGCATAGTAGGGTTTGATCCCGCGACTTCAAGTTTATATATCAAAATCTTAACCACTAGACCAAATGATGTTTCGTGTTATCATCTTAAAGTATAATATTAATAAATGAAAATTTTCCTTACTCGGGGCATAGCCCGGGCCTAATAACTAATTTCGTTATGAAACCTTGGTTAACTTCTGTAGAACCTATATACCTTACTTGACAACTAATGAAATACCTTCTATAACCATTTTTCTTTCTCTTCCTCGATAGTTATCTTTCCATTGTTTTGGCAATAGGTGGTATTTTAGGGGTGGTTTATTAGGGTAGATATAAGGGGTGGCAAAAGTTGACCTAACCCGATAACCCAACCCGAACCTAACCCGAAATAAGTGGGTTAGGGTTGGGATCTTTGACTCATTTAAGTAAATGGGTCGACACGATTAACCCATTTAATTAAACGGATTAGGTTCAGGTTGACATTTCCAACCGAAAAATGACCTGCTTTGATCTTATTAACTTATACATATAGAAAGGTCTCAAAAAATATATTGATAAATCTAGAATTTGGTTAAAAAAAAGTAAAATATAGTTAAAACAGGTCATCATTATTCTAAGAAATGCTAAACATGCATACTTTTAATAGTAAACTTGCTCATTTAGCTTTTTAAGAAAATAATTATTTTTCAATATAATAATAATTATGATTAAATGGATTAAACGGGTTATACGGGTAACCCATTTATTAAGTAGGTTAGGTCAGGGTTGAGTTTTTCAACCTGTTCATTAAATGGGTTAGGTTTGGGCTGCGGGACCCGAGCACGAACCTGACCTGATTGTCAGTCCTAGGTAGATTATTCAAGTAGGGATTAGTTAGAGTTTGGTAACGGAATTAGGATTATTGACTAAAAAAGTTAACAGTCGTTAGTAATCAAAGATATATGGCAAATTTTAAACAAAGTGGAGAGTGTATGTTGAATTTGAAAAAGTTAGAAGGTATTTGGTGGATAAAAATTACTCAAAGATATTTGGTGAAAACTTCAATAATTTATTTACTTCATTTCTTTTTGCTCTAAAACACTCCTGCCATTCCTTTTTCTTATCAATTTAGGGGAAGTAGATGTTTCCTTAGTGTCAATCAAACATTACATGGCCAATTCCTAGGAGTCAATAGGAGAGGTAACTTATCATAACATATAAGTCAGTATGAAAAGTTAATTTCCACATGAACCAAACAACGCCTTACAAACTTAAAACTTCAAACATTTTCTCTTAATTGTGAGAGGGTGCTTTTTTTTAAGAGTTCACAAGTTTATATTATTGTATTAATACACCTTTAATAAACAATATGCGGTTGTTCACTCAGGTGTACCTACACCAAAGTTATTTTTTTGATGTACTACACCAAAGTTATTAGCTCATAACGTGTTGTGAGCAAAAGAATAGCTGTAATACTCCGTATTTTTCGTAAGTTATTAATTCTAATTTTTTTAAAAGGATTTTAATTATTAAAGAGGTTTATTATTATTATAAAGGTTTTAAATAGGCTTTTATGATATATTATGGGGTTTTCAAATAAATTCTAGCCCAAATTATATATTGGGCCTAAGTTTACAAATTATAATCCAAGTAGTTAGTTTAGTAGTTGAAGATATTTCTTAAAAGAAAATCATAAAAGATTTACAAAAAAAAAAAAGGAAAAAGATTTAAAGAAATTTCAAAAAAAACAAAAGATTTATAAAAAGAAAAAGAAAAAGAAATTTTGTTTAGCGCACAAGTTTTGCGGCGGCAAAACTCACCGCCAGTGGTATGTTTTTTTTTTTTTTTTTCTCATTTTTATCTTTTTCTTCATATAAGATTCTAGATTATTTATCTCAGGGGATAATTTATATTTGTCCCCGGTCCTAATTAGATGATCGTAAAAAGTAGTTGGATTTTAGGTAAATTTATTTATCTTTTCTTTTAAACTCATCTTTTAGTTTCCTAGTCCTAGTACGACTCTACTTGTTTCAACTAGTATAAATAGGGGTCTCCACCCATCATATTCTTCACCCCAAATTTGAGAAATAAATCTCTTTTCTCAAGTTTAAACTCTCTCTCTCTCTTAGCCTACCCTTTTCTCCTATCCTCTAGTAGTTATTAATTTTCAAGGTGCGTGTATATGTAGATCTTTAATAATTATTTTTGCAACCTTAGTATCATGTTTTTAGGAAAATATTTTGGATTGAAGTCATGTTTTTATAAGTTTTATTATGAACTACATGTGTTTTGTATGAACATGTTTGAATGTTTATTAATTTTATTATGCTCTTGAATTATGTCTTTAGTTCAATATTATTATAAAGTTTGATCTTTGAATCTGTATTCATATAATTTACAAGGAGTTTGATATTTAAATATTTAAAAAGGAGTTTTTTGAATTATTATTATTTTTCAAAAGTTACCTCTTAAGCAAGTTATTTTATTTATGCCTTTATATGGCTAAATTTATAAGTAGTACTATTCTTTTTAAAGGAGGATTATTTCAGAAGGATTTTTATTAGATATATGATCTTTTATGATCACAATTATAAAGAGGCAACGACTTGTTATTTATTAGCAAGAACGGTAGCCATTATATTATTTACCCATGTACTTTTTGTATAAGTCATGTGGACAAGGTAGTAACCCCTCGTAATAGACTCAGTAAGGAATACTAAACTTGGGGGGTGTGCACACTTTAGGAAAGGTACCTAGGCAAGGAAAAGGAGTTTTTATTAAAGTTAAATACTTTATGTTATATAATTATCAAGTATTCAAGGAAGGTTTTTCGAAATTAAATATTTCAAATGTTAAATTAAATAAAGTGTTTAATATTCCGCATTTACATGTACTCAGTATTTTTACTGACACGCTTTTTGTTTTGTTTTATGGCTTTGTCCCTGTGATGACCCTATTTTGGCGAGCAGAATTTACAGGTTGATATGATGCATACTTCATATGGGGGAGCTAGTGAGGAATCATGATTAGTCAAGGAGTTATTATTTTATTTTCTATATTTCCATTGTTATAGTTGTTCAATAAAGTTTATATCAATAAAGAGAAGTTGTTTCAGTTATTCCGCTGCACTAGTTTGAAGTTCAGTTAGTAGTTGGTATTAAAACCTTTAATGTTATCACGTGGCAGTAATACTCTCAAGTTTCTCAAGGAGTTTTATATTAAAATAAGTTTTCCAAAAAGAGAGAAATTTGGGGGTGTTGCAATAGCTTTTGGTGTAGGTACTTAGGCCCTGTTCTTTTGGACTTATTTTCAGCAAAAATAAGTAAAAATAAGTCCAGTTCAGCAAAAATAAGTTCAGTTCAGCAAAAATAAGTAAAAATAAGTTAAGTTCAGCAAAAATAAGTTCAGTTCAGCAAAAATAAGTAAAAATAAGTTCAGTTCAGCAAAAATAAGTTCAGTTCAGCAAAAAGAAGTTTAGTTCAGCAAAAATAAGTTCAGTAAAACTATTAATGTTGTAATTATTATTTTTGTTTTCAATATTACTATTAATATTGTTATTTGTATTAATATTATAGTTATAATAACGATGAAATTGTAATTTTTTTATTTTTTTTATTTTTTTATTTTTTATTTTATTTTATTTTTTTATTTTATTTTTGTTATTTTAATATTTTTATTATTTATTATTTATTATTTAGTAATTATTATTTATTATTTAGTAATTATTATTTATTATTTATTATTTATTATTTATTATTTATTATTTATTATTTATTATTTATTATTTATTATTTATTATTTATTATTTATTATTTATTATTTATTATTTATTATTTATTATTTATTATTTATTATTTATTATTTATTATTTATTATTTATTATTTATTATTTATTATTTATTATCTATTATCTATTATTATTTTTATTATTATTATTATTATTATTATTATTTATTATTATTTATTATTATTATTTATTATTTATAATTTATTATAATTATAATTATTATTATTTATTATTTATTATATATTATATATTATATATTATTTATTTTAATATTATATATTATTTAATATTTATTATTTATTATTTAATATTTATTATTATTATTATTATTTATTATTATTATTAATATAATTTATTATTATTATTATTATTCTTTATTATTATTAATATTATTATTATTTATTATTTATTATTATTTATTATTATTTATTATTATTTATTATTATGTTATTTATTATTATTATTATTTATTATTTATTATTTATTGTTATTATTTATTTATTTATTATTATTAATTACTATTATTATTATTTATTATTTATTATTATTATTTATATTATTTATTATTATTATTATTATTATTTATTATTTATTATTTATTATTTATTATTATTATTATTTAGCAAAAATAAGTTCAGTTCAGCAAAAATAAGTAAAAATAAGTTCAGTTCAGTTCAGCAAAAATAAGTTCAGTTCAGCAAAAATAAAATAAGTTCAGTTCAGTTCAGCTAAAATAAGTTCAAAAGAACAGGGCCTTATGTAGAGTGTGAAAAAATATACATAATCGACAATATTTGAACTTTGTGCTATGATTAGTAAGCTGGTAAGATAGATAATAATAATATTAATGACCTCTCTCGAAGCCCTAGTACAATCCACCCCGAATCCTTCCTAACAATGATCCCGTGAAATTAAGCCACATAAATAAAGATATTGAAATGACACAAGTAAAAAATTGAATGGAGAAAGTATTAATCACAACTGTAAATTATTTTAGCTAGTAACGTTTGGTAAGAGTAGTAGAATTAACCCCTTAATTTATAATACCAACAACAAATGACATACCACTCAGAACAAAATCAAAAGTTACAACATTTCCCAATAATAATGAAATAATTTAATTACAAAATTCTCATCAAAAGATGATAATGTGTTACATATCAAAGATTAAAAAAACCTCAGTCTTTATACTCATACAAATAACTATTCGTTTCAATTAGCAATTAGTCGTGAGGTTCTCAAACTACTTTCAGTTAACGGAAAGGACAAGACTTTTAATTTCAAGGTTAAAGGTTCCATCTTCACTTGAACACTTTGAGAGAAGGGATGCCTTTACCTTGATCCCTCATTCCCAGATTTACTAACCCGGATCGGATTGACATGCTAGAATAGTCAATCTGAAAGTGCTCTTCATTTTACTTGCCAAAAAATACATAGAAAAATTTGACACAATTTATGCTATCAGCCATTTAAAATTGAAACAATGGCTTTCTTTTAAAATCTAACCTTTTTTTTTTTTCTTTTATGGCCCTAACATTTTTTTTTTTTTGAATTATAGAAGTACATAGTAAAGAATATTACACACAGGAGTACATGAGGCATAACTCCACCTCAAACAAGAAAAAAAAAAAGGGGAGCATAAGTATATAGCTAAGTCAACACTTAACACAAGTCACAAACTCAAAATAGAGACAGGAGAGGAGAAAAAAGTTGTAGTCCTCCCATAAGTCTGAATCTGATTGTGCATAAAATCTACAATGTTATCCAAATCCAAATCCAAATCCAAATCCAAATCTAACTCTCACTAATACCACCAATTTCTCAAGTGTGTATATAGTACATACCCATGAGAGGCAATTACGTGTCAGCTGTTGATGCTTTTGATGACATGGCAAGTGGATAGAGTAAAATTTGCAAAAGTGGCGTCTGACGTGTTAAAGAAAAAACATGAGGACACGAACATGGTGAGAATAGATACCACGTGTCAGGAGAGAATCCGAAAGATTGAGAAAAACATGAACATCTGTCGTCAAACTAGGAAACCAAGTTTGTTGATTCTGGCTACTTTTTCTTTTTTCTCGGGTTTGGATAAACTTCAAAGACTCAACTCAACTGTCAAATTTTCTCCATCCATAATCTTTTTCTTTGATTGCTACATGACCCTTATTTTCTTATTTATTTATTTATATTTATATTTTATATTATATTTTTACTTTTAACATTTCCTGTCAAGAAATCAATATCCTTGTATCCGGTATCTACGTACATTACTAGTATTACATAGGGAAAGTACATCCATATGAAAGCTTAAAGAGAATGAGGGAGTGAAAGGGTGATAAGCCCTTTCATCTTCCACCCACAAGTTGTGGATTCGATTTTTATCTGGGGGTTTGGAAGCTTTGGGATAGGTTGTATTTAGGTGTCCTGTGAGAGGGTGTTAATGTCATTTATCTTACCAAATCTTTTTTTAAAAAAAAAATGAAAGCTTAAAGGTTCAAGACAGTGTTAATTGCTTACTTGACTTTAGCCTACTACGAAATATAGTGATTATATGTATTTATCAATGATCAAAAATCAAGATTTAAATGCCTTTTTTTATTGATTTGTGTGAATATTGATACAAATTGCACTCTTTCCAATTTTTTTTTTTTTTTTGAAGTTATCTCTTATTAATACTTATTATAAGCTAATATACATAAGCTCTTGTTTTTGAAAAAAATGAAACTCATAGGGGTGTAAAATATTGGAAGCTCAATGTTAGTTCAGCATATTCAAGGAGAATATATTTATCAATCTTCTTAGATACAAGAAAAAACCAAAAGTATTGAAAATATGAGTGCGTGATAAAATTGGCATATGCATGGTTGAGAAAACTTGTATGGTTTTATTTGATTTGAAGATGTTTGACAAGTCTGTGGACTCCACTAAGACCCTAAGAATCTTTTTCTCGCACAGAAGCTAAATTTTCGCTTCAAACATTTAAACGGATTTTCTCAACTTTTTTAACTTGTCTTTGCCAACACAATTTCCACGTAATGGGAATGAGAGAAACGAGTTGTGTCATTGTGTGGTAGGGATTGCGGCTTTCTGCAACACTTGGACCAGAAAATTCAAGGGGAAACCTAAGTTGGGAAATATTGATCTCCAGCCTCCAGGTGGAAACTAGAAAGTGAAGAATCCACTACGTACACCCAAGTGAAACTCAGATATAGTTTTGGCCTTTTGGGGGTGCTTATCCGTTTAGCAGTTTCCGAAAGAAAAAAAACCTCCATTTGAGTGATATATTATAGGGCCTTCGTAGATATAATAATGTTTTCTCTATAAAAGATACTCTTTGAATCGGGAAAAATGCTCTAATAGTGAGCTATCCCTCACTCTCCCTTCTGTTTCTAAATAGATGTTTTATTTTAACTTGTATATTTATCGACGCATATAATTTTTTGTATTAATAATTATATCACTAATTATCCATTAAAAACAATTATAAAAATTAATATTTTTAAAATATACGTCAACACATATTCAACAACATTATATGCTAACATTGAGTGTTATACATATGTAGAAAAATAAGGTCAAAATGGAGTCTGTACATAGTGCAATTGTCGAAATGAATCATCTATTTGAAAACGATTAATGCAAATATGATAACTTTATAATAACATTGTGTCTATGTTGTAACTTCGAAATACAGATAAATTAAACCACGAGCTCAATTTATATTTAAGTATTAGAACCTACTGAGGCAGTTCTATCACTAAACTGCCGCAATAAGCCCATTTTTTGTTGATATTTGGACCTATTGTAGTTATCTAGTAGGGCTGGCAACGGGTCAGAGATTGGGCGGGTGGATCTCAACCCACCCCATCACCCGCGAACTAAATCCCCATCCACACCATCCATCACCCGCCAAAAGTTCCACCCATATCCACCCCATCCATCAACCGCAGATGAGGCCGGTGGGAAATTGATGATACTAGAAAAAGCGGTTTACTAGTTTGTATACGTACATAACAATTTTAAAAAATTAATAAATGAAAATTATTTAGCCATCGATTAACAGCAAAGCGACTAAATATCAATTGCCAATTCATTATACATGCAGAAAATTAATACTAATTATAATATATATAATAGTATATTATACTTCATCCGTTCTTTTTCTATTGCAACAATTGAGTTTTCACGCTTGCCACTGTACAACTTTAACTCATAATATCTTAAATTACTTTATAGAAAAAATTATAAAATTTTGATTATTTTGAAAGTATATATCGAGACGAATCTAACAAGACCCCACATAACTATATTTTTCCTTACGTAAAAATTACAATAGATACTGAAAGAGTGGTGGATGAATAGGGTAAAAACTCAATTGTTGTAATAGAAAAAGAACGGAGGAGATATAAATTATTATATATATTTATATTTATCAGTATATTCACATGTGTGGATGGATGGAGCAGGTGATGGGGCGGGTGATAGGTCAAAAAAATCTCACCCATCTCCGACCCCCCGCCACCCTCTAGTCACCCGCCTCATTGCTTATATAATTTCAAAAATAAAGCCTCATCACTATTATTACGACTATTTGGTAGAACCACTGCAAATTAGACGCCTCAATACAAATACTACCTCCGTTTCTATTTAATAGTTACACTTTCCTTTTTAGACCGTTCCTTTACACTCTTGTTTTTTCTATATAAGGTAAAATATCAATCATCATTCCCACTATTGTTCCCCTCATGTGGTCCCACAAAAGTCTCCCACATGCTAAAACTTTCTCTCTCCTATAATTTTTTATTGTTGATTTGTACTTGTTGATGCCAACTTTTAACTTTATGCAACTTCTCTCTCCCACTTTACCCATTTTGCCTTGGTTCTAATGAAAAGCAAAGTGTAACTATTAAATAGGAACGGAGGTAGTACAAGTTAGTAGTGAATGTTTTTGAATTACTTATATAATTTTTCCATTTCTCAATTTGTTCCTTTTAGTAATTATTAAAAAGCATTACAATCATTCATTTGAAAACTCTTTTTACTCATTCAAAAAACTTCATTGTTTATTTATCTGCATGTTTTAACTTGACCTATTTTAGGGGGTTACTATCATAAATTTAATAAGTTCAAAAAGGAACGACCTTCATTAAACTGCTTATTTCAAAATTACATTGCTCATTCCTATATATAGTATGTTACATTGTTACTCGTTTACTTATTTTCTATGTACCCGTCTTATGCATAGAGTAACTAATTTAGTTTAGATTAGAAGTTATTAATAAAATAGACCAATTATTATTTTTTTGAATAGTGAACAAATAAATTTTTGTAAGTCAAATTGTGATTTAGATCTTTAAACTGAGCCAAACCAAAACTCTAACATGAATTGGCTTCTTTTGGTTACGTTTTTCTAAGTTTGAACTTGAACCGAATATAACTCAAACTTCGAAATCCCTTATTGAGTTTTTATAATGATAATTCGAGTTCGAGCCGAACTCAATGTTGGCTCAATAAAGCATGTTCCAAAATTGAATACAAAAATATACGAATTTGGTTGCTACTCCACTCTATTATAGTATATATTTTGTTTAGAAAAGTCATGAAAAAATCCCCAGCCATTGTTGTTCGATTGATATATAAGGTCTTAGTAGGTAAATATATATAATTTTATAATTTTTCTTCACTTCACGAACTAACAAGCTTTTGAGCCAAATACCATGGAGTTAACTAACACTCATTAGTGAGGGAAACCCTCCCTCCCCCCAAGAAAATCCTAATCTCCCTATTCTCTCTCATCACCTCCTCTTCTCCCTTTTTTTTTTTCCATCTGTATTAGTGAGCGGCTGTCATGGATGTTCTCATTCATAGTACGGCCCTTTTCCCCTATTGTTTTCAGTTTTAAATTTATTTTATTATTTTGTTGAACAAATTAGTCTCTCTTTATGAGAGTTTTTCGAGCCATGTTATAGAAATTTTTGTCTTTGTTGTAAAGGTCTCCTTCTCTCATATGGGAGTTGTGAGTCTTTTTTGTTTGTTTGTAGGTATGAGAAATTGTTTTCATTGGTTAGAATTCAAGACTAACAATATGAAGGTATTGGAAGCTCGGATGCAGTTAAATTGTTAGATAAAAAATGTTTTTCTCCAACTATGTCAAAATGATAGACAGTTTCACTAATAGCTGCAAGATTCGGCAAATACAAGAGGTCCACACTACTTTGGTCGATCTGGTTAATTGTAGCTTCATCAAATACGAGTTTGATTGTATTTTTTTCTTCTTTAATACATATTGTACATGCCGTTTGACCTTCAATTAATGAAATTTCTCTTTCGAAAAAAAAAATACCATGGAGTTTAAGTTTGACTTATTTAATATTCGAATTATAATCTCTATTATATAAGTGAAGGGGGGAGGAAGATGGTGTCCCCTCACAGAAAGTCTAATATACCCTTAATGAATTTAAATTGCTATATATATTAAATAATCTTTTCTTCTTCCTAATTGTCATCTTTATTGAACAAGTCAACAATGGAAATGAATTTGAAATTTCAATTAAATATTAAAGAATGATTTCCTCTTCTTGCATATGTGTGAAAAACTCTGATCAAAAATTAAATCTACAATATAACTTGATTTAACACAATTAGGAGAAGAAAAAATAAAAACGTGAATTTCATATTAATAATTATACTGATAATATTCTAAAACCTAAATGTTGATTATTATTCTGTAAACTCTATTATATAAATCAAATTGTTCCACTTTATTAATATTCAACGATTGAACCTGATACACAAATTCTTCTACTTTATTTGAGCACAAGCTTTCTTCTGCTTTATATTTTCTTCTCTCAATAATATATTTGAATAATGATGAACAAATAACTAAAAAAACCCAACGAAACATTAATTTAAGAAAAACATTTAAAAAAAATTTAAAAAATTACAAATGTATGTTGGAATCAAAAAAATTGTAATACTGATGAATAACTAATTGAGGAAAAAAAAACGCTAATATGACACGCACGCATAGCGTGCAAAAAAAATGCTAGTTTTGAACTTGAGCTTGGCTCATTAACAAACAAAACAAGGTCGAACAAACTTTAACCGAACGGGTTCTGTTTTGTTCACGAACTTTCAGTTCACATTCAGCCCAACCTCACGTAAAAAGTTAGGAGTATTATTTAGATATTAGAACTAAAAATAACCTAAAAACATAATCTATGCATCATATACAACTGATTAACTGTACATACCCTATTTCTAAACCATGGATCCACCATTGGTTCTAAGTCCTGAAGACAGGGTTTGGGGAGACATCACAGACAAATCCAACCACTAAGCTGATACAAAGTTCCTAACCCTAACTCACACATAAGCTTACAAACTAAACTAATTCCCCTCGTGTACACCTAAAGCTAGATGCACCCAGAATTTAAGAAAGAAAGAAAAGACGAGCTAGATCTACCTAGATACACCTGAAGTTTCCCATAACAGTTGCTGACTACTTTAGCTGATGAAATTTTTAACCGTACATGTTAAAAATTGCGCATGCATTAATTCTGGCCTTATCTTGAAAACCATCTAGCGCCAATGTCATCAAGAGAGTACAAACCCAGTATTTGTTCGCATATGATCAACAATAAAGGCCTAAGACAGAAATGAACCAATTCAATGTCCCCTAAAATACCATTATGCAGAAAAGAAAAAGAACCAGTACTCAAATCACCTGACCAATTAAGCCAGTCTTCTAAAAGCAACACAAAGGCAACTATAAACTAAAAGTACAATTACATTCTCTTCTTTCTCCACAAAAGGCATATATGATAATGTATTTACTTTGGCCATAATGCAAAGCAGCCGCACATTTGATGTTAGGATTGTAAATCTAGCTGTAAAACATCTAACACTCCCCCCCTTTTCCCGCAAAAATGGTGCCAAAATCCAGAATTTCTTGAGATTGAAATATGCAAAGAAACCTCAAGATACAGTTATTGACTCATCTTGGTGAGGGCATCGGAATGGACTGATGAAAGAATGTCAATTTACAGTCTTTGGTTGTATACAAGAAGCTTCACATTCCAAATCCACAGAGTACAATGCTTCATCCTCATTACGATTCCTCAACACATTCAATGCATCTCCTGCTGAATTGCCTCAATAGGTTCTGATGCACATGGAGAAATTTCCTGCAAACAAAGACATAACAACACAAGTTTATGACTGTTGCTTACACTGTTTATAAATAAACTGGAAACATAATTTGCAAATCAAAACTAAAAAGCTGGCTATAGAGCTGCTCCAGACTCCAGTAAGACCATATAAGATTTCCGACCAAGCAAAAAGAAACCGAGTGTGAACTTACAAGTTTGAATAATACAATTAATCTTCACTTTCTGGGAAGATGAGGTTTTATTGATTCTACTACCACCTGCTTGATAACAGAAACAGGAAGTCAAGATCATATTATAGAGGTTTCTTTATAGCATATGATTAAGCCATGTTGAGAAAGCCTGGATTTTGCCAGAAGATTACTTGCTCCCATCTGGGGGAGAGAGAGAGAGCAAGAGAAAAGTAGACTACATTCAGCTCTCCCAAAGGGGAATTATAGTCTAAGGCCTCTTCCCTGGTTACTTGAAAACAAGTGTGCTTACCCTCCCATCATAGGACAATGACGCAAAAACCCAAGGCTCCCTAGAACTCCAAGCAAGGCCTGAAATATGATTCCAGGTTAATATAAGTACTTTTAGAAAAGAAGAGAAAGAAGTGCAAAGCTTATATCTCATAGTTACCATAAACACTGTCTTCATAATCACTGTAAGAGTACAGTAAAGGGTCTACACGCTTGGATGGGGATTCCAACAAACTGCAAGAAAATCAAATTTATGTAAATTAAGACTACACAAGTAAAATAAAGTGAGCACCACAATAATGATTAGAAAAACACCTTTCAGGTGTGACTTCCTCACTGCTTTGTGAAGGAGCTAGCCACAGGTTCACAGATGAGTCCGTTCCGGCACTCTGCATAAGTAGTAGATATCTCAGCATTCTTAAAGTTGCAACCTTGTAATTCTACTCCACAAAAGAAAACGATAGTAAAAACATATATAAGAGAGTCTTCGGAGGAGTGATTCAATCATAAATAAGAACTCTGAGCTCATTCTTCAGAAATTAAGCCTTCACTGTGCAAGCACGGAGAACTGATTCATTGCCATAATGCTTTGAGCTCAAACTTCTGCCTATGAGATGTGAGCCTACTTACTACAGGTATTAATTATGCAATTACGTGTAAAGCCATGGCATTACATGAATAAAGTCTACTGCATTTAAGTAAATGTACATTTTATAATTTATATAGAAAGGAAGGAGAGAGAACCAAGATTAGATCGTCGTACTCTGGATTAGACCTGACTGTCCATGTCCTGTAAGCAATAGCACATGAATGCGTGTTAAGAGGTGCACTTGTCTGATAGCTTTTAAAAGCTACCGATCATGCAGTCATAACAGAGAGATAAATGAGCAGCCAATGCCATGAAAACCATTCCAGGACCAACAAGAAAATGACAGCAATGATCCAGTATTACAAACTTTGCTGTTCATAAAGCCTGAGAATTCTGAACCATGACATCTTCAGCCAAAACATGAAAGCCAAGCATATTAAACAACCAATGCCTTGGGAACCACGTGTCCATATGAGCGGTGAGCGCACTTGTACGTATTCCATTTGCAACCTGATGTGTTAGTCTGGAGGAAGTTAAAGCCTTGACTTCCTAGCAAGGGATAAGTCAAACACCTCTAGGAAGTTACAGCAGTTCTAGCGACAACAGATTTTTGATAATAGTGGAAACACTTTTAAGTTTTTCTCATCGAATCCAGATAAGTCAAACGTCAATTAGAGTTGATTTCTAATTTGAACAGAAGCTCTTTCCATTGTACTCCCTCCGTCTTTTATTAGTTTACCCACTTTGACTTATAACACTATTCATCTTTATACTGTGACCATCATTTGTGCTTTATATGTAAGAAAAATATAACCATGTGAGATATCATTTAATTCATCTCAATATGTAGTTTCGGAATATCAAATTTTTATAATTTTTACTAATACATAATTAGAGATATTATTACTCAAAGTTTTACATCGATAAATGTGAAAAGTCAAAACGGGTAAACTAATAAAGGACGGAGGGAGTACTTAATATGCTTGAATTCCAGATACGCAATAGTAACCATCCATGAATAGTAACTGGAAGAAGAATACCAGCAAACAGTTCTGAGTGTCTTTTCCCCTTCTCTAAAAGGTCTTATGACAAGGCCAGGGTAACAATTAACTAGACGATTTACATATTATGCAGTACCACATTTGACGGCAATGGATAATAGCAGCAGGCTATCTAACATATAGGGCCCAGCTCTAGTAATCTTATCAGTGATTTGATCAAGAATTCTGAAAAAAATGTAAGTGCAGGAAACTCGGAACTTATTCAAGAATTCATCTCATATTCTATGATCAAAGCAATCATTGCTGATCAATGCAAGCAACGCCTAATTTTAGGCAAGACATTCATGTTATGAACTAGCGTGGGGGAGGGGCCATTGTAGGGATTTAGGGAAGTGCATTTTGTAGTAGCTTGAGGAGGAATCCAAAAGCGTTACTTAAGAGGAGAGAGGGAGAGAAAGGGAATCACAACTCTATATAGAGGGGAGTAAGGAATGAGAAGATCATGAAGAAAATTTGAGAGTTTCCTTTAGTTGTTAGCTTGGGAGTGTATCAAGTCACTCAAATACTTGGCAATATATCTTTCATTTTAGTTGTATTTCCAGATTATCAATCAAAAATCAGTTTACTTTCTTGATTATCCTCTTTAATCTGCCTTAGATATGTCAGTTCATAGTAATTCATGATATATGTTGACAGCTTATGTATGAAGATTGTAGACAACTGATTCCTTAATTTAACAAGGAAATATATGTTAGTGAAAGAAAAATGAGGGCCTTTCCCCATACAGGCCCCACTCTAGTTTATTTTATTATACAATCACATAGTAAACATGAAGTGCACAGCTATTTGAAATACATCTGAAGCAAAGAAAGCCTGCATTATTGTAGTGCACTTTACCAGTGTGCATGGCCAGGAAGCTCGGTAATGGGAGCCTTTAACATCCTAAGATCCCAAATACGTATTCCAGACTCATCCTCCGCAGTGACCTACATTGATCATTTACAAAAACATTATATCTCATAGACTTGCTATAGACATAAGTACCAAAATCAACTAAGGTATCTTGTTTGTCATTTAAATAAGTTAAGCGACTTTCAGCCTCCAACACTGATACAGTGATACGTCAATAGCATTGGCACATTTGGCACCAATTAGTTTCATAATGGTGTCTGGAGGTTCTAAATTTCAACTATCTATCAGGGCTCCATTATGACTACGTACACTTCTCAATGTACTATCAGCTTCAAACAGTATCCAATCAAGTTTTACTGTCTAATCTCATATATATAATAAAGAAAAGGCCATTTTTCAGCCATTGGCTCTTATAGTCTTATGCCCAATTGGCACGAGTGGCCAGCAATCACCTATAACCACCAGATATCAAAATATCCAGACTTGTATTTCTAAAATATACTCCCTTCTCCCCATAATTATCTTATTTTACGCTAAGTCCACATTATGAATTCAAGTAGGGGGTGGGACAAATGGTGGTTATATCTGAATAAAATTTTTTTGAAAGTGGATAGAGAGAGAAAATATAGTAAGCCACTGTGCATATTTAGACAGAAAAAGGTTGATGTGATAGAGAAATACTAGTAGGAGAAAAAATTGGACCCACATCACATGGTGGGAATTTTTACAAAGACAAGAAAACTTTGAGACATCCCAAAAAGGTAATTTATTACTGGATAGAGGCAGTATTCCATATTGTATGAGGGACACTAGCCCTACTTCACACCTTAAAATAATATATTTGTGGAAAACCCTGGACAGAAACTACTATAAGCACCAAATTATAAGCATTTGCAATACATAATACAGCTATGAGGTTCATTTGCAAGCAAAGTAAACAAGTGACTTACCAGAATATTGCTTTTTTTGGCATCAAAATCTACATTGCGGGTGTGCACTTGCTCAATTGAGTTGGTCATTCTGCAAGAATTAGAAAATTTTAGACCAACACGTAAACAAAATGTTACATGAGACCAAATGTTCAGAAAGACCATATATTCATATAGCAGAAGCTGTCAATGTTCAAATATGACCAGAATAAACAAAAAAAAAAAAAAATTTAAAAAGCAAGCCCTTGCAAGGCATAGTAACAATGAAGCATGTCATATAGTGAAGATGTGGACAATTTTCCTCAATCTGAGAGAAACAAATTTATTTAGGAACATATCAAAAATTAACAGTAAGATGAATAACAGAGCATACTTCATTGTTCGTAGGTCCCAGAGCTGGATTGCTGATTCACTAGTCAATGCAACAGCATTCACATCATGAGGGTCCCATGCTCCACCAGATAGGGAATGAAGCATGCCAGCCGATTCCTGTGATTGTACCTAATAAATGCAGGAATAGCCGAATAAAAAGCCAAAAGAAATTTACTCAAAACCAGGAGGTTCATGAGATAAAGCAACATCAGAAAGATGAAAATTGATAAAACCATTAGCAGCAAAATTGACCTTGCAAAGATTTCAGACCAACCTGCACCATCATATGTAGGTTAACAAGGAGGTGAAATTAAGGCAAAAAATAAAACCCGTATGGACAAAGATAAAAGTATGGGAGACTTTTCAACAGTTCAACCTTTACCCAGCTCCTATATCCATAGGTACAAGTCAAACACACAAGCAGTTTCTATCCCCTAATGCATAGTTTCCTACAACAAGAACTCGACAATTACAAAACCCAGTATGGATCCCACATGGGCAAGGTCTGTGGTGGTCTAGGTGTAAGTAGTCCTTACATCTAACTCGCACAAAATGGAGATAATCTTTTCCAAGGACTATAAAAACATATAAAGAACAACAGTGAAGAGGATAACCAAACTGCTTCTATATGAAAGAAGGGCCAATAAGAATATAAACTACTATATAGATTACAGAAACCGGTATCAGTAAAATGATACCAGGTAGTGTCTTCAAGATAGAGGGTCAAAACTGTAATAGTAGCAGTTAAACTTTGTATTAATTTGAAACAAAGTTAGGCTCTAAAGCTAAGCCAGCTACTATTTTATATCTGTTCAGGGAATCAGAGGGATTTTTATCTGATCACACAGAGATACAGTAAGGAATAAAAGGAGGATAAGGCTGAACTGATGCTGAAGACGATCACAGCAATTAGTTGCAACATTTGATTGGGGATATACAAGTTAATCAGACACCAGTATGAATCTAAGATAGCTTAAGTTGCTGACCAGAGCAATACTAATAGATGAACTCTATAAGTGGAATGAACATATATGGAGCACCTTTTGACCAGCAGCTGCTCCATTATCATACAGTTGTGATGCCATCACCGAGTGAATTAGTATGTACCATCTCAAGCTTTATAAAGAAAAATCTTCCACTAGACTGCTAACTCATTTGAGGTCCTTATCTATCACTTGCCTAGTACATGGCCTTATCACATATAGATCGATAGCAGTTTTCTAAATTCACCAATATCTCCTATTCTGTTTAATCTTTTAGTACATTTGGTATTCATCATAATTGATGCTTCATCATCTGAAGGAATGATGTAGAAATGGAAGTATGAATTCAGAAGTCTAGAAAATTTTGTTAACCAGCCTGTTTGATTGAAAACTTCTCATTTCCTCATAGCCACCAGGCACGCTCAAAGTTCCAAGATCTCAAAATCCAATTTTTTGCGCAGAAGTGTGAATCGCTTTGCATAATTGATTGCTGGTTGTGATAGTGACACATGAACATAAGAGACAGACATAAAGGGGGTATTGTAATATTATCTGACATGTATCAACAGATTAAAATGAGTTTGCAGCAAGCACAAATGCACAAGTCGAAGGAACATAGTATATCAGCGAATGCTGTAGAAACAGGAGTACTGAAACCTCATCTTATGGAGTACTTCAACAAATTCAAGGAATGACCTCAAACAGACAAATTATGATTGTCGTTTAAGAAACTGAAATTTCAACTTAATAGAGATTCAACAATTAGTCGTGTCATTTATCCAGGCACCGCATTTATGAGACTGGGATCCAGTGACACTGCCATGCTATTCTATTAAATTCAGATGCCACTCACTTGAAGTAGGGTGTACCATAATTATTTGAGGGGCATTCATGATTTATGCTTTTGCAAAAACTACATCACAAATCCATGCTTTTGAAATTCTTTTCATTGCGTAGCAGCTCGATTTCTACTTAATTTCAATTTAAAGACCAAAAGAAGAACATAATTCGTGTTTCATGGCAAGAAAAATTAAAACCACGCAGTAAAACAAAAGGGGTATCTCATCTTCTACTTTTCCCATCAGTCAGCTCCATCAAATGCATCATCGATGGGCTTGAATTTCTTAGATCAATACTCTTAACATCTCCAATCTAGAGATCCAGGGTTTTTGAATATATCCTACCTCTACATTAGTACTTAATTTAATAGTACCCATCTAGGTCAGAATTCACAAGTATTTAATACATTCTATCCTGAGTAATTAAAAATTGACCCTAGTGTTGCAGGAATGGTGAAAGCCCAGGTGGCTAAGCAACACGGGCAGCAGTAAGCATTCCAAATAAAACAAAATTGCATAGCAACAGGAATAGAAAAATTGGTGAAATTCATTTTCACTGCAAGGTGATCCTAATACCTGTGCAGTCTTCTTTGAAGAATCCAAACTCCACAAAAACAGATTCTGTTCATCAATGCTAATTAATTTGTCATTCCTTCCAGTAGGCCACCACAGAACACTGCAGAATAAACATTAAGTAAACAGACTACAGCATACAAGAAAACAAAAACTAATGAATCAAAATAAGAGCTCAGCCCATTGCACAAATATTTATTTTTTCAGCAAATTGCTACAGATGGCCACAACCCAAACAGTATAAGTATCTAAAACCACTTCCAAAAAAAATGCAGGAGGTGATTTTATTATAGACAAAATAAAGGGCCTAATGAGAAAGAAAAGGAAAGGAAACACGAGTAATAGAAGGTCCTGATCCAGAAACAGCACAAGAAACAAGGAGTCCAGTCTCCTAAAAGAAATGAGTTAAATGTCAGCATTAATCTGCTGTGCAGGATTGAACTAAAATCTGAACTCTACTCGTTCTGACACTCCTTCTGGATTATTTATTTCCCTTATTTATTTGTTAGTCCTTGGGCCTAACATTCACCTATCACTCAATCTCTGGCATTCATAAAGCTTGATAAACCTGAGAACAAATCCCATATCTTATATTAACATAAATTAATGACATGGGAAGCACTTCTGTATCAATAAATGGGCATAGTTCCTAATGTCTAAAATTCTTATTTCAAACTTCTAGTCTACTATTTGAGATTAAATCTTTCAGTACTGGCACACAACGCCGCTGTTGATGAAACATAGGGAATCATGAAGGTACACTCATTTGGGGTGATGGAAACACTAATCTTGCAGAACATAGGAAAAGGAGATAAAACTCAACAACACGTTTCACATACCATGACTAAAAACCAATTTGGTGGAGTTAACATGAGGGCTCTGATGTTATGGTTTTATATAGTGTTTTCCCCCCTATATTTGAGCTAAAATGTGTATCAATGGTGCTCTTAGGAGCCATTTTATACTAACTTTCTCCATCGAGTTGTGGTTTTCTGTTCTGTGTCTGATTGCAGGTTTTAGGGAGCTATCTCCCTATTTTCTACCATTATCTGACCATTACACTGGACTGGAGAGGTTCGAAGACATATATGATGAAGAAGTGAAACCTTGGCGTCTGAAGCCAAGGAAGGAAGAATCGGGCGCCTCAAGCCCGATCGGGCGTTCATCGCCATTAGGAACAAGTATTGTTGCGGGCCCGATCGGGCGACGTTGCCCGTTCGTTAGTTCGTTGTCAAGCCCGATCGGGCGGCTCGGCCCGATTTCATCGGGCGTTCTTGCGCCCTGGATGCTCAGAGTTGGTGTGCGGCCCAATCCCATCAGGCGTGTCGGCCCGATTGAATCGGGAGGTGGCGTTTTTGGCCTCTGTTGCTGCGTTTGAGCCCGATTTGGTCGGGCTGACTTGGCCCGATCGGGCTTCTCTTCCGCGCGCTCATTTAATGAGTTTCGGGCTACTTAGTATAAATAGGAAAATTAGAGAATCTTTTAGGCATCTTTGTTTTAGCTCTTATTTTCTCATAGATTCTCTCAAGAACCCTAGTTTTTATTATTTTTCATTGTGATTCAAGATCAAACCTTTGGGATTATTCGCAAGTTCAATATAGTTCATTAATTTGGTAATCTTCTTCCTTGTTTTCTCCATTATTGTTTGTTTCCTCTATTATTGATTAGAGTAGTTTCTTAGTTATTTGCAATAGTTCAAAGTATGGATTTTTATATGGAATTTGTTATTGGATTCTCAAACATGAGTGAGTAGCTTTATTTCTAGATTGTGGGGATCTATGTATGCAATGAGGGATTAATAGATTAATATAATTACCCTTTATATCAATTGTTTCCTGTGATTGAAATCGTTCATGCTAGATTTATGAATTAGGCCTGATTTATATTTCTATTATCGCAATATTGAATCTACTTCGAGAGGAGAGATTTCGTATAGGCTTTCAATCATTAGGCATAGTGATCCTTGACCATGCGAGAGCGGCTAGGTGATCTTTGAGGGAGGTAATGTTCGAGAGAAATTACATGTGCCCTAGATAAATTGACTTATTGGGTAGTTATTATTCGTATCTGATTTCCCGAATTGTATGCATAGTGATCCATAGTCCTAGTTCTTTATTAATTGATTCTTACCTTTATATTTAGTTCTATCATTTGTCTATTAGTTTAGTCACACACCCATTTTCAATTGATTTAGTTAGTATGATATTAGAATTCAGATACAATAATATAACTTTCTCCCTGTGGATTCGATCCTGACTTCCCTAACTACTTGTTAGTGGACCTTAGGTTATTTTTGATAAGGTGATACGACTTTAGCCTGTCAAATTTTGGCGCCGTTGCCGGGGAGACGATTTATTTTTATTTTGTCTGAATTATAGTATTACACTAACCTCTACTCTGAAGAACACTTGTTCTTTAGAGCATCTCACGTTTGTTTTAGTGTTTTTGATGTATGAGTAGGAAATTGAAATCCCCAAATCTCATTCCATTTGACCCGGAGATTGAAAAGACTGCTCGTAGACTCAAAAAGACAACTAAGCAAACCAAGTTGTCTGCAGGGACACCTTCCCAAAAGACACCTTCTCCACCATCTTCACCACAACAAGAATTCCCTGCCTCACCTATTACTGCTAGAATGGGTGACGAAGCTAAACCGACCTTCAGAGACTATGCACAACCATCTCCTGATAATGTGCCCACTGGGGTACGGTTGCCTACTATTCTTCGCCGCAAACTTTGAAATCAAGTCTCATGTTCGAATATGGTTGAGAATAATCGGTTTGTTGGGTTACCATCCGAAGACCCAAATCAGCACCTGCAGCGGTTTTTACAATGTTGTGCTACTCAGAAGCAAGCTGGTGTTACTGCTGATGAGATGAAACTCATCTTATTTGGTTTTTCTCTGCGCAACAAAGCTCTGTTTTGGTATAATAAGCTGCCTTCCACCATCACCACCTAGGCAGAGCTCTCAAAGATTTTTCTCATCAAGTGGTACCCTTACCAAAAGACCGCAGATATGCGTCATGCCATAGTCACTTTCACCCAAGATCCTGGAGAGTCACTATATGAAGCTTGGGAAAAATTCAAAGATCTGCAGCGTCTTTGTCCCCATCATGGTTTTGACAAGTGGTATCTGTGCCACATTTTCTACACTAGATTTGATGCAGATACGAGACGGGTAATTGATGGAGCTGCTGGTGGGTTCTTCATGGATAAAGCCGCAGACGAAGGGTATGAACTTCTGGAGAAACTCGCTTCTAACCAAGCGTCTACTATTCGTTCTTCTATGACAAAGGGAGGTAAACATGATGTTGAAGCCATTTCTTTACTGACCGGACAACTAGCTGCTCTTCACCAGAAGATTGATTCTTTGAAGCTAGGTAACAATTCCTCCCCTCACATGAGTGTCAATGCTATGGCTAGTGTTTCTGGTCATAATGCTTTCATCTGTGACGCTTGTGGGATAGCTGGACATAACTCTCAAGAGTGCCCCGCTCTTTCACATTCTAATGAGCCAGTGCATGCATTACAATCCCAACACAAGCCCCAGTTCCATCCTTACTCCAATACATATAATCCTGGGATGAGAGATCATCCAAATCTCTAGTATAGGAGTAATAATGTGATGAATCCGCAACAACAACATTATCCACAACATCAACAACAACAACAATATCAACCACAAGCTCCTCCTGGATATCAGAGAACTCAGTTTCAACAGCATCATTCTACACCTCCTTAAGACCCAGCTATTGCTGAACTCAAAAGTCTAATGTTGCAGATGCAGAAAGGTATTATTTCTTTTCAAGCAGATACCAGGTCTCAATTTGAGAGCTTGCATGCTCAGAATAAGCTACAAGGGACACACAATAAGATGTTGGAGTCACAAATAGCTCAACTTGCTAGTTCATCTGCTAGTAGGCCATCTGGGTCACCGCCTTCGCAACCAATGCAACCCAGGGACACCGCCAATGCTATCACCCTTCGCAGTGGAGTGCAGTACGATGCTCCGGCAATGCTAGAGGTGGAATCACCAAGTGCTAAGAAACCACAAGAAGTGCCTGAGGATGCTGAACCTCAGGCAGAGCAAGGAGCTGCATACAAGACTATGGAGGTGACTAAGGAGACAACTGTGCCTCTGGCGAAGCTACCATTCCCCGAGCGGATGCTCAAGAAGAAGCTCGACCACCAGTATGGTAAGTTTTTAGAGGTGGTAAAGAATCTGCAGGTAACAGTTCCTTTTACTGAATTATTAAATCAAGTGCCTGCTTATTCTAAATTTTTGAAAGAATTGTTGATGAGGAAGCGGACTCTCAATGAGGTGGAGACTTGTGGCTTTTACTGCTGAATGCAACGCTCTTTTACAAAACCAGTCTCCACCTAAATTGAAAGATCCAGGGAGTTTTTCCATCCCCTGTCACATTGGCACCATATTTATCGACAAAGCTTTATGTGATTTGGGTGCCAGTGTAAGTGTCATGCCTCTTTCTATCTGTAAGCAACTGAACATGGGTGAATTAAAATGTACTACCATTACTCTGCAAATGGCTGACCGTTCTGTGAAATACCCCCTAGGTATATTAGAGGACGTTCCTGTTAGAGTAGGTAAATTCTTTATTCCTGTGGACTTTGTTATATTAGACATGGCCGAAGACACTCAAACACCCATTATCCTTGGGAGACCTTTCCTCCATAGTGCTGGGGCAGTGATAGATGTTAAGAGTGGGAAACTGACATTGACTGTGGGGGATGATAAGGTCATGTTTAGCCTAAACAATGCACCTAAAAGCCCAATGCTAGAGGAATCATGTTATAGTGTTGATGTTATAGATGAACCGATCCATGATTGCATGCTTCATTCCCCTTCCCATGCTACTTCAAATGATGCGCTTGTCTTAGAGTCTACTGCAGGTGATGAGCATTTTCTAACGGTCTTACCGACTCACAAAAAGACCATTGGCAATAGCACTGATGACTTGACAGGAATAAGCCATGACCATAATGAGCACCGCATTCATCTACAAGAGGGCCACCACACTAGCATTACAGTTCAACGCGGGTTGCAAGAGGTGGTACTACATGTGGCTACTAAACCTGCTCGATCCAGCCGATGGGCGGCCGATGTCCATGTCCCTTTCCTCTCCCTTGTTGCAATGAGGCCATTGCAAGTTCAACTGGGGGAGGATTTCGTAAGTATTAGTATTGTTTTCTTTTTGTTTTTATTATTGCTTTTCTTTTTGTTTTTTATCGCTTTTTAGGTTAGCTAAGTTAGTTTAATTTTGAAAAAATGAAAAATCACAAAAAAAAATGAAATATTGCTGAAAAAATACAAAAATACGAGTTGAATACGAACAGATTGATTGCTTCCCTGTGCCCCGAACTTTGTTTTGAAAAACGATTTAACTCTTTATACTGGATAGTTGGGCATTTGTGATTGGGATGTTGTGATGTGATCTCTGATTGCCTTGATCTTGAGTGACTTTTGATGATAAAGTGCCTATTTTAACTGCATGCTTGAATTGGTTAGGTTGTGAGGATTCATTCTACCTCGGATTTATCTCTATATCCGATCTATTCTTGTGTGTTAGTTCCTCGTAGCATTCTTATCTTGGTTTTGGCATTGTACTCGTTGAGTTCTGGTAACTTTAGGCATGTGCTGTGATAGAGGCGTTCATTTGTTTAATTTTAAGCCTCAGAGTTGTTTAATGAATTTTCCCCCCTAACCCCGCTGAGCCTAATGACTTCTTTTTGGATCTATATTAAACCACATTACACACCTTGAGCCTTTGCAATGACTATTGTCCCAAGCCTAGCTTAGGGGAGCATTTGTTAAGTTTATATCATATTGTGTGGTTGATTCCGTAGGGCGGTTGGAATAATGATATTTTGGTACAAAGAAAAGAAAGAAAAAGAAAAAAAATAAAGTGAAAAATGATAGTGAAAAAATTTGAAAATTTTCTATAATCTTCACTCGTTAACTTTCAAAGCATTGGAAATTATGTTGAAAGATGCAATTATTGGTTGGTTTGTGAAATTTCAAGAGTTGGTTGTTATCTTGGTTATGTTGTTGATGCCATGGGAGTTGTTTCGACCACACTTAGTCCTAATAGTGTTTTTTTGCTCCCCTTTCTTGGCTTTTCCACCACATTCCCTAAATAATTTCCGTACCTTTGCCCGAGCCCCATTACAACCCTAAGAAAGACCTTTTGAGCACATGTTTGATTGTTTATTGGAATAATACTGAGTCAATATGCCAAAGTTGAAGATTAAGTTTGTTATTTGAGTCGACCTGATTAGGATGAGCGATATTGTACCTTTCTAAACACATGAGAGTGTGAGTGGGAAGGGCTATTATGGTTGGGTTGGTGAGCGATCGGGCACATATTTTGCCTGCCACAAAATTGAGAGGAGTGACACCTCGGTGAGCACCTTTTCAAGATTTGCATGATATGTAGGGCAGTTGCGTTTGATGGTTTACTTAAGTGATTGGTAGTCAGGTGATCTGAGCAACTGAACTTGAATTTTGCTTGCTTGAATGATTTTGAGTTGGAAATAATTGAGTTTAAACTTTTCCATCTGAGGGGTGAAGCAATCCTATTCTTATTCATGTTGTGCTTTGCTTGAGGACAAGCAAAGGTTTAGCTTGAGGGAGTTTGATGTTATGGTTTTATATAGTGTTTTTCCCCCTTTGAGCTAAAATGTGTATCAATGGTGCTCTTAGGAGCCATTTAATACTAACTTTCTCCATCGAGTTGTGGTTTTGTGTTCTGTGTCTGATTGCAGGTTTTAGGGAGCTATCTCCCTATTTTCTACCATTATCTGACCATTACACTGGACTGGAGAGGTTCGAAGACATATATGATGAGTTCCGAGGTCCCGAGAATACTTTCCGAGGCCTTGGACAAAAGAAGAAGTGAAGCCTTGGCGTCTGAAGCCAAGGAAGGAAGAATCGGGCTTCAGCCCGATGACATCGGGCGTTCATCGCCATTAGGAACAAGAATTGTTGCGGGCCCGATCGGGCGACGTTGCCCGTTCGTTAGTTCGTTGTCAAGCCCGATCGGGCGACTCGGCCCGATTTCATCAGGCGTTCTTGCGCGCTGGATGCTCAGAGTTGGTGTGCGGCCCGATCCCATCGGGCGTGTCGGCCCGATTGAATTGAACGGTGGCGTTTTTGGCCTCTGTTGTTGCGTTTGAGCCCGATTTGGTCGGGCTGACTTGGCCCGATCAGGCTTCTCTTCCGCGCGCTCATTTAATGAGTTTCGGGCTACTTAGTATAAATAGGAAAATTAGAGAATCTTTTAGGCATCTTTGTTTTAGCTCTTATTTTCTCATAGATTCTCTCAAGACCCCTAGTTTTTATTATTTTTCATTGTGATTCAAGATCAAACCTTTGGGATTATTCGCAAGTTCAATATAGTTCTTTAATTTGGTAATCTTCTTCCTTGTTTTCTCCATTATTGTTTGTTTCCTCTATTATTCATTAAAGTAGTTTCTTAGTTATTTGCAATAGTTCAAAGTATGGATTTTTATATGGAATTTGTTATTGAATTCTCAAACATGAGTGAGTAGTTTTATTTCTAGATTGTGGGGATCTATGTATGCAATGAGGGATTAATAGATAAATATAATTACCCTTTATATCAATTGTTTCTTGTGATTGAATCGTTCATGCTAGATTTATGAATTAGGCCTGATTTATATTTCTATTATCGCAATATTGAATCTACTTCGAGAGGAGAGATTTCGTATAGGCTTTCAATCATTAGGCATAGTGATCCTTGACCATGCGAGAGCGGCTAGGTGATCTTTGAGGGAGGTAATGTTCGAGAGAAATTACATGTGCCCTAGATAAATTGACTTATTGGGTAGTTATTATTCGTCTCTGATTTCCCGAATTGTATGCATAGTGATCCATAGTCCTAGTTCTTTATTAATTGATTCTTACCTTTATATTTAGTTCTATCATTTGTCTATTAGTTTAGTCACACACCCATTTTCAATTGATTTAGTTAGTATAATATTAAAATTCAGATACAATAATATAACTTTCTCCCTGTGGATTCGATCCTGACTTCCCTAACTACTTGTTAGTGGACCTTAGGTTATTTTTGATAAGGTGATACGACTTTAGCCTGTGAGGCTCCCATATGACTAAGAAGTAATCAAACATAACTAGTTCATCTAAAACTGTAAAGTTGACAGGTCACCTTTTAATTTTACCACTATGAGCATCAAGAGCAGCAATCTTTTCCAGCTGAGGTGAATTTAGCTGGCCATATAATTCAGGAATCTGCCATATGGCTGCTCCATATGATTCACCTTTACAGAATGGAGGAAAAATAAGCAACAAAATTTTCAATACAAGGAAAAATTAGTTAATGGTGGATATACAAAACAGTGCAGATAATAAAGAACGTATAGATAGTAGATGCAACAGATTAGTTAGCCTTACCAAAATGGTGGAAAAGATAAGCAACAGATGGCGGTATGACACAAGAAAAGCTTTACAAAAAGGTGGGTAAACAATACAGTACAGATAATGAAGTACTATGACTAGATAGTAGATACAATGATCGGATTAACTTGTTAAAAGGTCTGAAGCTCTGTAACTGATGATGGGTTCGCATCAAACAAATGCTCCAATTAACAGGCATTATCTTTATCAGATTGCACCTTATTCAAACACATGTGTTATCTTAGAAGCATCCCATTCCTAATCTGGAGAACTTGAATTATCAGGAGAATTAATTTTTAAGATAATAAATAGATAAGATGAAAAAGAAGTTCACAAGTAGCCTCTCCTTCTGCTTTCTTACTTAGCTCTTGTCTATGTAATATTTAAGTTTTGAACGTGCAACTCAACACAACTGGAGGCACAACCGCACAATCCTCTGTACCTTCAGTCAGGGGCGGATTTACTATGGGTTCACTGGGTTTAGGTGAACCCAATGATTTTTGGAAAAAAATTGCCCAGTTTTTTTCCAAAAATTAAAAATATTTAAGATATTAGATATATACTAAATGAGTGAAAAATAGAACATGAATGAAGCAGGTGCCTCAGTGGTTTTGTCTCTCCATAGTGCGCGCGGCTGGGGAATGAGGTCTGGGGTTCGAAATCCAGCAAACACCCTTCTTTTTTTTTTCCTTCTCTTTTCTTTTATCTAAATTTTAAACATAAACTGAAAGCCCTAAGCAACGAAGAAGTAAGACCTGACCGCATCTACGACTACTTCCCCACCGCGACGGCGCACTGCGGCGACTACTCATTACTGAAGTACTCACCCACCGCGGCAGCGGCAGCGGCACATGGGCACTGTGACAGCCTCACCGTCAGTGTCAATTAGCCAACGGTTTGAACGGTAACTTTTTTTTCTTCAATTTTAAATATGAATTTCAGATTTTAGTCTTTTAGACATTAGAATATGTAATTGTAATTATGTAATTTTGTTAATCATTTAAATGTTGAATGAATGAATGTGGATTGTGGAGTTGAAATGAAATTTTCATCAAATTAAAACAAACAACATAAAATGCAGCAAAAATATCACCAAAGCAACAACTTTCTGATCTGGGTAATCATAAAAATCTCCCATTTACCTTCCATAGTGCTGGAACAACTCCAAAATCCAATCTATCTCTTTTGTATATGAATTTTCTTCTTCACTAAACTTTTGTCAGTTTTCTGGGTTTTATAGTTCTTCGATTTCTCCATTCACATCTGGAATTTTACATAGAGAGAAAATAGAGGAGAGAGAAAAAGGGGGTCTTTGAATACAAGGTAAGAAAAGCAAAGATAAAAGCATCTTCTGGGTTTCTCATATTTATTTGTTTCGATATATTTTTCTGCAAAGAATTTTGATTTCCGTTCTTGGATTTTGTTGTTTAATCCAAATTATGGTGCGTCTCTTCACTGTTCTTGTGTTAGTGGTACTTGTTAGTTACTTTGATTAAACTTTGAAGGGTCTAGACTCATGTACTTCAAATTTCTTGCTTGTGCAGATTGTAGTTTGATATTTGAGTTAATGTATTGAACTTTAAGTGAATGAATGTATTTTTTTTTTTTTTACCGGCTCTGAACCCATAGGTTTGGAATCCTGGATACGCCACTGCCTTCAGTGAGGCACAGATTTCATCATCTTAGTGCATTTAAAGTCTTAAACGACCCACTTGACCAAATTCAAGATAGACTAACTCAATTATTTTCGTAGAAGAAACCCTACTTTCTCAGAATAATAACAATCCTCTGTTTATTGGTAGACATGTTGCTAAACGAAGAATAGGCATTTCAGCAAAAAGTTGTGCAACCACCTCACACCTCATATCCGGGATTTGATGGTCTGCGCTTCAGTATTTGTTGCGCCTACTAAAACTAAGTGTTCTATAGAGACAAACACCATAAGGAAATCCCTCAAAATTTATACTTCCTCCGTTCTTTGTTAATTGCAATGTTTCCCTTATTTGGAAGTTTCATATTAATTGCAACATTTTCTTACATTGTAATATCTTCTCTGTATCTCTCTCCTATCACATGGGTCCTACTTTTTATCTATCTCTATCTCTCTCATCTTCACATGGGTTTCTCAAAAAATGTGTCAATGGGGAATGTTGCAATTATTATAGAACGGAGGAAGTAAATTTAACCTAGAAAATGTTTTACATCAAAATTTTAAAGGTACAACTTCCTACAATTTGAAATGTTTAACCTAGAAAATGAAACAAAAAATTGTTAAAACATGAGAACTTAAATCCAATTTCTTTTTACTTGGTTTACTGCAAAGAGGAATTATTCACCTTACAGATTTTTATACTTACTACTAAGGGTACGCTTGGAATGGGGAAGTAGTATGAGTTAAATAGATACTCCTTCAGTTTCTTTTTAATCTACACACTTTCCTTTTTGGTCGGTTTCTTTTTAGTCTACACTGTTGCTTTTTTTATTCTTGGTAACATCTCCTATCTACTTTCTCATCTTATTCCACCCATGTCATCCACTTTTTGATATTTTAACCCACTTTTTGATTTCTCTCACTTTTCAGTTTCTCTCTCCACCTTTTTAGTTTCTCTCTCATACTTTTGTGCTTCCTCCTTGGTTCTCCTTCAAAGTAAAGTGATTAAACTAAAAAGAAAAGGAGGCAGTAGGTTGAGAACAGGTGAACATGGTAATACCATGATAGTCGTCAGTATTTGGTAGTCGAGAAATAGGAAGACGCAAAAATCATAAACCACCGCCAAATGTGGGTTACCCTCCCCTTCCTCATAGACTACCCCAAATGAAAGATATAGTTCCCAATAACTGCCTCTTCTTCAAGCATCATCACCTCCAACTTATCTACCCCTTTTTTACTTATAGACCCTATTACCCCATAGCAACTTCCCCTCGTTCCCAACATGGCGTAATATGATCAGAAGAGATCTGCTAATATATTGATGATGTAATTGACATATAGCTTCAATCCTGTTTTTCCTTCCTCTCAATATGTCCACCCCTAACAAATGACTTCTATCTGAACCTAATGGTTCTCCTTTTACCTGTCCTCAGCCTGGGGCCTGCGCCACTCAAAACTAGCAAAAAAAAAAAAAAAAAAGAGTTCCACTCCCAACTTCACATTACGAGCGAAACTACACAAACTCCAAAGAGCGAAAATCTATGTCATTCGACAACCATCAACTATCACATTCCAATATTATCAACACCATGTGCACAAAGACATCAACTCAGAAACAGAATCAACTTAAAAATATAGGATCAACTAATTACCGTTGAAAAAAACCGTTGAAAAGATGCGCTGATCAAAAGGGCAAGAAGCAAGGTCCCAGATCTCATTAGGGTGAGAGAACAACCCTTCACATACAAGCTCAGTTCCACCACTAGAAAGACGAATCAAATGCACCTAATTCAAAATTTTGCCATAATTTCAGAATTCTCACAAGATCACACAAAGTAACTATCAAACTCAAGTTAAAAATTGAAATGCAATCAACTATAATACGAAATTAGTGCACATGATTGACCTCATTTTCTTCTTTGAGACAAAGAGTACCGGCGATAAAACTGGTGTGATCTGTGTCCGCCTTAACGTCCGCAATGCACCTTGCCTGTATGATCGAATGAATTGGAAAGATTAATCAAATTGGTGAATTAAGAGCAACTAATTGGGATTTTTTAATGCTTGTACGAACTAAATTGAGCGGAAATTAGGGTTAGGGTTGAGACTCGCCTGGTATTTTAAACCATAACCGATGCCGGTTGATCCACCCTGCATTTCTGGGCTCCAATCAAACTACAGAATTTGCCGGGAAGATCAAGTGGATTCATGCATTTACGATTTTCATGTGCATCCTGCTCGGGTAAGCACAAACAGTAAAAACTAGTAATAACGTAACAATAATAGCAACTGAACCCCAAATTATGGATTTTTATTAAATTTGAGCTCGCATTCCGGTCAACTAGCTAGCTTTATGTGCACTAATTTTAAAAATCTATACTGATATATTAAAAGGTGTTCCTATCAAATGAACAGTGCCACGTAACACTATTCACTATATATGTTTGTAATTAGATTTGAACATGCGACGTCTTGCAAAGATAAGTTTGTCCGTACCATCACAACCAACTTTTTTTAGTGCTTCATAAATCCACATAATGTTATAAATTCATTGCAAACATAAAGTAAATTAAATGTTAGATTTTTTAAAAAATTAATTTTTACAAGAGTGGAAAAAATACATATCAATTGTGAAGAAGAAAAAAGGTTACACCTGGGGCAACGCCTGGGCCAACACACTAGTTAAAGTATTGATTACACGTTCTTTTATTAATAGTTATTTTAAAGTATTGATTACATATCAATTGTTATTTTATTATACGTTATAGTATTGATTATATTTAAAATGTGAAACATTAATAATTAGATGAATATGGATTTTTTGATTCACTAATATAAAAAGGTTGAAGATCTGAAGTTGGGCTCTATTACCAAACTAAAAAAGTTAGTGAGTGATTGTGATTTTTAATTTTAATTTTTTTGTGACTAGATTTAGAAACAAATATATACATAATGAGTTGCTTTGATTGAATTAAAAAGTATTGAAATTACTAATATATTATATTTGAGTTGACAATTTATGGAAGAAATGATATCACTTTCTTTTCTCCTTTATTAGGGTCCATTCGGCATTACTGTAAGTTTTTTGTTTTTGGTTGCATGAATATATATATAATTCATATGATATAAGGGGTATAATGAACTTAAAATTAATCATATTTATACTACATATCTCAATTTTGAAAACTGACAACAGAAAATTAGAAACTACTTTTTCTGGTTTCCATATTTTTGTTTTTGGTTTAAAAAAAAAAATTAAAACTGGAAATAGAAAACAATAACGAACGAGCCCTTAGTTATTGAATTTATAGGGATGATTTTGAACTTTTGTTATTATGTACTTAGTATATTGATGGACTGAACTTTTATATTTGTGCATTAATTGATTTATTGTACTAATGGATATAAATTAAATAATGTCATTGTTTTTTTGGATAATATGTAATTGATTGCTATGTTTCTTTGCAAGTTTTTTGATTAATTAATCTTTCCATTTCTTTGTTGATTAATTGACTCGTTTTAAAAAAAAACTAAATTATCCCTATTCTATATTTAGAGAAAGGGATATTTTAAACTTTTTAGGTGGACAAAATGTACTCCTTCTTCCCTCATAAAAAGGTCAAGATATTTTGTCCATTTATTTTTTGATTGAAATTTCTGATGCATACCATTTTTAACTTGTTTAGTGTGGTAAGTAGAAATAAGAAAGAGTTCTCATATTGTTTTCTTTTGTAATTTTTTCATTTAATTTATTAAGGGTATTTTAGTCTTTTTAGAGGTGGACACTATTGCTCCCCCTTCACTTATATAATAGAGATAAAATTAAATAAATTCTTACTCAAAAGGACCATTTGGAGGATTAGTAAAGGGAGTGGATTTGAGTGGGTGTCCTTGGTAATGTACTGATGTCATTTCACAAGAAAAAGCTTTGTTCATGTTTATTTCCAATGCATTAGTGATAAAGCACAATTGTTATAGGGTTGAATATAAAAAGCACAATTGTTACAGGGTTCAATATAAAATTGTTAATCAAGTAAATGACTGAAGTTGGTTATTCAGCCTGCTGCTCTATTTGCTTCTCTTAAGATGTACTTCATATTTCAGTTGTTTAATGATTTGAATAAAGTTTATAAATCTTTTATGATGTTTGTAATTTGTCATGCAGGTTCCTAGAGTCCTTGCACTGCTTTGATGACTAGAAGATTGTCTCCTCAAAGGCATCAATGATAATGTTATGTATCCCTTCTAGGATAAGTAGGATTCCTAGCTTGTTGGAGAGCAACAACTTCCGCTATATAGGTTTTGAGTTTTTCTTAGTTTGTAGGTGCATATTTTGATGGTCTTCCCTTCGTGGTCACGGATGATGAAGCCAGTCGCGGCGAGGGAGGAGGTGAACTGATCCATCAAAGATGAGCTTGAAAAAATATGTGGGAAGGTGTAGACACATAATCATGTCTCCCTAATTTAGTACTCGATGATACATATCGTCGTCCTACTTGGTCCGGACAGAAGAGGAGCAATCAAAAGTCTTGTACAACACACTTTTTGAGTCTAAAATACTCCCTCCGTCCCAGAATAGTCTGTAACACTTTCCTTTTATGTTTGTTCCAATTTAGTTTAAACACTTCTATTTTGGCATGGTTCCACTATTAATATATTATTTCTTTTACACTCCTTTTGGCCCACACTCTACCTTTTATCAATAAAAAGTTACCCAACTTTCTCTCTCCTCTAATAAAAAATATCCCACCAACTCCTATCACATCTACTTTTTAAATAAAATAATATTTGATAACCACACTACAGCTTATCACCTTAAAATACGTGTCCCAACAAGTGTTCAGATCTTTCTGGGACGGAGGGAGTATGTTTAAAAGCCTATTTAAGGGGGCGTTTGCTTCACCAAGGGGAAAGGGAAAGGATTTAAGAAAGGGAAAGAAGGAGAATGGAAAACCTAACCTTAGATTTACTACGTTGTTTGGTTCAAAAATATCTAAGGGAAACCCTATCATTTTACCACCATAACTTTTCCCTTAATCACCACCATCACCACACTTGGTCTTTCAATTCAAACGATTTTGCCACCGCGCCCCTTTCCCATCTGTCGCCGCACCGTCGTCCCCATCGCCTCTTCCGCCACTACCCCCATCACCTCTACCTTCGTCATCAACCTTTCTGCCGCTGCCACTCTTGTCAGCTTCGTTCGCCAGCGATTCTCTCTCTCTCTCTCCTTATTCTTTTCTTCTTGTTGCTGAAACAGTGTAGTTGGATTAGCATTAAAGTCAAAGCACATCTCATCTTTACTGACCATCTCCACGAACATCTTTTGGAGATCTTCTAGAATCTCTGTCTGCCAAATATCATATTCACATATATATCTTTCACCCTATTGTTCCTATAATCTATTACTCCTTGACCGTTGAAACAATGTTTGTTTGTGATGGATGGTTTTTTTGGTGGCGGTGGGTGGTTTATATGGTGGTAGGTAGTTTTTTCGCACTCCCTCCCTCAGATCTTGGTGGATTTTCATGGTGGGTGGTGTGGGTTTCGGGGGTGGTGGAGAATTTTCGGCGGGTGATTGGGTGGTGTTGGCGGTTGGGTTGGGGTGGTGTTGGTGGTCATGGTGGAGCAGGTGACAGACTGATGGTGGTTTGGTTAAGCGGTGGTGGGGTGGTCAAGCAAGTGGTCAATGGTGTTTCAAAGGGTAAGTGAAACCTAGGTGGGGTGCGGAATGGATGTAGAGGAATTTGGGTAGGGGTGTTCATAAACGAGTACCCGGACTTACGGGTACCCGCATTAGCTGGTTGTAAAGAAAGCGGTCCGTGACCCGGCCAGAGAAAACCGGGTTCCCGGTTTTCCCGGGTCGGGGCACAGGGTACCCGGTTTGGAGATGTCATATTATTGACATTGTTGTTGTCGACTGTCCTTAGCTACTGCCATCAACATTATGTCATAAGTAACATACTATTTCACAAAAGCTCTAATGCCTAACTGAGTTTAAAGTTCAAGCTAATAAATTAGAATTTAAGTACACCTTCACTTCACCCTTCTTCGTACAAGCAAGTAAGAATTTCAGATTTGTTGTAGTTAAAAACAAAGGAAAAAAGAAGAGAAATAAGAAACTATATTGATAATCCATTAACAGCTCTAGATTATGTAGTAATGCAGCAGAAGTACTACTCCACCAATTGATTACTCAATCAAACACAAACCACCAATATTACCACGTTCAGTCCAGGCATTTATAATTTCAATTTCTCAACACCCAAATTTTCCATTAAAGCTCATGATTTTACTCACTTATTACTAGAGAGAGAAAATATGAAAAATCTAGAAGAAAAAGGAGGCTCAAGATGTGTTGCAATAATATATTGATAGGCTTCCGAAATGCTCTGCATCTAGGGGCTAAGGAAAGACATTTGTGTATCTCTTTTCCATTTAGATCTTCAAATTTTCATTCTCTGAAAACTTAGAAATGGTGAGTTGTGGTGGATATTGGCAAATGGAAAGTAGGAGAGGAGAAGAACTAGATAAGTGGAGACTAGAGAAGATGAGTATTTTGTTTTGCGGCTGAAACTGAGACTTAGAAAACCTAGCAAGTGAGGATGTTTTTCTCAAGAAAAAAAAAATCCGGGTACTCGGGTACCCGACGACAGCAATGACGTGGCCCATTACCGACCCGCCTGATGTCATTTTTTCCGGGTCGGGTACCCGGCCCAATAATTTTGATAAAATTAATAAAATACTCGTTTTTTTATTGCGGGTCAGCGGGGAGGGTAGTTCGGGGCGGGTTTTTCTGAACACCCCTAAATTTTGGGGTAAGAGTAGGGTGATGGGAATCATTGATTTGACCAACCAAACAACATGTAAGGGAATCAAATGAAGTGATTCCTTTACCCATTCCTGAAAACCTCTAACCAAACTCCCCCTAAAAGAAAATCCAATTTCAAGCCTAATTAATTATTCATGATATATAATTAATTGATTTTTCAAAATAAATCTGTTTGGGCCCAATATTCCCTAGGCCCGATTTTTATGAGGAGGTCCATCAAACCCCCGGGCAAGGGGCACAATGGGTCCCATAGGAGGGTTACCCTAATCCCAGGATGCCTAGGGATCCCCGGACGGGGCAGAAAAGGTTTAGTGCCTGAAAAAGGCAACATAGCCAATAGTCACCCTGAGGCCCATCCTATCAATGTTCCCTTTATGGGAATCCACAATACTATAAATACCCAATGTCTCATCAATGAACAGGTAATAAATTCCAGACCAACTACTCAATACTTACAGTTAAGCATCTTAACTGACTTGAGCGTCAGAGGGGCGATCCCGAAAACACCCCCGGGGTAGTCTAACCTTCATTCTTGCAGGTCTCAGTGGTACCTCTCGAGCACTCGACTATTTTCAGCGGTCATCGACCCCCTCGTCTTGACTAACTCCCCCATCTTACAAATTTTCACCCGAAACAGGTTGGCGCCGTTTGTGGGGATAGCCAAACAAAAAGCCATGGCCAATGCTCGAAGATCCCGTCGAGCCCAGCAACCTCCAAGCTCACCACCTCGAGGAAGGAACCCCTCCTCCCGAAGTAGCTGATGAAATAGTGGGCGACCCTCGTAGGGCCCCCGTACTCTCGGAGAGACATCAACATATCCTCGAGGAAATAGTACCTCGAGAGGCAGCCAGCGCAACAAATCGGGGACAACATCGAGAGAGGGCAACCCTCCCTCGAGTTGAACCCTCTCAATTGGAGCAGCCCAGCCCAAATCATGTCACCCAGCAGGATTTGCAGCAGCTGGCTGAGCGCCTCAGTGACAATCTCGAGCGGAGTCTTAGGGCTCTCGTCTATAGCCTTCAGAACGGAGGAGAGGGAACACCCAACAGACCTCCCGTCCCACGACTTGCTATGGGGCAAAATGGATGCAATCCTCCCCTCGACGACCCAGCTTCGCAAGCATCGACTCGGTCCCCCCGGAATCCTACTCAAGCCCCTCGAACTCCTCCCCGAGACCCCCCTAGCCGGGGGGATTCCTGACACATCATCAAAGAGCGATCCCTCAGGAACGGCAATCGAGATGCTCGCGAGATTCTCGACCAGCACCGGGCTCACTCGAGACGGGAGGGAGAGACACTCCCGAACCATAGCCAGAGGCGGGAAGGGTCTCGACAGCGCGAAAAAGGACCCCGGGAACACGACGAAGAAGAGGCTAGCAGTTCTGAAACGAACGGAGAATCTAACGCCCACTTTGGGAACCTTGGCTTCATCACGCCCTTCAACGAAGAAATCATGCGAACTCCCAACCCTCAAAAGGTGAAGGTGCCACCTATCGAGCATTATGGGGGAACAACAGACCCCGTCGATCACCTCGCAGCCTTTAAAGCACAAATGAGTGTGCAGATAGGGAGCGAGGCAGCTTGGTCTAAGTTCTTTCCCACCACGTTGAAGGGGCTCGCACTCACTTGGTTCACATAACTACCCTCGGGCAGTATTTCGAACTTCGCCTCCCTCAAGACCGCCTTCAAGCAAAACTTTATTGTAGGAAGAAGACATCGAAAGACCAACATCCACTTAATGTCGATAAGGCAACGCAGAGAAGAAGACCTGGCAGATTATATCAAGAGGTTTAATGAAGAGTCCCTGAAAGTCTCCGATCTACAAGATAGCGTGGCGTTCACAACACTTATGTCAGGCCTCTACCCATCAAGCAAGCTGAAGCTCGCAGAAAGCGAGGCCTCCACTTTCTCTGAGGCAATGAACCTCGCCCAAAAATTCATACAAGCATCCGACATCTGTATGACGCACGACGAACCCAACTCCAACAAAAGAAAGAACGATTATGGGGCTCGAGGTGACCCTCTTCGAGAAGCTTCTCGAAGGGAAAGAGAGAAGAAGCCCCGGGTGGATGACAACGGCTATGACCCTCGGTACAACCTCAACCGAAGGGAGATATACCTCGATATCAAGGAAAAGTACACCTTGCCGAAACCAACACCCATCAGAACTTCCATAAGTAGAAGAGAAAAGACCACGACCGCGGACACACCACTCGCGACCGTAGAGAACTCAAAAGAGCATTAGACAAGTTGGCAGATGAAGGAAAGCTGAATCGGTATCTGAAGAATCCCGCAGAAAAGAAAAAGGAGCCTCGAAAAGAGAAGGAGTCGAGGAGCGAGGAAGCAATAGGATTCATCAGTGTCATAGCCGGAGGGTACGTGGTACGTGTCGTTATGCGTACAAATTAAAAACCTTATTTCATTCACATTAGTATTGTTTAAGTTTAGTACAGTGATAAATAAGGGTCGATCCCACGGAGAGGTTTATATATTCCTAAAATCCAAGTTCAACTAATTAGGAGAATCTAACTAGTATATACATGTTATTCACTAATATATACATATTCACATTGTTTTGGGGGTTTGGAAAGCGTTTATATGAATATAAAAACTACTAAAGATAAATCTAATCCTAATATTTACAAGTGATGACAAATAATCCCACTTTAGGCTCATAATACTTTCAGAGATTTATAAATTTCTAACATTGATTATACTTCCAATTTCATAAATCCAAGATTGATTAGATAGATTAATTGTAGGAATTCAAGTAACCAAACTCCCCTATACTTCCTTACTTTTAATCAACGTTGAACTAAGCCTAACATTGATTCTAAACTAATCTAATCACTACAAGTATTTCGCAACTTACAATGATTAAACTAGAAGCATTATAGAATTAGAAGTACATCATTAATCCCTAGTTAATCTAAACATATCATATCTTTATGTTTAAATAACTAGTCCAAGTTATATTCTAGTTTGAACTTAAAACCATCTTTGCAGGCCTAAATTAAACTAGTTGCTACATGTTGTTATACAATTTAGACTAAGCTTAATCATATAACTAGCAAAGGTTTCAATTTTATACATAATAAGATAACAAACTAGGCATAATATTGAAATCTTAAACATACATACAAATATAACTAATGTATCTAAGATCAAACAATCTTGAATTTCAACTAACATTCAACCAATTCAATCCAAATTAAACAATATCAATACAAACCAAGTATGAAATCCAAAAATATAATCGGGAGATATCAAACCAATTTAAAAGTACAAGAGAAAGAAGAGAAGAACTTATGTATGTCGCGCGGAAATTCGCCTTTGAATTTCGGGTTTCGCACCTACGTTCAAGATTGAACTTCACACTCCTCGGTTGTGTGCTAAGACTCCACCCGATGGCCGTCTTCACGTCGGACTCGAGCACCCCCAAATGGCTCGACACACCCACGAAATTCTTTGATTTTTTTTTCTCTCAAATTTATGTGGAATTGTTGCATACCTTTTCGGAACCCTTAATTGGGTATTTATACCCAATTTCCACCGCCCTAGTTATGAAATTCGAACCAATTGGAGAAGAGGATTGGGCTCCAAGAATTCGGCCCTTGAACCGCCTTTGCTTGGTCGTGAATTGCGGCGCTGAATTGCGGCGTTGAATTGCGGTTGTGCTTCGTGATTGGTTGCAAGTTGATGTGGAGTTGTGGCTGTTTCGTGGAGATGATGTGGCGGTGAAGATGAATGGCGGTGAAGGAGTGTGGCGGTGGATGATGATGATGGTTCGAAGGGGAAGAAGGAAGAACGAGGAACAACGTCCTCTGTTCTGTTCTTTTCGTTCTTCTTTCCATCTTTTTTTTTTCACGTTTTTCTTTCTTTTTTTGTTTTCTCTTTTTAGGCTTCAAGATTTGGGCTGAATTTGCACAAGGAGATTGGGCTTGCCTTTTTGTTTATTCTTGGACTAATTGACCTCATTAAACAAAAATAGTATAATTAAGTAATATTAGTAATAAAAATAAAAACCTAACATATGATATCTAATAGAATTAAAATATCTAAAATGCATCAAAATAATAATATAAATACACATATAATATTAAAATAAGGGAATATAAATGTATTATAATGCGCACTTATCAAAATCCCCCACACTTAGTTCTTTGATTGTCCTCGATCAAACTCTAATTGTATGCAACTATGACACATAACACCACCTCTCTGTTTCATAACTCTAAAACTGAATTAATGAAAAGTCGAACAAGAAACTAAAACGTTTTATATTAGTTAGTAAACTCAAGTAAGACGTTAATAGGAATGTCACATTATCAATTTAGAACAATCAAATAATCAAAACTCATAACCAATCATAGATATACTTCTCTCGACATTTGATAAGAATCAGCGAGTATTCACTTGATAGAACCATGATTTTAATAAATAGACCCTCACAGGATAAATAATCACTCGTCACTCATGTGTTTGAAAGGGTTTATGTATTTCACTCAAGGTTCAATTCCGATGGCCAAAACTCTACCATAAGCTTGCATATCTTCTCGATTCTCCACCATTATTATACAACATGCCAGACATAAATCAAAAGGATTTTAGATGGGTTGTAACGAGGGCTATGGTTAAAGGTAGGATTTTTATTTTTTTTTTTTAAGATATGTGGACTAGATGGCATCGAACCAAGTAGAGCAAAAACTTAATAACTCCTCCCCTTCCGGATAAGAGGGAGCAAAAATAACTCTCATAGAGTACTTCAACCTTCTGTCATTGCGAATCAGCACAATTTCCTGTATTTTGACTTTGATATACAAAGCCGCCCATTTACATCATCAATTGTAGCTACATATCACACTTGATTTATTTTTCTTCACATATTCCCAATTTTTTTTAATTTTTTTTTCCTTTTTTTTTATTTTTTTTTTCATAGAATATCAAGTTTGCATAATATTATACAGCATAGACAATGAACACTTCAACTGCTATAACCACACATTTTATGAAAACAGCCCCACACTTCGCTTTTACTCAATCAACAACCATGCTCCATTAGCTCAAAAGATTAGGTCATGAATGTACTTTAGAATTCTTTATGGTTTATAATGAAGGATAAACAAAATAATAGTGTTTTAGGCTCAAAGGGGTTCAGAAAGGATGTAATATAATGTAGGGTGGCTATTTGGTTATGTAGTTTATAACAAAAGAAATACCTTTTTCTTCATGTCAACATGAGTCAATATAATTTTGAAGAGTATCAATGCAAGTTCTAGAGAGAAATTACCATGGAAGAACATCACACATGAAAGAAAAATATGAGATTAATATGTATATCTCAGTTTGTTGGGCTCAGAATCTCACAGGTTATTTTGGTCTATCCATCTAGTCATAGTTACAACCAAGGGAATGACTACACTAACTAGCTATAAACATGAGATTGTTTATCTAATCGTGTTATGAATCTTTCAAACTTGACTATTCTTGAACTAAAAATGTCAACAATTCCCAAAACTTTTTATTTTCGAAAACATATTTTATTTCAAAACATAGTTAGATTAGAGTTTCTTGACGAACTTCTTCATTTATTCAATTTTTTCAAAAAGAAACTAAGAGGTTGGTTTTATTTACTAGAAACTAATGCATAGCACACATACAACTATTAAATGTACCTAAAACTACATGCTCATGATTTTTTTATATAATGCAAACAACAATTCAATAATTATTTTTAGTCCAAATTCAGAAATTTCTACAGAAATTTCGGCAGTATTTCCCCTATAATATGAACAAATAAAAAAAAAATTTACGCATCCAATTCAACCTGTTTCAGTACAATATACTATCCATATAATATTCCAACACCAACATTCACCATTCTCCTCAAAAATACCAACGTTCAACTCCAGCTACAATATTCTCCATCATCCATAGCAATTCAATTCGAAAAAATTTCATCAAATTCCACATACTTCATGTAACAACAAACAATAACCTCTCCCCCACACTTAAACCTTACATTGTCCTCAATGTAACATTTAGAATGTGGAAGATATCATGAAATTTTTTCAAAACAATTCACAAGTTCAAAATAAAATGAAAAACAGACTCTAAATAAAAGCAAACTAAACAAAAAGATTAAGAAAGCAAATCTGAAATTGTCTTGGGTTGCCTCCCAAGCAGCGCCTTGGTTTACGTCGTTGGCTCGACGTTTATCAATCAAGGTTCTTCTAGTAATATGTCTTCAATGTACATGGCATGGGGTTCGCCATAGAATGGTTTGAGTCTGTGTCCATTAACCTTAAAAACCTTGTTAGTTTTAACATCTGTAATTTCTACTGCACCATGAGTAAAGGTGTTAGTAACAATAAAAGGACCAAGCCATCTAGTTTGAAGCTTACCAGGAAATAATTTTAATCGAGCATTGAATAATAAAACCTTCTGACCAACATGAAATGTTTTCCTAGCTAACTTTTTATCATGAAAGGCTTTAGTCTTTTCTTTGTAAATCTTAGCATTTTCATATGCTTCTAACCTCAGTTCTTCAAGTTCTTGCAACCGCAATTTTCTTTCTTTCCCAGCTTTATCATAATCTAAATTACACTGCTTTACTGCCCAATATGACTTATGTTCAATCTCTACAGGCAAGTGACAAGCTTTACCAAATACTAATCTATAAGGAGACATCCCTATCGGAGTCTTAAATGCTGTCCTATAAGACCATAATGCATCATTTAACCTTAAACTCCAGTCTTTTCTATTAGGATCCACCATTTTTTCCAAAATAGATTTAATTTCTCTGTTCGAAACATCAGCTTGTCCATTAGATTGTGGATGATATGCAGTAGAAATTCTATGTGTAACATGATATTTTTCAAATAATGCACCAAGCGTCTTGTTAACAAAATGAGTGCCTCTATCACTAATAATCGCTTTAGGTATTCCAAATCTAGAAAATATATTACTTTTGACAAAGTTAATCACAGTTTTAGCATCATCAGCTCTAGTTGCACTAGCTTCTATCCATTTAGAAACGTAATCAACAGCAAGAATGATATAAAGATTACTAAAAGAAGACGGAAACGGACCCATAAAGTCAATACCCCAAACGTCATATATTTCACAAATTAAGATACCGGTTTGTGGCATTTCGTTTCTTCTAGTTAAGTTTCCAGTCTTTTGACATTGTTCACAAGACTTATAGAATTCATATGCATCTTTAAATAATGTAGGCCAATAAAAATCGGATGCTAGGACTTTGTGTGCAGTTCTTTGAGGACCAAAGTGCCCTCCACTTTCAAGACCATGACAAAAATTCAGAATAGAGGAGAATTCAGATTTATCTACACATCTTCTTATAACTTGGTCAGAACATGTTTTCCAAAGGTATGGGTCATCCCATATATAATATTTAGAATCAGATTTAATCTTTTCCTTTTGAGCTTTAGATAAAGTAGAGGGAAATGTTCTTGTAACCAAGTAATTAACAATATCAGCAAACCAAGGAGTTTCAACTTGATACAAAGATAATAATTGTTCATCTGGAAAAAATTCACTTACCATAGGCCAATCCTCTTTAGGCACTATTCTACTTAAATGGTCAGCAACATGATTCTCAGCACCTTTTTTTTCTCTAATTTCTAAATCAAATTCTGTAGAAGGAGCATCCATCTAAGAAGTCTAGGTTTAGATTCTTTCTTTTTCAATAAATACTTCAGCGCAGAATGGTCCGAATAAACAATGACATGAGTTCCAAGCAAATATGTTCTAAATTTTTCTAATGTGAACACGACAGCATACATTTCTTTTTCAGTTACATTGTGCAGAATCAAGTGATTTTGAAGCATAATGAATTACATAAGGTACTTTATCCTTCTTCTGTCCTAAAACTGCACCAATTGCTTTATCACTGGCATCGCACATAATTTCAAATGGTAAAGACCAGTCAGGAGGTCTTATAACAGGGGCAGTGGTTAATTTTCCTTTTAGTTCATCAAAAGCTTTTTTACAATTATCATTGAAATCAAAGTTAGCTTCTTTAGCAAGTAAAGCGCATAAAGGAGATGCAATTTTAGAAAAGTCTTTAATAAAACGCCTGTAAAACCCAGCATGTCCTAGAAATGAGCGAATTTCACGTACACAAGTAGGATATGGTAAGGAACTAATGACTTCTATTTTAGATTTGTCAACTTCTAGTCCTTTAGCACTAACAACATGTCCTAAAAGAACACCTTGTTCAACCATAAAATGACACTTCTCAAAGTTCAATACAAGGTTTGTTTCAATACATCTTTTTAAAACAAGAGATAAACTATCTAAGCACTTATCAAATGAATCACCGAATACCGTAAAATCATCCATAAATACTTCCATATTTTGCTCAATTAAATCAGAAAATATACTCATCATACATCTTTGGAAAGTACCTGGAGCATTACATAGACCAAAAGGCATTCGTCTAAAAGCAAATGTACCAAAAGGACACGTAAATGTGGTTTTATCTTGGTCTTCAGGAGCAATAGGAACTTGTGTATAGCCAGAATAACCATCAAGAAAGCAAACGAAGGACTGTCCGGCTAACTTCTCTAACACTTGATCAATAAAAGGTAAAGGAAAGTGATCTTTTCTAGTTGATTGATTTAACTTTCTATAATTTATACACACTCTCCATCCATTAGATATTCTAGTTGGAACAAGTTCTCCTGTTTTATTTTCAACGACTGTTATTCCAGACTTTTTAGGAACCACATGAATCGGACTTACCCATTTAGAATCAGAAATTGGGTAAATTACTCCTGCTTCTAACCATTTTAGAATTTCTTTCTTGACAACTTCCATCATTAGAGGATTTAGTCTGCGTTGAGCTTCGCGTACAGGTTTAGCATTGTTTTCTAAGAAAATTCTATGCATACACATAGTCGGGCTAATTCCTTTTATATCAGCTAATGTCCATCCAATAGCCTCTTTGTGTTCTTTAAGTACTTCTAGCAATTTTTGTTCTTGGCGCGGAGTTAATGAACTAGAAATTATAACAGGTAAAGTCCCATTATCACCAAGAAAAACATATTTTAGATTCGAAGGAAGTATTTTCAATTCTAATTCAGGTGCTTTAACAATTGAGGGCACTAATCTTGCGGTAGATAATGGTACACCTAAACTTTGTTTTTCAGCAAAAGAACAATCAACTATTCGAGTTTCAATGTCATTAACTAGTTCAACATCATCAATCCATGCAGCAATTTCATCAACTACATAACTAAGTAAATCTCCAAATAATTGACCTTGATCAAATAAATTTTGTGCAATATTATCAATCACATCAATAGTATCAATGGCACACAAATTATTGATGTCACTAGGGTATCTCATAGCATCGAAAATATTAAATCTAATTATTTCATCATCAAATTCCATAGTTAAATTACCCTCATGCACATCTATTTTAGTTTTAGAAGTCTTTAAGAATGGTCTTCCTAATAATAAGGGTACATTAGAAAAATCAGAGTTAGAACCCATATCCAGCACATAGAAATCAGCAGGAAACACTAATTCATTCACTTGCACAAGAACATCTTCTAAAACTCCAATAGGATATGCATTAGATCTATCAACCAATTGTACTACAACATCAGTTTTAGAAAGTGGGCCTATATTTAGAGAATCATAAACAAATTTGGGCATAACATTAATAGAAGCACCTAAGTCGAGCATGCATCTTTCAAATTTACAACTACCAATTTTACACGGAATAGAAAACATTCCCGGATCTTTGCACTTAGGTGGGAGTTTCCTTTCAATTACCGCATATATATTCTCACCCATGTTTACCATTTTCAGAGCCCTTAAGTTGCCTTTTATGAATACACAGTTCTTTTAGAAATTTAGCATATCTCGACACTTGTTTTATAGCATCAAGAAGAGGTATATTCACTTCAACTTTTCTAAAAGTTTCTAAGATTTCATTATCAAGAACATCTTTCTTAGGTTTAGAAAACCTAGAAGGGAAAGGAGGCACATCTTTGCGTTTAGAAAAATCAAAATTAGATTTTAAATTTTAGTTTGACTCGCCTTTTCTTCAACTTCTTTTTCTTTCTCTTTTAATACCTCTTGATTTTTTAAGATTGTTTCATTAATTTCATCTTCAGTTAATCCATTCTTAGGTCTCACCTCTAGTTCATCTTCAATTTCTCTGTTTTTGGCTTTAGGGTCCTTTAATTCTTTCCCGCTCCTAATTGTGACAGCTTTTGCATTTTCCTGAGGATTAGGGAGGGGTTGAGAAGGTAGTTTTCCAGAGATTTGAGTTTCTAAATTACTTAATGAGGTACAGATTTGACCTATTTGGGTGTCTAGGTGTTGTAAATGAGAATCAGTCTTCTTTTGATAACTAACACCTTGTGAATGGACTTGTCTTATTTGATTAGTTAGTTGTTTAACAAGATCTTCTAAAGACGTATTTGATGATTGGGATTGTTGTTGGGGATTAGTATGAAAGTACGGTCGAGGATTAGATTGTTGAAATGGTGGTCTAGGTCCATATCTCAAATTAGGATGGTCTCTCCAACCTTCATTATAAGTTGATGAGAAAGGATCGTATTTTCTTTGGGGTTGACCTATGAAACCTCCTAAAGCATTTACATCTTCATTTTGCAATGTTGGACATGCATCGATAACATGGCCACATATACCACATACTTTTGCTTTTGACTCATGACCAACAATTTTAGATACTATAGTAGTTAAATTAGCAATTTGTTGAGCATTCTCCTTTAATTGATTATGAACAGAAGTAACATCAAGTTCATTTACTCTCCTAGTATCATTCCTAGTGCTAAATTGTTGTGTGTTTTGTGCCATGTTAGAAATTAAATTTTTAGCTTGATTAGGTGTTTTATTCACTAATGCCCCACCACTTGCAGCATCTATCATTCCCCTATCATTTGGCAATAAACCCTCATAGAAATATTGAATTAATAATTGGTCACTTATCATGAAGTACATAACCCATTAAATCGCTCCTAGTATTCATATAGTGACTCGCTAGGGTACTGCCTTATACCACATATTTCCTTCCTTATGGATCCAATTCTACTTGCGGGGAAGAAATTTTTTAGAAAAGCTTTTTGTAGTGCATCTCTAGTAGTAATTGATCCAGGAGGAAGAGAATATAACCAATCTTTTGCTAAATCAAACAATGAGAATGGAAAAGCATGGATTTTCACATCATCTGGACTAATGCCTTCAGGTTTCATAGAAGAGCAAACAACAAGAAATTCTTTTAAGAATCGATTAGGGTCCTCACCTCCATGACCATGAAATTTAGGAAGTAGATTGAGAAAACCTGAATTTAGCTTCAACGGTTTTTCCAATGTTGGAAAAACGATGCCTAAAGGTTCATCATCTAGCTTTGGCGCAACTAACTCCTTCAAAGTCCTTTCTGCCATTTCTTCTTCGTATTCGAACAATTTCTCAATGTAGAGACGCTCTTCTCTTTGTTTTTCTAAGAACTCTTTCCTTGTTCTCCTTGCTGTCCGTTCGATTTCAGGATCAAACAACAACGCTTCCTTTCGTAGGCGTGTGTTCATGCGCCTGAAATTAGGAAATTCGAAATTATTAAGTAATTCAATTTATTCGCAGATTATTTACGGTATCATTAAGCTAGATATATAAATTCTTTTTTTTAGAATGGAATCATCAATCAAACAACTTTTCATATATTCTTTAGCTCCTCTTTCTAGCAGTCCGCAATTTTCAGTAAAAGTTCACTGTCCATTAGCATAATATAATCTCAATAGCCAACATGTATGCTTTATAATTCAGCTTAGAATTGCCAACTAAACAAGAAAATATTTTAACATCATTAGACAAACTACTCACTTAATGATTGGTTTCATCTTATACAAGCAAGATCTTCGTCTAAGCAAGTATAATTTTTATAGTTTATACACGAACAAGCTTATAGCTAGCAGCTAGATCACTTACAAAACACATTTAAGCACATCATTTAAGCATATTGAGCATAAGTTAGTGGTATGACTAAGTTAGCAATTATCTGGCCACCTTGATTAATCCAAATAAGAGTCAACTAGAAAGAAATAAATAAGCACATAGTACGCAAAAAGAAGTTAAGAAACATACTATAAGCTAAAAAAAAATCTCAACCTAGTCAAACTTTCGTTTAGAATACCAAGATAATAGGTCCTATTTGTCATTTTATCAACTAAATTCTATAACAAAAATTAGTATCTCAGTTAAACTTTATGGAAAGAATATCATAAACTTCCCCGGCAACGGTGCCAAAATTTGGTACGTGTCGTTATGCGTACAAATTAAAAACCTTATTTCATTCACATTAGTATTGTTTAAGTTTAGTACAATGATAAATAAGGGTCGATCCCACGGAGAGGTTTATATATTCCTAAAATCCAAGTTCAACTAATTAGGAGAATCTAACTAGTATATACATGTTATTCACTAATATATACATATTCACATTGTTTTGGGGGGTTTGGAAAGCGTTTATATGAATATAAAAACTACTAAAGATAAATCTAATCCTAATATTTACAAGTGATGACAAATAATCCCACTTTAGGCTCATAATACTTTCAGAGATTTATAAATTTCTAACATTGATTATACTTCCAATTTCATAAATCCAAGATTGATTAGATAGATTAATTGTAGGAATTCAAGTAACCAAACTCCCCTATACTTCCTTACTTTTAATCAACGTTGAACTAAGCCTAACATTGATTCTAATCTAATCTAATCACTACAAGTATTTCGCAACTTACAATGATTAAACTAGAAGCATTATAGAATTAGAAGTACATCATTAATCCCTAGTTAATCTAAACATATCATATCTTTATGTTTAAATAACTAGTCCAAGTTATATTCTAGTTTGAACTTAAAACCATCTTTGCAGGCCTAAATTAAACTAGTTGCTACATGTTGTTATACAATTTAGATTAAGCTTAATCATATAACTAGCAAAGGTTTCAATTTTATACATAATAAGATAACAAACTAGGCATAATATTGAAATCTAAAACATACATACAAATATAACTAATGTATCTAAGATCAAACAATCTTGAATTTCAACTAACATTCAACCAATTCAATCCAAATTAAACAATATCAATACAAACCAAGTATGAAATCCAAAAATATAATCGGGAGATATCAAACCAATTTAAAAGTACAAGAGAAAGAAGAGAAGAACTTATGTATGTCGCGCGGAAATTCGCCTTTGAATTTCGGGTTTCGCACCTACGTTCAAGATTGAACTTCACACTCCTCGGTTGTGTGCTAAGACTCCACCCGATGGCTGTCTTCACGTCGGACTCGAGCACCCCCAAATGGCTCGACACACCCACGAAATTCTTTGATTTTTTTTCTCTCAAATTTATGTGGAATTGTTGCATACCTTTTTGGAACCCTTAATTGGGTATTTATACCCAATTTTCGCCGCCCTAGTTATGAAATTCGAACCAATTGGAGAAGAGGATTGGGCTCTAAGAATTCGGCCCTTGAACCGCCTTTGCTTGGTCGTGAATTGCGGCGTTGAATTGCGGCTGTGCTTCGTGATTGGTTGCAAGTTGATGTGGAGTTGTGGCTGTTTCGTGGAGATGATGTGGCGGTGAAGATGAATGGCGGTGAAGGAGTGTGGCGGAGGATGATGATGATGGTTCGAAGGGGAAGAAGGAAGAACGAGGAACAGCGTCCTCTGTTCTGTTCTTTTCGTTCTTCTTTCCTTCTTTTTTTTTCACGTTTTTCTTTCTTTTTTTTGTTTTCTCTTTTTAGGCTTCAAGATTTGGGCTAAATTTGCACAAGGAGATTGGGCTTGCCTTTTTGTTTATTCTTGGACTAATTGACCTCATTAAACAAAAATAGTATAATTAAGTAATATTAGTAATAAAAATAAAAACCTAACATATGATATCTAATAGAATTATAAATATCTAAAATGCATCAAAATAATAATATAAATACACATATAATATTAAAATAAGGTAATATAAATGTATTATAATGTGCACTTATCAGTACGCTTCGGGTGGCTTAACCAGCCGCTCTCGAAAGAAATACCTCTACACCTTGAAACATGGGACGGCGAACATGACCAAGACAGCAGCCTGCCATACCATGACCTTCAAAGACAACCACCGACCTATTCAAACTCCACACGACGACCCCCTGGTCGTCGAAATGAAGATTGCCAATCTGAGGGTAGGTCGAGTGCTTATTGACAGCGGAAGTTCCGCAGATATCATGACCATGGATTGCCTAGCAATGCTAAAATATAATAGGAATGACCTCCTGCCCATCAGCCAGCCGCTGGTAAGATTTGGGGGGCAATCCGTCTACCCTCTAGGGTCGGTCAAGCTTCCTACGAGAATGGGAGAGAGGGGTCGAGGAGGAGCGTCCTCATCGACTTCCTTGTCGTCGACGTTGACCTCCCCTACAACGTCATAATTGGACGTCCCACCCTCAACAAGGTAAAAGCTGCCATCTCCACCTACCAGCTACTGCTACAGTTCGAGGCCGACCACGGTAAGGTCGCTCAACTGTTCGGCGACCAGAAGTCTGCCCGAGAATGTTATGTCAACAGCCTAAAGCACCAGAATGACGACGCAACCAAGAAAAGAAAGCATCCGAGCCGGAAGAGCCTCTCCCTGTGATGGGAGTCTATGTTGCCGAGAACCCAAAGCGGTACGAAAGACCTCGAACGATAGATGGGGATGAAGATGTATGTATCGACGACACGAGAGGAAGAACGATAAGGATCGGCAAGCAGATACCCGATGGCACCAGAGCTCAGATCATCGATGTCATCCGTGAGTTTCAAGATGTGTTCGCATACACGGTCGACAAAATGCCGGGCATCGATCCTGAGATCATGGTACACCGCCTCAACATCAAAGAGGGACATCGACCAGTAAAACAAAAGTTAAGGCACCAGGGTGACGAGAGAAGTAAAGCAGCAGCTGAAGAAGTGAAAAAGCTACTAGCAGCAGGTTTCATCAAAGAATGCCAGTACACCGAGTGGTTGGCTAACCTGGTGTTGGTCCGCAAATCTACTGGAACGTGGAGGATGTGTGTCGACTTTACGGACCTGAACAAGGCCTGTCCAAAAGACGATTTCCCCCTCCCCAAGATCGATAGACTTGTCGATTCAACCGCCGGACATGCCCTCTTCAGCTTTATGGACGTCAACGCGGAATACCATCAAATCCCCATGGCAGAAGAAGATCAAGTTCATACAGCGTTCACCACAAGTTCAGGGGTGTATTGTTACAGAGTAATGCCATTCGGTCTCAAAAACGCTGGTGCTACCTATCAACGCTTAGTCAGCAAGATGTTTGAGAACCAAATAGGAAGAAATGTCAAGGTCTACGTCGACGACATGATCGTCAAGAGCCAGCAAGAAAGAGAACACGTATTTGACCTGAAAGAAACCCTGTCCACCCTACGCGCCCACAACATGAAGCTGAATCTGAAGAAGTGTGTCTTCGGCGTAAAAGGGGGAAAGTGCCTCGGGTTCCTAGTCGATGAGAGAGGCATCGAGGCTAATCCGGATAAGGTCCAGGCCATCATTGAGATGAAAAGCCCTCGAACCGTCAAAGAAGTCCAACGCCTAACCGGCTGTATGGCGGCACTAGGACGTTTCCTATCGAGGTCAGCAGACAAAAGCTTATACTTCTTTAGAACACTAAAGCAGCCGACCTTCGACTGGGACCAACCAGCAGAAGAGGCATTTCAACAACTAAAGGCGCACCTGGCCAACCTTCCCAAACTTGTCTCTCCCCTACCAGGCGAGACACTATTCGTGTACTTAGCTGTGTAGGATAACGCACTTAGCGCCGTTCTCATTGCCGAAAGAGAGAAGAATCAACACCCCGTTTATTTTATTAGTCACGCCTTTCGAGGCGCAGAAGCAAAGTACCCCCCCGATCGAAAAAATGATATTTGCATTGGTAGTCGCCACCCACAAGCTCAAGCCGTACTTTCAGGCTCACCCCATTAAGGTGTTAACCTGTCAGCCCCTCCGTAAGGTGATCGAGGGCAAGAACCAATCCAGCAGGGTAACGGATTGGTCTAATCAGCTGTCGGATTTCGGCATAGAATTCGAGCCCCGTCGAGCTATCAAAGCTCAAGCGCTGGCTGACTTCATCGCCAAATGTACCTCGAGACCCGAGCCTATCGTGGCAGGCCCCTGGGATTATTCGTCAACTGGTCATCATCAAAAGCAGGTTGCGGGGCCGGATTGGTAATCCTCGATCCTAAAAGGAACAGAACATAGTATGCCGTGAAATTCGCCTTCACTGCCTCGAACAATGAAGCTGAGTATGAGGCTCTCCTACTTGGGCTACAACTCTGTAAGGCGGCGGGCGCTCGGAATATCAAGACCCACTCAGACTCCCAGCTCATCGTGGGACAAGTTATTGGGGAATTCGAAGCCAAGGAAGACAGTATGAAGATGTACGTCATGAAAATCAAGGAGGAATTAAGCGATCTGGCCACCTTCGCCATCACCCACATCCCACGATCGGAAAATCAACAGGCTGATACACTGTCGAGATTGGCCAGCCCCGCCGAAGATCTATCACCCCGCCCTATAATGTGGGAGGTACTCAATGCCCCCAGCATCAACAGAGGGGTAGCTACCCTCGACAGGAGCCCCACATGGATGGACAAGTTAGTGTCCTTTGCAAGGGATGTGATATTACCTGCGGACGAGTTAGAGGCAGAGAAAGTAAGGAGGCAAGCTCGATGGTTCGTGTTCCACGAAGGACAATTGTATAAGAAGTCCTTCACCCATCCGCTCCTTCGATGCTTAACCCCGCAGGAGGGGGACTATGTACTTCGAGAAATACACCAGGGAGCATGTGGGAGCCATCAGGGTGCAAGGACCATCGCCGCTAAAGCCCTTCGAGCTGGCTATTACTGGCCAACGTTGAAAGAAGATGCCTCGATCTTAGTTCAGAAGTGCAAAGAATGCCAGATGCATGCCAACTTTACCCATCAAGCGGCCAGTCCCTTAACTACCATCCAGGCCCCACTGCCTTTCAACATGTGGGGCATGGACCTGTTAGGACCTTTTCCTCCTGGCTCAGGCCAGTGGAGGTTTCTGTTAGTCGTTGTCGACTACTTCACGAAGTGGGTTAAGGCCCAACCACTAGCCTCCATCACCGACAAGCAAGTTCAACAGTTCATCCGTAATCTGATCACTCGATTTGGCGTCCCTCGAGTTCTCATATCAGACAATGGGCGACAATTCAACAGCGGGCCGACGAAAGACTATTGCTCTCGATTTGGCATCGAAACTAGATTCTCCGCTGTCAGTTGACCTCAAACCAACGGACAGGCCGAAGCTGCCAACAAAGTAGTCCTAAAGGGATTGAAGACAATGTTAGAAGGAGCTAAAGGCTCGTGGATCGATGACCTGCCTGGGATATTGTGGTCCACGAGAACAACAGTTCGAGAAGCCACGGGACATACACCATTTAACTTGGTGTATGGGAGCGAAGCTCTGCTGCCCGTCGAAGTCGGTATCCCCTCACCACGGATCACCTTCTACGACGACAACAACAACGAAGCAGAGAAGCGCGTAAACCTCGATCTACGCCCTGAAACTCGAGGCAACACGCTCCTCCAGGCCATCTCCTACAAACTTAAGATCACCAGGCTGTTCAATCGACGGATCAAACATCGACCTTTGCAAGTCAACGATTGGGTCCTACGGAAGTTCGAAGACACAGGCAGGGACCAGGCACGTACCGCCTCGAAGACCAAGAAGGCTTCCCCCTGCCTCGACCTTGGAATGCGGACAATCTTTGAAAGTTTTATGTCTAAGACCGGGTCCTGCCTTCGAAGTTCTACATTTTAAAGTTTCAACCCTCTAAATTAGGGGCATCTATTATGTACACCCATCCTTGGCGAAATGATAAGCCATCTTTTGTAAAGATGACTCAACAAATTTTGCAAGTAGAATATATCGAAATACGCGCTTTAAGTATACACCTATCGAGTTGTGATACACCTATCGAGTTATATCAAGCATAGACAAGAAAATTTCAAAGGCATAAACTTGTTAAAATAGAAATACATCGATGGGAGAAAAAACAAATTTTATTAATCAAGTACAGGCCATCGAGATGGCAAGCTTACAAACATAAGGAACATCTAGAAACTAGAACTAAACTATAAGGGTCTAACATTAACCCTTGTAGGAGCCAGAAGGAAGAAAGAAGAAGATTAGGGAGGCGGTATCATGGGTGCGAGGACATCAGCCCTCGAGGTTCGTAGCAGCAGGAGCTTGGTCCTCGACCTGAGTGGCCTCCGCATCACCCTCTGCTCGAGGAGCCTCAACCTCCACTTGGGAGAGAGCGCCCACTCCCTCCTCCACCTCTTGCCAAGAAAGGCCAGGAGACAACTTCTCAAGGACAGCTCGAACATCCTTGAGAGCCTCAGAGAAACCAACCTCGGAAGCTTGAAGGGAAGCGTCCTCGAGGAAGATCCTCCCTGCCTCGGAGATCTTCCAGTTCTCGATGATCAGCTCCCGGCAAGCGGTAGCCTCCTTGATGGCCTCAGTAGCCCTCTTGTCGGCCTTCTCCGCCTTGGCCAAGGCCTCCTTCCTGTCCTTCGAGGCTTAACGCTGCCTCCTACTGGCCGAGTCCCTCTGCTTGGTGAGGTCCTCGATGGTCTGTTGAGCCTCGGCCATCTTCTCCTTGAAGGATAATTGGTCCTTCTTAATGGCTCCCTCAGCCTCGGAAAGCTTCAACTCAGCAATCCAGATCTGGTTGTTAAGGGAACTCCTCTCGTCGAAGGACATCGGGTCCTTGACTTCATCAAGGGCAGAACCCCGAGGACGACGAGCCAGAGCAGACACCCTGATCGAGAGCTGCGAGAAACACATGCACGTAAGCAACGAAAACCATCTAGGAAAAAAAGATAGAGAAATAGACATACCTCGACAAGGGTGGCCTTCAGGGCCTCAAGCTCCTGGCCATCAGTGGCCAAACATGCTGCCTCATCGACAGCCGTCATCAGAAAAGGGGAGGCCCTCTCGAACCTCCCTGCTAGATCTGCCCTCGAGAGGGCAGAAAACGGAACAGGAGCCGTCGAAGGGGATGATCCCTCGACCTTCAGCCTCTTCGCTGGGGCCTGCTGTACCCCAGACGAAGTAACGGGAAAAGTAAGGGGAAAAGGAAGCTTCCCCTCGAGCTTGGCCTCGAGGGTCTCCTGCTTCACCACAGGAGCCAAGGGAGGAAGGGCCTTAGCGGCCGAAGCCAAAGTCGCATCCTCCGTCGAGGTCACTCCCTCAATCTTAATCGCCTTCGAGGTATCAGGTAACCTCGAGGGCAGTGGCGGAGTTCGAGCCGGCCTTCGCCACCTGGCGACGCTTGGCAGCTCGAAGAGCCTCGGGGGGTGATCAACTGCTGAGACATTGTAATAAAGGCAAAAAGGATGGTCGAGATTGAAAGGCTGAAGAAAGAAGATGCAAATGGTGTAATGACGACGTTGAAACACCTCATACTTATAAGAAAAACAAATCACGAATTTCAAGGCTGTCATAACTACCCTTATGGGCCTCACCAGAACAAAAGCCCATCACCCTAAAGGCCTGCCACGTATCCAATACAAGGCCCAAGGCCCCCAGGGCACTCAAGGCATGAGGAAGACGGTCATACCCTCAGCATCAAAAACATCATCCAAGGCCACAACATACTAAAAATGGGCACTGCCCCCTCGATGCCTAGCCCCAACGAAGGGCTTTGCTCTCAGGGACACCTAAAAGAGTACTCGAGCAAACCTCTCGAACGGCCTACAACTCGAATGTAAGAACTAGTTCGAGAAGCAACCCTTCGCAGGCACCACTCGAGAAAAGAGCATATAGAGAATATTTAAGTTCAAACAAGCACATCAACCGAAAAATAGACTTCGAAGAACAACACCAGACGAATGACAAAAGGTTCTTTCATTTCAATCAAAAGATACATCCTAGAGAACTACATCCAAGCTAGATACAAATGGCAAAAACATAAATACAAGAGCTACTCAGCATTACTGGAAGAGCCACTCGACGAACTACTCGAGGAGTCGAGAGAGATTGAACTGGAGGTGTCATCAAGCTTATCCTCGCCACCCTCATCCTCTCCTTCCGAGGCATCTTCATTCTCAGCACGACCTCCAGCCTCCGCGGAATCAGGGCCATCGACGCCCTCCATAGGAGCCTCGAGAGCCGGGGAGGAGTCAACCTCGAGCTCAGCCGCCACGATGGCATTGTACTCCTCCTCGACCAGGGCCCAGTTGGTCAAAGGATAGACCTTAGCCAAAGCCTCCCGCAGCTTAGCAAAAGTAACCTTCGTCGCAACCTCGGCCCCCTCGAGCCCCATGTCTGCGGGAAAGTCCTTGCTGGCCTGAGAGCTCTGCCAGTCGAGGATGATCTGTTCCCTAGCATTTGAAGATTCGCCCTTCGAGGAGTCATACTACCTCTTGATCGAATCTCGCTGACTCTGGGCATCCTGGATCTTCTTCCTCCACCCCTCCTCTCGAACAGTGAAGCTGTTCTCCTTCTCTTCCAGATCTTTTTGGGCAAGGTCAAGGACGCCCCTCGAGATACATGGAGCTCATTGGCCCCTGAGACATCTCTAGCGAGGTCAAGGACGCCACTCGAGATACATGGGGCTCATTAGCCTCCGAGACATCTCAGCGAGATCAAGGACGCCCCTCGAGATACATGTTGCTCATAGGCCCCTAATACATCTCGAGCAAGGTCAAGGATGCCCCTCGAGATACATGGGGCTCATTAACCCCTGAGACATCTCGAGCAAGGATAAAGTTGTCCCTCGAGACATATGGGGCTCGTTGATCTCCGAGACATCTCGAATGAACTTTAAGATACCCCTCAGGATGCACGGGTCCAACCCGAGCCAAGTACAGACTCAACTTTCCGCGAAACATGCGACTTCGGGGGAACCCTCCCTCACACATCTCGCGTGGGGCTAATGTTTGGGCCCAATATTCCCTAGGTCCGATTTTTATGCGGAAGTCCATCAAACCCCCGGGCAGGGGGCACAATGGGTCCCACAGGAGGGTTACTACCCTAATCCCAGGATGCCTAGGGATTCCCGGACGGGGCAGAAAAGGCTTATTGCCTGAAAAGGCAACATAGCCAATAGTCTCCCTGAGGCCCATCATATCAATGTTCCCTTTATGGGAATCCACAACACTATAAATACCCAATGTCTCATCAATGAACAGGTAATAAATTTCAGACCAACTACTCAATACTTACATTTAAGCATCCTAACTGACTTAAGCGTCGGAGGGGCGATCCCGGAAACACCCCCGTGGTAGTCTAACCTTCATTCTTGCAGGTCTCAGTGGTACCTCTCGAGCACCCGACTATTTTCAGCGGTCATCGACCCCTCGTCTTGACTAACTCCCCCATCTTACAAGTTTTCACCCGAAACAAAATCTTTTATTAAATTATTTTCATAAAATATGATATTGTGATTTATGGTGCCCTAAACTTGTGCTCCTAATACTTATGTTGGTGCCATTGCTTATGTTATGTACCCTACTGCCATTGTATTTTCTCCTCTTTCTGGGTCATGGCTGATTGGTTGCATGTCGACGTTCTAACAGAGTTACGCGAGGTTGTCACTTGTATTGCTTGCGCCGCGGCCGGTAATGGCTAAAATGTTTACACACTGAGTTTTACTAAGTTGAACCTTCAGTTGTGAATGATGATCATTTATGTTGTTTTTGAGATCCAATAGTATAAATCTTTTTAGTGAACCATGTGTTAAGATTTTATACGCAAGTTATGAATATTTTGGTTATGAGTATTTAAGTGAGAATTCTCGTTATATTTCTTGATATGGTAATAAGTATAATTTTCTGAATTGAGTTACTTAGTAGGCTTGCAATAGTCGATGAGCTTCATTTCATAATATTTAATAAGTTTTCTAGGACTAGTGACTTTCACTAAAAGTCGTATATAAATAGTTTTAAGCATATTGAGTTTACAAAAAGTTGTTTTACGCTAAGTTAATTGGGAATTTGGATATATTGTGGTTGACGAATGGTTTAGGATTTGAGTTTTGTGTATCTATTTCAAAGATCTGAGTATGGTATGAGGTTATATATGGATATATTTCTTTATCAACTATGAGAAATATTGATTTGGCTTTTGGAAGATATGAGATTGTGAAATCATTAACTAAGATTATGGTTCCTTTTTTGTGAAGGGGAAAAATTCTGATTAAAAGTGAAATTATATATACGGTTTTTTCACCAGGTACCCCTGTGGTTTTTCAAAATTCATGGGGTACCCCTGTTTTTACAAAAATGCACCAGGTATCCTTACTATTTCAATAAAATGCATGAAATACCCTTAATGACTAACGGCGTTAAGTTTCCGTTAGTTATTAGGGTTAATTAACCCCTATTACCCTAATAAAACCCTAGTTAGCCCTAATTAACTAACTAAACCCTAACTTCTTACTCTACCCCCTAACTTCAAACCCTAACCTAACCTTAACCCCATAACCCCACCACCACCCAACCACCACCACCCCACCACCACCTCCCCTCCCCCTCCCGACCCCCCACCCCCGTAGCGAGCCCCTCCCCCACCCCCCCTCCGCCTCCCCCCAAGCACCCTCCCTCTCCCCACCCCACCCCCGAGACCCCCCCCCCCACCCCCTCCGACCTCCCCAAGAAGCACCCCCCTCCCCCCCACCCCCGCAGCCACCTCACCTCCTCTCACCCTCCCGCGGCACCGCACCGCCATCATCGCATCACTTGTCGCCGCCCAAACACCGTAAATCATTTTCAAAATCGGTTTTCGAAATTAGTTTGGGAATCATTTTCGAAAACAAGGATTTTCGACCGAGGGGGGGAATTCCGACGGGGGTGGTGGAGGAGGGGGGGATTCGACGGGATGGTGGGGGGAGGGGGGAATTCGGCGGGGGTGGTGGGGAAGGGGGAAATTTTGACGGGGGTGGTGGTGGGGAGGGGGAATTTCGAGGGGGTGGTGGGGGAGGGTGGATTCGATGGGGGTGGTGGGGGGAGGGGGAATTTCGACGGGGGTGGTAGGGGAGGGGGGGATTCGACGGGGATGGTGGGGGGAGGGGGAATTTCGACGGGGGTGGTGGGGAAGGGGCGGAATACAACGGGGGTGGCGGGGAGGGGGAATTTCGACGGGGGGTAGTGGGGGGCTGCTGGTGGGGGGGGGCAGCTAGGGTGGTGGGGGAGGGTTAGGGTTAGGGTGGTGGGGGAGGGTTAGGGTTTAGGGTTTAGGGTTTAGGGTTTAAGGGTTTAGGGTTAGGGGTTAACAATGGCAAAGTGGTAAATAAAGCTAACGTAAAACTTGACACCGTTAATAATTAAGGGCATTTCATGCATTTTATTGAAATAGTATGGGTATCTGGTGCATTTTTTTTAAAATAGGGGTACCCCATGAATTTTGAAAAACCATAGGGGTACTTGGTGAAAAAACCGTTATATATATTATTTAGATATATGTTCGAAGAATATTTTGAGGAACCGGGTTTTAGAAAATTAAGAAATCTATTTTAGAACGGTTATAGGGTAATTTGTTGTTTAATAAGTTCTATTTAGGAATGAAAGTGTTATGTGAGAAACTTAAGTTGGGCAATTAAGGTTGTAATTTGGAAGTAATAAGTTTCGGAGTTTAAACATCGTTTGATGGGCTAATAGAATTGTTACAAGAACTTTTCGGAGTTTAAATATTGTTTGATAGACTAATAGAATTGTTACAAGGACTTCATGGATCTTAAAGGCAAGTTGACTAAAATAGTGATAAGTTGCGAATGAAAGCATTCAATTATTGAGGAATAAAATCAAATATGTAAATTCTATATTAGAGATATAAGAGCTTAAGAGGTGGGTGATGGTTCAAAAGAGAAGCAAACAATATAATGAAATTGTATAACTTAAGGATCTGAGCTGGTGGGAATATGCAGCCCCCACCAATGCTAGCTGAGTGTAGAAATTGATATGTCAAGTAAAGAACACTCTTAAGCTTGCTTTTTTCTGAAAACAAATGGTTAGATGGCAGTAAATGTTATTCAGCCAAGGAGGGTTATAAATGAAGGATTTATGTCCTCGACTTAAATGCAATTACTAATTATATTATGGATCGTATTATAGAGATAATAAATTCGTTCTATTGGGTCGTCTATACGTCTTGCTAGAGAATGCTATAGAACTTTGGGTTAGGAAATAATAAACCCAAAGCCCAATATAATGGATCCTATTAGGTCACACAAAATACTTGGATCAACAAAAGAAACCTAGAGCCCATAAAAGGCTCTAGGGTGGCCGGCCAAGAGGAAGTGAGAGAGAGGAGAATTGATTCTCCTCATAACCTAATTATATCTATATATACTTAGTTAGGCAATAAGGAAAGGTAAGTGATCTTTCATTATTCTCTCTCTCTCATAATCTTTCCAAAAGTCACAAAAACTCCATTAAAGTAGAAGAAGAATTTCTTCCTTCCAACTAGCATTGGTGGAGTGTTGATCCGGGTTGGTGGACCAAGTAGAGGAATCGCAATTGAGGTTCTTAATCCGGGTATTTCAAGCTTTGTGGAATTCACGCTTCAAAGGTAAATTCCTAACTATTATGTGATCCTTGAATGTATATGCATGAGATCCTGTTTTAAGTGCTTATGAATTTGATTCATGAAATTCCGCTTAGAGTACTTATATAATCCTACAGTGGTATCAGTTTTAGCCTCTTGCATATAATTTTTGGTCATAATAATTATGTGTTCATGACTAATTTTAATTTGATTAAGGGGAGGAATTGAATTATGGAATGAATAATTAATTGGAATTGATTAAATGGAGATTTAATTGCTTAATTTTTCAATATAAAGTGGCCGAATTTGTTGAAAGTTCAACCCTAAATTTCGAAATTTAAATTCTGATTTTATTTCGAATATTAAGTTCATATTATTAATCTGATTTTCATGTTTAAATTTGTTTATGTGTGAAAATTAATTCATGTGAAAAGAGTTTTATATGAATTAGAGATTAATTTATGTGAATAACCCTAAAATTAATTAAAATGGAGATTTTGATTTAATTTTCTGAATTAGGCATAAAAAGGTTTATGTTTAATTTAATTAAGATCACTAAATTAATATTACAAATGTTGTAATTTTAAATTTCCTTCAAATAAAACAATAATAAAAAAAAAAAATTAAGGAGGAGGAATAGGAGCAGCCTCCGGTGGTCTGCCGGTGGGCAGTAGGCGCCAGAAGGTGCTCCGGTGGTCTGCCGTTTGTACGACGGTGAGGGATAGACAGACGCTGGCTGGGCAGTCGTCGAAGTCCGGTGGTGGCAGCAGCCACGCAGCGACGCACGTATGACGCGCGCAGCAAGCGTGTTCGTCGGGCGCCGGGCGGGTGGTCAGTCCGGGTAAGATGTTGCGGCGTCGGCTCGCAATGGGTTGCCGGTGAGTTCGGTGAGGTACTTGGCGTGGGTTGCCGGAATTCCGGCCATTCGTTGTTCGGGCGGTCTTGCTGCGTGGAAGGCACCTTTGTCTGCCTTGGATTTTGTTTCACAATTTTAATTAAAAAAAAAAATTTTTTTTTTGGAAAATCATTAAATCTGATTTTCAGTATATTGAGCAGATTTTCAGTTAAATATTTCCATAATTTTATTCTTTAATCTAATTAAAATTAGTAGGAAAGTATAATAGGATAGAATCTTTAGGTGGTTATGAATTACTTAAATGTTTTATCAACTTACCATAATTAAGAATATTTGATATTTTGATTGATGGCAAGTATAATATGTGATATTATGATGTGGCTTTTATATATTTTGATATAATTGCCATGTATGACTAGTATGGCCCAAATTAAGTTAGAAAATACGATCTGCGCATCGTGATGTATTCTTGTAATTTTTAAATACGATCTGCGTATCGTTAAGTATTTTTGTAATTTATTTAATTTATTTATTATTTAAATTATTTTGATACTTATGTAATCCAAAGACGAAGTCCATCAAGAGAAGGCCCATGGATAAGGTGGATGGAGATCCATGAAGAGTCCAAGAATGAGCCATTGATGATTAGTTCTTAGGATTAGGGGCCATACTAGATCATTTTTATTTTCGCATTTTATTATTCTTTAAAATGCTTATAAGTTTATTGTATGTTGGTTGATGATGCGCTAGAGTTCACTAATTCATAACAACATAATAAACTTAGGTCCCGTAAATATTAAGGTTGCTTTTCCAAACATAAAGTACTTATCAAACCCTTAATTAATAGTAATAGGTCATGCCTCCGCAGGGTGTTATCATTAATTTTGGGAATATAAGGTAAAATTGCGAATTTTACAACTTAGTTTGGTTGTCCTTAACAAAATTATCAAAAGCGTTTTGAATTTTGAAGCAAGAGATAGTTAAGCATGCGATGTTTATCCATCTAAACAAGAGTTATAATTTGTTATAATTAGTAAAAGAGTTTACTTACCTTGATAATGTAACGTTAAAGATAAGGCCTCCGTCTGCTTAGTGTTGCATGTTGATAGGATCTTGTCAAACACTTATTCAAATGGGACATTAAAATTGAATAGGTGATCAACCTAGAAACCTTTGCATGTTTTAGGTTACTTTATAAACATAAAATTGAACTTTGCTTTAATTTCTGCCCCGTAGATACTATGTCTAATAACAACAACAACAACTCCGGTTTCAACATTCGTCCTTTTCGGAAAAGGACGGGTCGAATGGTGAAAATTTCCTTAATTGGGAAAGGACCTTAAGACTTATTTTGAGGTCCGAGGGTCGAGAGGATGTCTTAGAAACCCCACTTCCCGTGATTACTAATGAGTCCGAAAAGACTTTGCAAGAGTTGCATGGATTGTTGGTCAACGCCGAAAGGAACATCCCTAAGATTGAACCAAAGAAAGAGGTTTTGATGGTTCAAAAGGGAAAGGGTTTTAAGAAGAAATGGGGGGAAAGAAGGACAAAGGCAAGCAAGTTGTCGTTGTTGCTTTGAAAAACCTAAGCCAACCGCCAAGCCAAAGGTGGCCGCGGAAAGCAAGTGCTTCCATTGTCACAAGATAGGACACTGGAAGAGGAACTGCCCTCTATACTTGGAAGAAAAGAAGTATGGGGCTTCCACTTCAGGTATATTTGTTATAGAAATCAATTTGACTTCTACTTCTTTATGGGTATTGGATACCGGCTGTGGTTCTCACATAGTTAATGATGTGAAGGGACTTAAAAGAAGTAGGAAGCTGGCAAAAGGCGAGGTAGAGCTACGCGTTGGAAATGGAGCACGAGTTGCTGCACTTGCCATAGGAAACTATAGTCTACACTTGCCATACGGGCTTATTTTAGAACTAAATAATTGTTATTTCGTTCCTTCAATTACTAAGAACATAATTTCTGTTTCGAGTTTTGGATTACGAAGGGTTTTGTTTTGAAATAAAGAACAAGTGTTGTTCCATTTCTTACAATAATATGTTCTATGCCAATGCTAAATTGATAAATGGATTATATGTGCTTGATAAGTCATTACAAATCTATAACATAGATAGCAAGAAACAAAAATCAAATGATTCCAACCTAACCTACATTTGGCATTGTCGAATGGGTCATATAAACCAAAAGCGTATTCACAAGTTACAAAAGGATGGTATAATTCCATCATTTGATTTTGAATCATTTGATGTATGTGAATCATGCTTAATGGGAAAGATGACAAAATCACCATTTCTTGGAAAAGGTGAAAGGGCCGGCGATCTTTTAGGACTCATACATACAGATGTGTGTGGTCCTATAAGCACAAAGGCAAGGGGAGGGTTTAACTACTTCATTACATTCACTGATGATTTGAGTAGATATGGATATATATACTTAATGAAACATAAGTCGGAATCTTTTGATAGATTCAAAGAGTTCCAAAATGAAGTACAGAATCAACTTGGTAAGACAATAAAAGCACTACGATCCGATCGTGGTGGTGAATATTTGAGCCAAGAATTTGATGATCATCTAAAGGGTTGTGGAATTCTTTCACAATTAACTCCACCAGGAACACCACGGTTGAATGGTGTATCGAAAGGAGGAACCGAACCTTGCTAGATATGGTTCGATCAATGATGAGTCTTCTTGATCTTCCGATTTCTTTTTTGGGGATACGCTCTCGAAACTGCTGCACACACACTAAATAGGAGCCCGTCAAAGGTGTAGAAAAGACTCCATATGAGTTATGGAATGGAAAAACTCCAAACTTGTCTTTTCTTAAAATGCGGGGATGTGAGGTCTATGTAAAGCGGTTACTATCGACAAGCTTGCACCCAAGTCGGATAAATGTCTCTTTGTGGGATACCCAAAAGAGACAAGGGGTTATTACTTCTATAACCGTCAAGAGAACAAAGTGTTTGTTGCTCGTGATGGTGTCTTTCTTGAAAAGGAATTTGTTTCTAGAAAGACAAGTGGGAGTAAAATAATTCTCGAAGAAATTCGAGATGAGCAACAAATAGACGTGGTTCACACTATGTCAGAGACGGCCCGACAAGACGAAAGTCTAGTTCAGGAGATGATGTATTCAACGCATGTACCTCCTACCGTCCCAATTGAATCAAGTGAAGATTTTCAAGAAGTTGAAGAGAACTCTTTTCTTGATGCTCAGGCCCCGCGTAGATCTAGTAGAGAAAGGATTCCAAACAAAAGGTTGGTTGATTTCCTGTTAACGAAAACTCGAAATTATGATTTTGGAGAATTGAGCCTACTACCTACAAACAAGCTTTGACGAGCCCAGACTCTGAGAAATGGCTTGAAGCCATGAAATCCGAGTTAGACTCCATGTCTGAGAATAAAGTTTGGACCCTGGTCGATTTGCCTAGTGGGGTTAACCCTATTGGATGCAAGTGGGTGTTCAAATTGAAAACAGACAAAGATGGGAATGTCTATGTATATAAAGCAAGACTGGTTGCAAAAGGATTCAGACAAATTCATGGTATAGACTATGATGAGACCTTTTCTCCAGTAGCAATGCTTAAATCAATTCGGATACTTTTAGCGATTGCTGCATTTTATGATTATGAAATTTGGCAGATGGATGTCAAAACTGCATTCTTGAATGGGTTCTTGAATGAGGATGTGTACATGACACAACTTCGAGGGTTTTGAGGATCCGAGAAAATCCTAAAAGGGTTTGCAAACTTCGGAGATCCATTTATGGATTGAAGCGAGGCATCTCGGAGGCTGGAATCTTCGATTTGATGAAGCAATCAAGAAATTTGATTTCATCAAAAGCGAAGAAGAATCTTGTGTCTACAAGAAGTTTAGTGGGAGCAACTTAGTCTTCTTGGTATTGTATGTAAATGACATACTACTCATGGGAAATGACATACCAATGCTTGAGTCGATCAAGGAATGGTTAAAAAGTTGTTTCTCTATGAAGGACCTGGGAGAAGCCGAGTACATCTTGGGAATCAAAATCCATAGAGATAGGTCTCGAAGGATGATTGGACTAAGTCAAGAAACTTATATTGATAAAGTTCTTACAAGGTTCAACATGGAAAACTCGAAGAGAGGTTTCGTTCCCATGTCACATGGCATATCGCTTAGCAAGAGTCGGTGCCCGGCCGAACCTGATGTGTTGAAGCGAATGAGTAGCATTCCTTATGCTTCGGCTATAGGATCTATCATGTATGCCATGATAAGTACTCGACCGGGATGTTGCATATGCCTTGAGCATGTGTAGCGAGTTCCAAGCAAATCCAGGAGAAGCACCTTTGGATTGCGGCTAAGAGCATCCTCGAAGTACTTGAGAAGAACTAAAGGCATGTTCTTAGTTTATGGGGGACAAAGTGAGTTGGTTGTTGAAGGTTACACGGATGCAAGCTTCCAAACCGACGAGAGATGATTACCGCTCTCGGTCGGGGTATGTCTTTTGTTTAAATGGAGGAGCAGGTGAGCTGGAAGAGCTCAAAGCAAAGCACTTAGCGAGAATCTACGACGAGAATCGAGAATATTTAGCAGCCGGTTGAAGCGGCTAAAGAAGGCTGTTTGGATCAAGAAATTCTTGACAGAGTTGGATATCGTACCTAGTGCTCGGGAAGGGATTGAGTTGTTCCGTGATAACAATGGTGCTATTGCGCAAGCAAAAGAACCGAGATCACATAACAAATCCAAACATGTAATGAGGAAGTATCACCTCATTAGAGAGATTGTTGACGGGGAAGGATGTCGGGATCCGCAAAGTTCACACGGATGAGAATGTGGGCGATCCGCTCACTAAACCACTACCTCAACCTAAGCATGAGTGTCACGCTAGGGCTATAGGTTTGAAGCAAATGTTAGAGTGGCTTTAGATTGTACTAGGTTTAGAGAAACTTGTTACAATGTAAAGACATGGTTTTGCTATTTATGTTTATAAGAATAAATTTTACATTATTTAATTATTGGTTTAGTATTAAATAAAATGTCCAAAATATATCTTGAATTCTATGGTTTTGTCGAATATGTGATTTGATAAATGAAACACCATAAGTGAACGAGAATTCGTAGAATATTATAAGTTCCTAATCTAAGTCATTAAAGCTGGACATGAATGACTTGTTAAAGGGATTAGCATAAAAGATTGATTGATAGCACCGTTTCATGGGCTATAGAAACATAGAGATGTTTAATCAATCATATGGATATGTATAGTTGATACATAGTCGAACTAGACCTGCTTAGAAGTTTTGTAACTTCGAAATTATATTAGTAGATTCCTTAGACATGAGTGGAACATTACTTAGCCCAATGATTGGTATAACTTTGATCTTGTCAAACGTCATGCCGTAAAAGGGGGCTATAAAGGCAGCATTCGGGTTGTGCCATAAATTGAGTGGGAGTATTGATTACCATAAGATTGGAAAAGTCCTCCTATATGAGATAGGATAGGTGTCTTGGCCCCTTGAAGAGCGAAAAATTGAAAAATGCATGGCCGTGCTCAAATGGATCATTAGATGATCATTTGTTTGTCAATTCGAACTCGGATTTCATGGATTAATTTGAAAACTAGTATGGGTGATATGTAAATATGATCATACTATCAAATTAAGACATTAAGAGACTTGAGGAAATTAAACATTGCACACTCGTCTCGGACAAGTGGGAGATTGAAGGATTTATGTCCTCGACTTAAATGCAATTACTAATTATATTATGGATCGTATTATAGAGATAATAAATTCGTTCTATTGGGTCGTCTATACGTCTTGCTAGAGAATGCTATAGAACTTTGGGTTAGGAAATAATAAACCCAAAGCCCAATATAATGGATCCTATTAGGTCACACAAAATACTTGGATCAACAAAAGAAACCTAGAGCCCATAAAAGGCTCTAGGGTGGCCGGCCAAGAGGAAGTGAGAGAGAGGAGAATTGATTCTCCTCATAACCTAATTATATCTATATATACTTAGTTAGGCAATAAGGAAAGGTAAGTGATCTTTCATTATTCTCTCTCTCTCATAATCTTTCCAAAAGTCACAAAAACTCCATTAAAGTAGAAGAAGAATTTCTTCCTTCCAACTAGCATTGGTGGAGTGTTGATCCGGGTTGGTGGACCAAGTAGAGGAATCGCAATTGAGGTTCTTAATCCGGGTATTTCAAGCTTTGTGGAATTCACGCTTCAAAGGTAAATTCCTAACTATTATGTGATCCTTGAATGTATATGCATGAGATCCTGTTTTAAGTGCTTATGAATTTGATTCATGAAATTCCGCTTAGAGTACTTATATAATCCTACAATAAATAGCTTACATGACAGTTGGACAAGGTGACATGGCATTATTGGGTTTGGAATCCTGTAAACTCGCCAAAATACTCGTTATATCTTCTTTGCTTTGGATAAAGTAAGAACCAAGGAGAAGGCGGCTAGAGCGAGGGGTTGTCGGGATATTAGCCGCTTACTTTGTGGGCAAGGACATGATTCTTGTATGCATCTCTTCTTTAGATGTCCATTCAGTAATGACATTTGCAAAACTATTATGGGATGGCTGCGGATGAGAGTTGCAGTTAGTGAGAATTTATATGTATCATGGAAGAGGCGAGGTAGGAAGTATAGGAGTAAAAGGGGGCAACAAGTGTGCTATGCTACATTGGCAACAACTATGTACCACAAACGGAGATCCAGAAACCATGTTCTATGGGAAGGGGTTGTTTATAGGCTTGAGAACATCACCAAATGGATTAAGAGTGATGTTTGTTGTAGGGTGAGAATTAATGTACAAAGTCGGTGGCATGTCAGCGATAAATAGTAGTTTTAACAAATTAATTGAAAATTGTAAGCGATGCATTGGTTGTTTGATAGTAGTGGTGTTGTAGTTGTGTTATGTAAAACTGCTTGCACTAGGTTGTGAAGTCTTGGAGCTAGCTCTTTCACGTTTTTGGCAATAAAATCTTACATTTTACCAAAAAAAAAAGAAATTAATTTACTAAAGTTGTGAGAAATTATATACGAGTTGGGAACCTTGTACTATGAGTGTCAACCTAAGATAAATAATAAAGGTTAGATGTTTCACTTTCTAATTGGAAAAGTAAGCTTAAAGAAATGGAAAGTCAGGGGAATATATATATAAAAAAACTAATATGAACCCGGTGCACACTAATTAGTGTGCACCCAATCCATATCACGTGAGTTGAGGGAACAATAGTAATGATTACGCTTTTCAGTTTTTGGCGCCTCGAGTTTTTCTCTCTCCTCATATTTCCTCAGATTTTCTCTCTCCTCATAACTTCTTCCCACTACTTCGTTCTCTTGTAACTTCTGCATTTTGTCTCTCAGTAATAACTTCTCATCTTCTTTGCCCTAACTTCTTCATTTCTCTCTCTTCAAGTTCAGTTCTGTGTAATCTTTTTCGTTTGAATTTAGCAATGGGAAGGAAGACGATCGGTAATCGGAATTTTCCAAAACGTCGAGGTTTGCGTTCATCTCTTGGTGGTCGTGCAGAGGAATCGGAGTTTCCTGGTGTTAGTAGAACTGCTCATACTGATGGTAATTATGTTGTTGATTTTGGTTTTTACTATAATTTCTTATAATTTTTGGAGTTTTGATGTTTTTTAGTTTGAATTACTCCTCATTCATTTTTGTGCGATTTTTTAGAGTTTCGATTTTTTTAAGTTTTAATTACTCTTCGTTCATTTTTGTGCGATTTTTATCGTTTGCATGATAAATTTTTGTTGATTTTTGTGCGATTTTTGGAGTTTTTTATTTTTATATTTATTTTTAGGTTTTGTGATAATTTGTAATTGTATTATTTCTTGTGATGATATAGTATATTTTGACATGATATAGTTTATTTTGTAAATATATAGTGTATTTGTAATTATACTACTTTTTATTAGTCTTGAAATGGTAGTGTATTTTGAAATAATATAGTGTGTTTTGATATGATATAGTGTATTTTAAAATGATATAGTGTTCTTTGTAGTAGTTCTATGGCGAGTGTTTTGGATAGTGTATATTGATATCATATAGTGTGTTTTGAGATGATATAGTGTATATTGATATGATATAGTGTATTTTTAAATGATATAGTGTTCTTTGTAGTAGTTCTATGGCGGTGTTTTTGGATAGTGTATATTGATATCATATAGTGTGTTTTGAGATGATATAGTGTGTTTTGATATGATATAGTGTATTTTAAAATGATATAGTGTTCTTTGTAGTAGTTCTATGGCAGTGTTTTGGATAGTGTATTTTGAAATGATATAGTGTGTTTTGAGATGATATAGTGTATATTGATATGATATAGTGTATTTTTAAATGATATAGTGTATTTTGAAATGATAGTGTTCTTTGTGAATCCGTGATAGTTCTTTGACAGGTGTTTTTGATTATAGTGTATATTGACATCATATAGTGTGTTTTGACATTTATATATTATGTTAGTGTTGTATTAGTGTATTTGTCCATGATATAGTATGTTTTGACATTATATAGTGTGTTTTAGGCTGATATAGTGTATGTTCTATACAATTGTTTTTTGTTGCAGAACACGCTGGACATGATGTTAGTAATCCATCTGTTGAACAGCAGGATGGAAGAAGTGATCTTGCTAATCCTGCTTGTTAGTGCGGGAATTGATTACTCGCTAAAGTTCCCGGTAATGAAGGAACCGATGTTGGTAATCCTGTTGTAACAAAAGAAGAAGCAAAAAGCAAGAAAAGGGTAAAAGGTGTAGTTCGGAAGGATACCTTCCAAGCTCTAAAGAAGAGGAAAATATACATTGATGCTGAAGGACATAGGGTAAACGTGTTCAAAACTGCTTGCTGTGGTAAAAGGCTTTGTGAGCTAAATGAAGCTTTTAGTGTTGAACAGAAAAAAGCTGTTATAGAAATTGGTTTTGGATCTTTGCTGGATTTAAAGATTTCCAGGACTAATAATTCTTTAAGTGGATGGTTGGTGGAGAGATTTGATGGTGGGTCTGGTATGTTTAAGGTAGGTTATGCAAAAGAGTTCAAGGTTAATCAATTTGATGTTTATGATGTGCTTGACTCCCTGCGGTTGAAGGACAGGATGTGGTGGATGTGTCCAGGGGGACCTAATGCGGAGAATCCGCATTTTGAGTTGAAAGCAATTTGGAGGGAGTACTTTGGAGTTGATCGGGATAAAGGGCAAATTTCTTTGTCTGCTTTGTTTATTCCGTGTTAAGGAATTTAGTTGATGGTGGCGAGATTTTTCAAAAGTTGTATGTGTTATTTGCTTTTTCTTCTTTTTTTAGCTCCAGTTGCAAATAACACCTTGGATTTGAGACTTGTTCTTCTTTGTAAATGAGGTTCGGAGAATTCCTCGTTTGAATTGGTGTAAATATATTTTAGATAGGTTGATGCATGCGAATGTGTTGTTCAAGAATTCACTTTGTTTGCTAAAGGTGCTCGGGGGCATTATACTTGGGTGTATAGTATTGTTACTGGTTGATTTACTTCCATCACCTCGGATTGGTGATGGCGTGCCTCCAACACGATTGCCTCTGTTGGGTCATTGGAATAATGAGTCAATTGCCAAGAGAATTCGTCGTGAAGTACTATGTGATAAGTTTGGAAGTGGTTTCTTTGGATGAAACTTATCCAATAAGTGCTAAGTTTTACTTCAGCGATGATGGGCAAGTTGATTTCTCCCGGATGAAGCCCGTTCAAAAAAAAATTGAAGTTGAGTATGTACCACGTCCCGTATTGAGTGATGATAGAGGAAGTGGAGGAAGTAGAAGATGCGATGTACCAAAGAAGGCTGCGCCCAAGAGGAAGGTGAAGGGCAAGCTTCATATTCGGTTTGAGCTTCCACCGGGAAGTCTCACCGATGAAGAAATTACTTGCACAAGCTAGAGATGTAAGTTCAAATTTTAGAATAATATTAATTTTTGATATAGTAGAATTTTGAGTGATATAGTGTGGTTTTATGTGATATAGTGTAGTTTTATGTGATTGTGTGGTTATGTGATGCTTGGTATGTGATATTATGTTTGTGTTTAATATAGTGGTGTTGTATTTGATATAGTGGTATTGTATGTGATATAGTGTGTACCGTAGTGTGTTACTTATAGTGTAAAAATTTAGAATAATTTAATATAGTGTATTTCAGACCGATATAGTGTTGGTCTATATGATATAGTGTATGTATGTGGTATAGTGTGTGGTTTTAATATTTGATATAGTTCCTTGTAAAAATTGAATAATGTGCCGTTTTAATATAGTGTTATTTTCATATAGTTGGTGTTATTTTCATATAGTTAGTCTTGTTTTGATAGACTATTACAATTTAGTAATTTGTTTTGATTTTTGTAGGAGCTTCATTCTATGTGGTTCTTTGTGGAAGAGGGATTTGGAAGCCGTCTCTCATTGCCACATAGATGCTTTAAAGAGTTTGAAGGACTCTTATGTGGCTAGCAATCCTCCTTCGATAATCCTTCCCAAGATGATCTTGACAAAATTTTGTCAAGTTCAATTTATCGAAGTACTTTGATGAAATGGCATCGATTGCGTATGCTTGTGAAGGATTTGCCACTGGTTGGGAAGAGGTGTCTAATCCTTGTACTACTGCTTTCCCTAGCTTTATAGTGACTCAACTGAGTCAGAAGACAAATGACATCATCCAGAACGTTGTCAACAACGTTTTTTATGATGCAAGCGAGGACATGTCCGTGGAGGAGAATACATGGACTGTTTTCCAAAATGCTTTGTCTAGGGGTCCAGCCAAGTCAACTCTAAGGCTGGATGAATATGCAGTTGAGGGTCCTTTCACTCATCTTTCAAAGATGATGAAAGATTTTGAAGATGTGATGCAAGATCTCCCAATATTTTTAAGGGAGGGTTGTTGATTATTGTTCGAAAATCAACATCCTTTAGATGGGAGGTAAATTTTTGAATGAAATTTGTTTAATGTATTGTTTTTATTGAAAATATGCTTACAATTTGGTTGCTCGTTGCGGTGAAGAGATCTTTCGATTGGATGAAGTGTTCTTCTCTATACCTCGGAGTGAGATTTGGACGGTTGCTACGAGGCGAGATGTTTGAATCGGTTATAGATAATTGGGCAAGAATGATGAATATGAATGAACTCAGTCTCTCTTCTCCAAAAAAGTTTTACTTTACTTCTTCTCGAGTGTAAGGACTTTTTCTAATATATTTTTATGGTCTTTGAATTCTTTATCTTTGCCTGCATTATTTATTTATTGATAATATGAGCTCTTATGTTGCAAGTTGCATTATTGCATGTGCTTGAAAATGAAACCGATGCTAAACGCATTGATGATTTGATAACATGTTGGAAGTTTCAAATTCAAGACTTGAATAACATTTCAAAACTGGATCTTTGGTGTTGAATTGGTAAGACAAATTTGTTTTTGAAATTATGATGAAAGCATTTCTTAGTATAAATTGACAAATATATAGTGGGTTTGTATATGATATAGTGCTTTTTGGTATCATATAGTGGCTTTTGTTTATGATATAGTGTGTTTCTTTATGATAGTATAAATTGACAAACATATAGTGGATTTATATGTGATATAGTGTGTCCGTATATCATATAGTGTATTTCTTTATGATATAGTGTATTTCCTTATGATACAAGTACTATACAAACATATAGTGGATTTATATGTGATATAGTGTGTACGTATATCAAATAGTGTGTTTCTTTATGATATAGTGTTATTATTTTTTATATTATTATGTGATGATATAATTATTTTTATTCTCATCTAGTGAGTTTATACTTCTATTCATTTTGTAGGTGTTTTTCCCAATTTTGCTTAAAGGAGCTAATCATTTTGTCCTGTTTGTGCTGGACACAAACAAAAAGACTGTTTTTTATATTGATAATAAGATTTGGGACGGTGATAAGGAATATAAGAAAATGATGGAGACTCTCAGTTCAATCATTGCTGATGGAGTTTCAAGTCTTTTCCAACATTATGAAATCCCACAATCTCAAGGTGATGATATGGGTTTATGGGGAATGACAGAAGTCAAAGGAAGATGGAAAAAAGGTGCATATGATTTGGACTGTGGTGTGTATATACTTGTCCATATGCTACTTTTTGAAGGCTCGGAAGAGTTTGAATGCCCATATTTGAATGATGTAAGTTTAATATAATTATTTAGAACTGAGTTATCTATTTAAGTTTTTTTTTTTTTATAGTTTCTTACTTATTTAATTTATTTTCAGGAGAAGATAAGGAAAGCAGCAAGAGTCTCCTTGTGTGGTTGCATTATTTTATCTGATTTGAATAAGAATAGAAGTGAGCTTGTCAAAAAGGTGATATCATTCAGATCAAAGAGATCAGAGACTGTTGCTATTATTGAAGAAAATAAAAGGAAGAAAGCTGAAGAGAGTAAAAGGATTGAAGAGGAGTTGAGACAGAAAATGCAGCAAGAGAAGAAGAACAAAGAAGTTGAGGATGGAAAGAAGAAGACAGGACGGAAAAAGTTAACCGTCAAATTTGCAAAGTAAAACTATATTGATGTATTTGAATGATGTTTCTAATCTAATAGTAGGTTAGGGTTGACAGTTGGTTTGTGTTGATATAATAGTTTTACAAACAATGTTTATGTAATTGTGTAGTCTTGATTGATTTTACAAACAGTGTTAGTAATCTAACAGTAGGTAATGTCCTGTTTTGATATAGTGTAGTTTTCAATGATATAGTGTATTTTTACTTGTTGACATACAGAGTATTACAAATTACTAATTTGTTTTGATTTTTATTGGATTACAGTTACACAGCAGGTTTGTGTAAATATAATGGGTTTACAGACAGTTTTTCATAAGAATTTATTTATATAATGTACTTCATAACCATATCTTTTCAAAAAAAAAAAAAATTGCACATAACCATATAGTGTACAATTCTTATTTTAAACTCAAATAATTAAAAACATTGCATAGTTCTCTTGGTAAAGTATTTTAGAACAGATGTTCTTTTGGAGTTATGCTTCCAAACTCCTTGTGTCTCTTTTTCCCTTTTTTTGATGCCTTCTTGTATGAATCATAGTGTCCTTTTATTCGCTTATTGTCTCTTCCTTTTGTGACTGCTCTATCTGGATCCAAAACTGTTGGTCTTGCTACGATTCTTGTGTATTGTTTTCTTGACTTTCATTAGCTTGTAATGCTGCAACTGCTTCTTGTAATGCTTTCTCATGAGCTCTAGCTTTTCTTCTTCTTGCTTTTGCTTCTTCCATCTTTATTACTTCTTCAACTTTTGAATTTGTATTTTTGAAACTTTCCTCTATCAACGCTTCTAGCTGGTTCTATTCTATGGCTCTTTAATATGAGATTGTAGTACCTTATGGCATGAATGTGTTAGTATTTAGACAAACATATAGTGGATTTCAATGTGATATAGTGTGTTTATAGATCATATAGTGTACTTATGTGTGCTAGTGTATATATAGTATTAGACAAACATATAGTGGATTTCTATGTGATATAGTGTGTTCATAAATCATATAGTGTACTACGTGTGCTAGTGTAGATATAGTATTAGAAAAACATATAGTGGATTTCTATGTGATATAGTGTGTTCATAGATCATATAGTGTACTTACGTGTGCTAGTGTAGATATAGTATTAGACAAACATATAGTGGATTTCTATGTGATATAGTGTGTTCATAGATCATATAGTGTACTTCTGTGTGATATAATGTATTTTTGTGCTGGTGTATAGTGTGTTTACATACCTCCTTATCATGTGCAGCCTCCATGGTGTGAAGCTGTTTACTTCTCCTTTTTCTCTCTTTTCATTATCAAATTTCTCCCAAACTTCTTTTTGCAAATCTTGTCCACCTTGATGATATGTATTTCTCTGGTATTTTTTTGGACAGAATGCAAGTGTAGAACTCTTATGGCATGAAAGCACAACCAGCCTGATTCTTCAAAATTTCGCATCCACACTCAATTGTCTTCTCCGGGTAATTGAAGGTTACATGTTGAGAAGAACCATCAATGCCATTGAGGAAAACTGCGTATGTCGGAATGTTTCCTTGTGTACCAACTAGTTCAATTGCACTTGCCATTGCATGTTTGAATTCTTCCTCGAAATCTCGGAAAAGAGTATGTGTGTCTTGTGAAGCCGCATGTTTTAATAGTGGACTCATGCGAGAGATCGATTTTGGTATTCCCTTTGTACAATTAAAATCGTCCCTTTCTTCCTGTCTTCTCCACCTTATTACAGTCTGTTGGAATATTGAAAAAAAGTCGGTCAAGCTAGTGGTTTTGTTTGCCTTAAACCCAACAAAGCATGATTTGTGCTTTCACTTCTCTGTGAAGATAGTATTCCAAGCAGAGAAGAAGTCTTTGCTAAATGCTTGTACACCATTTTTCTTTCAAACTATACAATCTCTTGAACCAACGATCATCTTCTAGTTTGTATTTTTTGGTCATTGTGCTCCAAGTTTGTTCAAATTCTGTTGTTGTAATGCAACCACTCGGACACTTGTGAAAAATGTTCTTGAATTCCTTATACGCATTCATCAATCCAAATTGTTGATTTGCATTTTGACTCAAATGCCATAAACATAGCCTGGGTCTTGAGGTTGGGAAAGCCTTGTCAATGAGTTCATTTAGTTAGTTTTTCAAGTAATATCTATTGCTCTTGCAATAGTACATAACGAAGTTGTGCAAATGTCACATAAACATGAGTACCTTTTTTATTGCTCCCGCAATTGCAGCATCTTGGTCGCTGAATATAGTTATTGGACATTTACCTTTCATGGACTTTTTGAATGTTTCAAAAACCCATTCAAATGATGGTATTGTTTCATCCGCAAGAAATGCACATGCAAACATTGTGTTTTTCCAATGGTTATTAATTCCTACAAATGGTGCACAAATAAGATTATACTTGTTTGTCCTATATGTAGTATCAAAAACCATAACATCTCCAAATATTGTATAGTCCTCAAGCATCATAGAGTCTCTCCAAAACAAGCAACAAACCTTTCCTTCATCATTCAATCTTACTCTAAAGAAGAAGTTACTATCTGTTTGCATACTGCTCATAAAGGTTATCAACAACATTTTGTGAATCCCTTCCATCAATTGGTTTTATTTTGAGCCTATAACGGCGAGTTGAAGTGGTCTTTCATGGAATGACCCAATACATCTTCACCACACCTTCTGTACTCATGTATTTGAATGAATCTATCGGTCTCGATCCACACTCTTGCATAGCTTGTATGGTTTCTTTCTTTGGATCACTCATCGACGCTCGGATCTATGAAGGTAATTTAGTGGTTGTCTTGTAAGTGGATGATTGTGTTTTATAACATCTGCACAATCTCATAGTGTCCGTCGGGGTTCATCCTTGCTCTAATCGAGCGGGACATTCGGTTCTTGTGATCATAACTCTTCTTGTCCTCTGTTTCTTTGAATTCTTTGTCTTGTATCATTATATACGTATTATTCTCTCCCCTGTTTTTCTTTGATTTTGGTATTTCTTTTCCCTTGAGCGAGCATACGTAGTACTTTTGATGCACAACCCGATGTCCCTTCTTTTTTTCTATTTTTGGATTTTCTAACACTGAACCCTACTATAGCAGCATGCTGACAATATAGCTCATGTATATCATCCAATGTTGGTCTTACTTGACCAAGTAAAACTCCTCCAATTTCATGAATAATATTCAGTGATTGTTCAGTTGAACTTGTTATAAAAGAACAAAGATATTTTTGTCACTTTTATTATAGTCTATGTATATATGATATAGTGTATCTATTTATGATATAGTGCATGGGTGTTTGATATATTCTATAGTGTATTTTTGTTATATTCTATAGTGTATTTTTGAACCTGTACGCAATATTTTTGTTATATTCTATAGTGTATTTCTGTGTGGTATAGTGTATCTATTTATGATATAGTGTATTTATGTATGATATAGTGTATGTTTCTGTAATGCGTTTAAGTAAATATTTTCTATATCTACTAGTTTGTTCCTATATGATATAGTGTATCTATTTATGATATAGTGTATCTATTTATGATATAGTATATTTGTGAATTTTAGTCCATTTTTGTGTTTCACGAGCACGCAATATTTTTGTTATATTCTATAGTGTATTTCTGTGTGGTATAGTGTATTTATATATGATATAGTGTATTTATATATGATATAGTGTACGTATGTATGATATAGTGTACCCATGTATGATATAGTGAAAGTACGTGACAGTGTAACTGATATAGTTGATATAGTGTAATAATCTATAGTGTATTTCTGTGTGGTATAGTGTATCTCTTATAAAAGAATGAAGATATTTTTGTCACGTTTGTTATAGTGTATGTATATATGATATAGTGTATCTATTTTTGATATAGTGTATGGGTGTGTGATATAGTGTATTTGTGAATTTTAGTCCATTTTTGTAATGCGTTTAAGTAAATATTTTCTACATCTAATATAGTGTACCTATTTATAATATAGTGTACCTATCTATGATATAGTGTATGTACGTATGATATAGTGTAACTATTTATGCTTTACTCACATACACTATATCATATAGTGTAACTATTTACCCTGGAATGACAAGTGAATTAGATTCATCAATTGATACTACAACATATTGCTCATCAACTTGATTTTCTAGCTCATCATGAAACAAACACCACATTATCTACATAAAATTATAGTGTTAGTGTTTTTCTTGAATCAAACAAATGAAATTAACAAATGAAATTATTGACTTCGATGCTGTTACCTTCAACACTTGGTGTATTATTGAGATCTATTACGAGTGGATCTCGATGCTCATTTTGGATTGAATTGTGATCTTTGTTCGTCTATATTACATGCTACAATACTCGATTGAGATCTGTTTGATCCATTAAAGACGAATTTTCCATGAATTTGTCGTAGTTGTTCAATTGAATAGGAAATTGTCGAAGAACAATAATTTGATTCTGAATGAGATGTACGTAAATTTAGGTTTCGTATGAAATTGAGAAATAATTTGAATGAACAGAGAAAATAATTTGCAGAAATTTTATAGCGATATAATCTTTGGTTTTTGGAAATATTGAAAAGAGAGAAAATCGCGGATTTTGGAAATCTGAAGAGAGAGAAAATCGCGCATTTTTAGAAAGTGAAAGTGAGTGCGTGTACCGGGTCACGTGTGTCCGGGCCTGGTCCACACTATTTTTAATGTGAACCGGGTCCATGCAAGACGGATTGATATATATATCATCTGTATGGTGCATTTGGGAATTACTGTTATGGTTTGATAATAAGGAAAATATATACTACCTCCGTCCCAGAATAGTCTGAACACTTTCTTTTTATGTTTGTCCCAAATTAGTTTGAACACTTCCATTCTTGGCATGGTCCCACCATTAATATATTATTTCCTTTACACATCTTTGGCCCCGCACTCTACCTTCTATCAATAAAAGTTACCCAACTTTATCTCTCCTCTAATAAAAAATACTCCACCAACTCCTATCACATCTACTTTTTAAATAAAATAACATTTGATAACCACACCACAACTTATCACCTTAAACTACGTGTCCCAATAAGTGTTCAGATCTTTCTGGGACGGAGGGAGTATTTAAGATTCATTTGGACTTTCAGTTTAAATATTCGAGATTATTGCAAAGTTTAAAGAATAACTGAGTAGTTGTATATTGATTCTTGACATGGAATACGGAGTAAGATAATATTGGTTTATGATAATCAGATATGGTTTATGATGACACAATATGGTAATAAACTTATGAAATATTGAGGCTATAAAGTTACAAATATGAATTCCTTTCCTATGCTATAATTGAGCTTGAAGCAATGAGGTGTGAGTCCAACTATACTAGGGAATGTATGTGATGAGAATTTTGCTAGTCTATACCACAGTTGGGTTGCTAGCAGTTATAATAGGGAAGTCAAGTATGACATATTCAAATCATTGAGATAATGGGTTTAAACGCCAAATTGCATTAGAGGAAGTGTTAGTTACAACTACATTATATAAGTTCGAACACTTTGCAGGTTATAGATATTCAGCCTTCTTTATTCAAGAACTATTTAAACTTCGAGAAACTTTTGTCATTATTTAGTTACTGCATACAAGTTTCGATTGCGACTTATATATGAATACAAACACATTTGAACTTCAATGTGTTTACTCTAAAAGTGATTCTAAAGAAATGAAAATATTTTGAGATATGGATTTGAATTTTAGTAATTCATTAAGCATTGCATGGAATAGAATTAACATATGCTTTACTTCATTTCTCAAACACATTACAAAAATATGTTTCTAAGATGTTATTGTATTATGGGAATTGAGTATATGTTATTTGAATTTTGAAAGCTATGGATATGAGTTTTTGGAAGGTCCGAATTTGTGGAATTAATAGATTAAGTATTAATATTATGTTTTGATTTTGTGTAGAAAGAAGCAGTGAATTAATAACAGTGATGACCAACATTGTGGAGTGTATGCTCATTGTATAATAGTGGAGCGAAAGCTCATTGTGTAATTGGGCTTGGTGCCCCTTTATGTATAGGAATAAGTCCTGAAAGTCTTGCAAACAAAACAATTCTTGGTGACTAGACCTCCTCAAAAGTCTAGAGAAAGTGGTATAGTCCATTCTCTATTCGTGTTCTCTTCCCCAATGTGCTTTTGTCTTGGAAAGACCAAATTGTGGATATTAAATTGTAAATGCTTTTGTGGAAATGAGTGGAATCTTATTCCGAAAAATGATTGGATTACGCAAGCTTACGATAACTTATACACGAAAATTAGAAGTAATTTTATGTGAAACTTATTCGAAGACTTTGAACAAATAACTTGTGTTTATATATAGAATGATATTTAGAATATAAGTTGATTATGAGACAAATCTGAAAACACTAATAATGAGGTATCGTATTGGTAACTCCTAATTATGTTTTGAAACAATATATGCTCTAATTATATTTACAAGTTAAGATCATAGATAATAGTCGATTATGTTCCCATTCGTACCAGCTTCTTTGAAATGTTATTAGAGAATATGAGATTGAATTTCATTATGGGAAATTACGCTTTTGAGTAAGTTTTATTTTGGATCTTATTAACTATATATTCTAATTTGAATTATCATGCTATATGCATTTGGAGTCTTGGTTTCCTTGATGGCTGGAAAGATACATTTTCGTGATTTTATTTTAAGTACATTGATCCGTGAGATATAAAAAGTTTTCATGTTAACATAGTTTCTCTATTATATATTCATCTTACTATTGGATTACACTTGGCAACTCAAATATGTTTTAAGTCACCAAAAATTAAATTATGGTTGGATAATGTGTACTGAGTTTCACCGATTTTGTTCTTGGAATAACCTTAACATGAGGGGACAAAGTTCATTGTTAGTGATTTTGTAGGAGAAGCTGAATGGATCGGGGATCATAAGTATTATAGTGAATTATTCGTGTGAGCTATCTTTGGAGATATATAATTTAGTAGCGAAAGTTCTTGGCTTCTTATTGTATACTTTTGGAGGTCCAATTTGAGAAAAATTATATTAGCAGTTATTTCAAGATTTAAGTTTGTGGGCCTCTTCACAAATCCAAGATTGGAGGATTATATTTTTCGGTAATGTTTCGCTGTAAGTGAATGTTTAATTTAAGGTTTTATTAAGTGGTAATTGAGTTTTGTAATTTCTAAATATGATTACTAGTTACCATCTCGAATGTGCGGCAATTACGGTTTAATTTTTTATGGTGGCCACAATGTGATTAACATTATGATATTTTTCAAGAAGCAATCCTAAGCGATAATGTCATTTTTTTTCATGTGTACGAGCGATCAAAGAAGGAAAAGATAGACATACATGCATGGGAGAAAAGTGATACAACCATTTCTTCATCTTGTTAGTGAGGAAGGCTACATATTGTGGATTTACGAGGATTGAAGGTATTCATGGCCATTGTCATGAATTCTATGTACAAGACAAATTGATACAAAATGCCCAATATCAATACCTTTTCGATTAGGGGTGATAATGAGCCTCGCCTGTCTAGCTAGGTAACAAGGTGGGAAACTACTCGAGCTCCGCTAAAATTTTATATAAGTAAAGCATATCCAAGCTAGCTCAAGAAAGTCACAAACATGCTCGAGATATATTGAATTGTTCTTAAAAAATATTTCATTTTTGTTGTGTTAATTAATAATAGAAATTTGTACCACACTTTTGCGGATCTTTAATTATTAGCAAAAATTAATTATAAAACTATTACAAACATCAAAAGGTCATGTGATTCTAGATGGAAAGAAACAATATTTTTATAATTTTAGAGTTTATAGACGAAAAACAATGAAAGAAAGAAGGATATTATTGCTTTGAACTAGTTTTGGGACCTATGCAAAAATGCACGAAAAGTTTTATTTTTGAGATGGTTTGCTACATCAAATAAAATTTATGTATATATTTTCTTATATATATTGTAAAGCATTAAAATTCTGCATGCAATATAACTCCAAAATGAAACTCGCCAAAAAAATGGCGTATCTGAACAAAGTGAATGAACATCACAAATGAAACATTGAATAACATTAATAATAAGAGTATTTAACAAACATTATGAAAATACTTCTTCGTACACTACATTTGTGATAACATTTAAGGTTCCATGTTCTTTATCACCTATTAAAAGTTTCAAACTCTTTTTGCTGGTAACTCTTGATATGGCCACATATAAATTTCCATGGCTGAAAACTGACCTAGAAAGATATGGGCCAACATGCAAAAGAGATTATCATTGCAAAGCACACAACCGGAGGGAATTATCTAACTAATAGATTCACACATATCTTATACGATAGTCTAACAAATACGAAGTTTAATAAAAAAACACATGGAGTATTGAGATAAAATTATATAAAAAATTTTAAAGTTTGACCTTAAATCTCTATTATATAAGCCAAGGGGGGAGCCATGGTGTCACCCCATGAAAAGACTTATATACCCCTAACTTGAAACATAAAAAAAACCTATTCAAAATTTTTCATTCATTTCCTGAATTACAATTATGCATAATATAAGTAAAGTTGTAAAAAGAGAAAAATAACATAAAAAAGTTTAAGATTGTCATTAAAAGATTATTTAAGATAAGTAAACTAACATAACAAATAAATTTTCCAACTTAAAGCCAAAAATACAAAAGTTTTCTTTTACCTAAATATTCAATAACAATTTCAAAGAACATTAATTAAAAATTCATAAAATTACCGAGAAAAAAAAGAGTATAACTCATCTTTGTATTTTTCACTTTTTTATTCTTCGCGCGTCCAAGATTACGTCTTGAATCATTCGATAGGAATCCAAAAATGAAGAGAGAAACAAAGAATATTACCCTTGTGTAAACAAAAAGTTTGAGAGTAATCATTACACAATCTCCAAGATTTTTTTTTCATAATTATCGTAGTCAAGGTCTTACCCAAGCGAAATAGTTAAACCCTGATGAGAAAAAGTAAGCATAGACCAACTTCTCCTATCTTCATTTTCAATCCTATGTTTTGTAAAAATAAATTGTAAGTACGAAGTACATGTTTATTTTTCGCATTAATATTAATTTTTTTTACGATTCGAATAATACTAATACTTTTTTTAAGGTAAGATGAAGTCCCTTGCAAGTAGAGGGGAAATTGGGGATCCCTCCTTGCAACGGGTGAGACTCGATCCCGGGATCTGCGGGATCGGAGGTGATGCCAACACCACTAGGCTATCACCTGCTGCTGATACTAATATGTTGTCGCACGCATCGCATACATACGAGGCTAGTTTAATATAAAAGAACTGGACTTCTAGAGAAGGAAGATATAGTTTTTACATGTTACCATCAATACAAATAACTATAGTCAATAATTTCAACTTTGAGAACCCCATGAAAATAATCTTTTCTAAATTTTAGAACAAATAAATTGTCATTTAAATTTTATGATCTTAAACATAAAATAATAAAATTGGCTGACAACTTGTATGTTGTACAATTTTGACTTATGACTTATATAACAAATGATCATATTATTGTCGTTACCTCTCTATGATTGACACTAAAATATAACCACATGAATTGTTTTGTACGTTATTCCATTTTTTGTTGTGAATTGAGATCCTCTAGAAAAAATTGCTTGCGTTAAGACTACACCCATGTTACTACCGGCTCCGGTCATGCTAGAATACACACCTATAAATCTTCAAAAATAATGATATAAAGTTAAGAATATAAAAAATAAATCCATATAAGCTTTAGAAATTAAAATTTAAAATGTTATTTATTTATAAACAACACACATGTACAACTTTTCTAAAAAACGGTGTTATGTATAGATAATCAATTGTTAGATAATTATTTACTTATGTAGAGGATAAGTGACTCACTCCATCCTCCATTATTGTTCTCTTTGCTTTGTCAGGATCTTGAATTAATGCATATATTAATCATTAGTTTTTTTTTGGCAATTATACCTAAGAAATGGATCCAAACATATCTTATAGAATATTTTATCACATATGGAGTATTAAGATAGAATTATATCAAAATCATAAAATTAGACCCGTGCATAATGCACGGGAAGTTTACTTTTTAATAAATATAATTATGTTCAAATATATTGAATACATATTTTTTAAAGTGCCTGCGTTTAAATATTATAAATTAATCGATTAACTTTTATTATCACATTATTACATAGGCTTTATTATTTGATTGTATTTAAATTTGGGTTAAGTTGTTGAATACTCAATATGTCTATATTGTGAGCTTTTGAATTCAGCTGAAATTCATCTTGATGTTTATGAAAAAATTGATTGTACGTGTTTTTTTAAAAGAAATTAGGCTTCGAAGAAATTTGATTATTTATGTTCTTTTATTTGTTAGTAGCTAACATTTAATTCTCTATAAATCTATGGCTATTTAGAGAATTTTTTTCTTCTGATTGGTGCAAAACATCTACAAAATATTAGAATGGAACTCTAGATTTTTGTCAATCTACAACCAACACTTACATTGAATTTAGAGTGTTAGTACGGATAGCTTGCAATATGTTCGATATTATGTATTATATATAATATTTGAATTCTACTATGGGTTATATATATATATATATATATATATATATATATATATATATATATATATATATATATATATATATATAATTCTTAACCTACTTGATGTAAGATTAGGAATGTCGGTGGGGTGATTTCTATGGAGACTCGTCCCGCATTAGCCCAAGTTAGGTGGGCATAGGTAAAAAGTTTGTGAGTGATGGGGGCGGGAATGAAGATGAAAATCGTACCCGCCATGAGTGATGGAGCGGGTGTGGATTTTATGTACACTTTTTAGGTGATGGTTGGGGCGGGTGGTGGTAGGGACAATTTTTAATATTTTTTTACCCGTTAGGGCGGGGATGGAGATGAAATTTTTAGGAGGATGCGGATGTGAAGGGACCATCTCCACACCCGCCCCACCCCATTGACATGTGTAATATTGGACTAGATTCATCGCTTTCATTCGGGGATTTTTTTTTACTGGTTCATTCGGGATATTTGAATGTTATTAGCCTTTAGTAGAGCTTTTACTTGTATTAAAGAATTGATTATTGTAGAAACGTAAAAAGTCATACTCCTAAGTACTCGTTATTTGTATTTGATGTTCAAATGTCTTGCATACTCAACTCTCTTTATACATATTTGATGATTTAGTCTATATATATGCATATATATCTTAATTACATATATAATACAAACACTAATTTTATAGAGACCGCAACTTCCCTCATTCCATGCATAGATTTAGCATAACGAGATACACCGAACATAATTAAGGTTGTAATCTTGTTACACCACAAAAATTTCTTGTTAGATAGTAATTCAAAATTTTCTTGACAAAGATGTTGCTAATATATTCATGCAAATATGGGTTAAGAAATATGATTATTATGTTACCCAAAATTTCATAATTTAAACTATCATATTTAATTAAAGGCGGGTATCTTTATATAAAAATATATGCAAAATCGATATCCCGTATGCTAAAGTAACTTATATTTTTAAGAAAATAGTTTTTACCTTCTTAATATCGGATTTTAATATCTCTAAAATTTCTTAAATTAAATTGAAAAAAAATTCCTTTTTATTAGTGATTTATGTAACTTAACATAATTGAATTCAACAAAATATGTTTTTGAATTATTATCTAACTCACATGATTGTATAATTCTTCGGCAAAAATAAATAATGCTCCCCAACTATTTACCAAATCTAGCTAATATAAGTATATTTTACCAAAAACATCTCATCACAGTCGGCGCGCAACCTGGCTAGTTATACTGCGATATGTGTCGGTTTAGTAGGATCTTTCATCTTACCTACCTAGAAAAAATTGAAAACTTGTTATATACCATAACTAGTTTTAGTGCGTGCATAATGCACGGGTGTATTTATTGCTTTATAACATAATTAAATGAAGTTACGGAATAAAACGACAACACAAATTACACAAAATCATAAAATCATAATGTAAGCGTGATAAAGAACACAAATTACAAGCAGAAGCTTTTAAATCAATCTGTATGTTTGCAAACACTTCCTTGTAAACTACATTTTTTGTTGTACTTGTACGCACACCGTGTTCTATATCAAACGGAAGGATCTTGAGACCTTTTTTGCTCGTAACTCGGAAACGACAACATAAAATTGTCCATGGCTGAAAACGAGGTCTCGGGAGATGCGGTCCTACATGAGACGAGAGATTGTGCTTGACTTTTATTTATAGTCATAGCAAAACAAACCATTAAAGGAAGCGTCGTCTCGAAATCGATAGGAAATTTGGTGGAGTCGGATGGGGTCGGTGTCATTCTTGGGATAAATACTTTTTCTCCAACATTGCTTCCGGAAATAACGGTAGCTTCAATAACACGATTGCCTAAATGATTGACGACTAACCTCGTGCCATTACATAATCCGGATGTTTGATCAATATTCCTTAGAAGCATAAGCGGCGCACCAACCTTTAATCGTATGCCATGATTCGGGAGACCTGAGCATCTAATTGTATTGAGGAATTCAGTGGAGTATATTTCATGTACTCCAAAGTTGCATTCTTCTTTGCTTATAGCATCCGAACTCAAATACACTTTCTCTTCTCCGGGGAATGGTAGATAGAACATGATCATTGACTATCTCCACTATCTCATTTGTTGACGCCAAAATAGCTCTTCCCCGAAAGTATTTAGCTTTCTAAATATGCGCATGTAGGTGCGGGTACGTGCTATCAACAATTACCAAAATTGGATCGGCCCCGGGATCTATAAGGATATCTTTTGCAACCTCGATTACGGCTTCACCATCATTAGAACCCCTGACCTTTCCGTCTCCTACGTTTAGTATCCACTACGAGAATTCTCGTAATTCATCAACATAATATTTTGAAGAAGCGATTGTAGTCTCATATTGCGAGTAAGTCTTAGAACCTTACACGAATCCCACAAGTAAGACGAATTAACGGTCAAGAACACGATATCTTGCCTCGTTCCCTTCGGTACAACTAGCAATATCTGCGAGAGATCACCACTAAATACCGGGACTTTGCCTCCAAAAGGTCGATGCAAGTTATCCCTATCAACCAACCTCATTATGTCCCTCAAACTTCTATCAAGTGCTTCAAAATAATACTTATAAATCATGGGCGCTTCATCCCAAATGATAAGTTTTGTCTTAATAAGAAGAGCGACCAAATCCGGCCGGGGCGAATGCCGGCGCAAGTAGAATTCTCGATTACGTACAAAGGGATACCAAATATCGAATGAAGTTTGTTCTTCCTCGTGGAAGGAGGAGAGAAGCAATTCCACTCGAAGCTACCGATAATACAATTTCGCCCATCTTCCTTATTGCGGCACATAATGTCTTCCCGGACATATGTTTTACCCGTCCTTCCGTAGCCCTAAACAAAAAAAGACACCTCCTTCTTATTGACTCGATACAACATCCATTACTTCCCGATATATCATCGACTGCTCATCAGTTAAACCTTTATGCAATTTGTCGTGTTCCAAGGTCATTTCCTCTATGTCGTAATTAAGAAAGCTCATCTGCTATGAGCTTGTTTTGTCCTTCAAACATGATTAGTTCATCCGGAAAAGGCATTTCTTGAATCTACGCAAGCTACTGCCATTACTTTGGAGCATGGTTTTAATCTCAGCCAATGCAAAAGCTTCAATTTGATCGTCAGTTAACTGGAGATCTGTGAAAGCCTAAATTAAAAGGATGCAGTAACCTATATTAAGTATGCACAATGGTTTAAAATACCTTAGTACTTATTCAACAATGTTATTATAGTTGTTTACCTTTATTTTTCTGAATAGCACGATGCTTGTACAGAATGTCATCAGATAGTAACCGCCAAGTCTTCTGCCAAACTTCCTCCGGCTTCGACATACTCCCCGATAAGAGTAACATGGAGAACAAATGTCTTAGGTAGTGCCTTGATTCTCTAAAACTTGCTTCCGTTATTAGGTCAACATATTCCTTGTCATCATCAAGTAACCCCCTTGCGTAGCAAGCTTCCTTGAATGTAGGATACACTACACCATCAATCGTTCTAATGTCTTCGTAGCACGTCGCGCCTTTTACTAAATTGAGCAAAGTTCTAAGATAGAACTTCTCTCTAGATCCTGGTGAGACGTGGTAGATTCGTCCTATTGCAAAACCTTTAGTTCTTGGTGTCCACTATCTCTGAGCCTGCTTCCAGACAAATCTTGCAGGGAACTCCACATAAGTAAGCTCTCTGGCTTCTTCATATTTTTCGTTACATTGCATCCAAGATAGGAATTTCGTATTGTCTATATGAGATCTGTCTAGTACAGATTCTACATCAGCATGGTCATTAAACAAAATAGTTTGCTCTCCTTGTAGATGGAAACTTAGCCTTTCAACAACGGGGAGCTCGATAATGGATGTTGAATCCAAAAATCCTCCAAATTGCTTCACATGCCGAAATGTATCGATAATCATAGTACATCTTTATCTCATCTATTTCTTTGCCTTCACCTTCGGTCTATTTATCTTGATAAGCCGTAGCAGTAACCCTATCATACCCCTTGTTTATATATTTGAACAGATTTTTAATTGATCTGGATTGGTTACACCATTCAACGTTGATATGTCCTCGATATTTACGAAGCAATTCGGGATTATATAGAACAACATTCCGATTGTCAAGATGAACTCCACTCTTCTCAATTGTAGATCCATTATCTCTTCGCATGTACCTTTGGATATCCTTCATCATCCACTTTAGTGGCATCAATGAATCTCTTGGGAAAATGCTTACTGCATTGTTTGTCAATCATACAAGGTGCATTTGTGTTTTTTGCACCACATGGACCGTGCATCATGAACTCACTCGACCGCTTGATATAGTTACGGATCTTCATGTTCATTAGGCAACTCAACATAATGAATCTATGAAGCTATAGGGTATTTGTCTTCTTGATGCATGAACAATAGAATATGGGCATGCGACAAACCACGCTTTTGGAATTCTATTGTATAGACCACTTGAAAATTCGCAATACAACAAAGCGAGGTTATCATAATCATATTATAGACAATAGATAACTATAACAACTATAACAATACAAAGGGAATTTAAAATAATAATAATAATAATAATAATAATAATAATAATAATAATAATAATAATAATAATAATAGTAATAATAATAGTAATAATAATAGTAATAATAATTGTAATAATAATAATAATAGTAATAATAATAATAATAATAATAATAATAATAATAATAATAGTAATAATAATAGTAATAATAATAGTAATAATAATAATAATAATAATAATAATAATAATAGTAATAATAGTAATAATAGTAATAATAATAGTAGTAATAATAATAATAATAATAATAATAATAATAATAATACTAATAATAGTAGTAGTAGTAGTAGTAGTAGTAGTAGTAGTAGTAGTAGTAATAGTAGTAGAAGTAAGGACGATGTGTTACATACCACCTAACCTGCCAAATATTTTGCGTTCTTTCAAATCGTTGACCGGTTGGTCTAGTTTCATCTTAAAAACTCGACAGATGATGTCCGACCTATCCTCTGGCCTGAGGCCTATTTTCTTTACAAATCGATCTCTCGGCCACTTAGGATTACACGTAAATGTTATGAATAAATGCGGATAACTATACCATCTACAAATAGGCATCGTATCGATAGTTTTATCTCATATAACTATGTCCTACGGTGAATGAAGGCTGGCAATACTATACGACTTCCGAGTTAAAGATCTTTATGTTTCTCGTCTTTCGTGACCCCTCTTAAATTCTTATTCACATTCGCGGCTCTCGGGCTGCGTTGGTTGTGTCTAAGAAAAGACAACCTTTAAACTTCGATCATTGTGTAAGCATCTACTAAGAATTGTTGTAACAACCTCAGAGATATGAGTATGGTTGCGGCTTCTAAAGCTCGATCCTGTATTCTATATGCAAAGAACTCACACATTGTGAGTTTAAATATTTTTCTCATTGAACCATATGTTGGAGTCTTATCTCTATGCATAATATATGTTCTAAATATATGTTCTCCATATGGAAAAAACAGTGGATATTACATTGTGGGGTAAGAAGGATGAAGCTCGAAAATTTGTTGTAGCTTTCCACCCTTTGTTTCTATAATTATATCTCTTTTGTCGGCAATATCAATATCTCCAACAATAAGCGCATCAAATTCTGAAGCCGTTGGCAAATTGTAAGTTCTTCCATCAGACTCTCGTCTTCCAATAAGCTTTAATTTCAAATTCTCACACGTGTCAGATGCAAACCTATCCATAGCCATTCTGAAATTATGAGCTAAATGGTTATTTTGATCTATCATATCTTGTAACTGCGCCACTAAGCGATCTTCAAACTTATCAGGGTTTGAGGTACTGGTAAGACATATAGGAAAAAAGTTAATATGTAAAACAAATATACAACTAAAACACTTGAACCGAAATGATAGGTAAAGCCATTTGTTATGTTGTACCTTGCAGCGGTTTTTCTGTTCTTGATTTCATCCTTAGTATTGTATATGTAAAGCTGCAAAAACTTAGGCCGTGCACCATCAGCAGGCAACAAAGTACCTATCAAGTGATGATTTTGACCACCAATTTTGTAATTGTATGGACCTCGACCTTTAGTTGTAGGAACAATAATTCTTCCACCCATCGATGTAAATGAATACATCATATTATATCCTCGTATGTTTTTCAAGAAAGTGGTTGCTTCTATTATGTTTCTTTTTTCAATAGATTGTAATAAAGTTGAGGTGGATGTTTTAGTAGAGGTAGTTGAACCTTCCCTTGCATGCAACATAATGAAAAATTCGGCTTGATTGTTTTGTTTTGTTTGTTGACTCTCTCGTCAAACCACATTCCGCCCCACAAAACTCACGGACATATGTAGGGTATCCGAAATCGAGTAGCTCTCTGTGATATTAATTTTGTAATATAAGAAACTTGCGATAATATTAATCATTATCAAGTTTCACATTATTTGCAATAGTAAGCGAGAAATGATATGCCAACCTGTGACGATCTCCATATCATTAACGTCGTTGTCACTATTGTCTTGTGTAACATACTCATCTTGAATGGTAGTATTTGATTGACCACAATTAGTTGATTCAATATTTTCATCTTTATGAAAGTCATAAACAATAATACATTTTAGATTTGATAAGAGAAGTAATAAAAATCATACACACCTACAATAGATAAATAACTAATAAATTAATACCATTTATAATTCTGCGTGTAACTGATCTGAGGATACTTGAACTACGAACCACATCTCTCTTTGATCTAACATGACTGTGAGATTGTGCCAATTCCAACATGTCTCCAGAAACCATACCATTTCCTATTATTTTTACGTTGTTGTTAGCCAAAAAAAAAAACATAATTATGGAATACCATCATGAATTCGAAATCGGATAATGAATACCCCGACTTCTTTTTTCTACCAAAATGAGCTTTCTTTTGTTTAGGCAATCGTAGAAGCGGATTGTTTCTCTGAGATAAATTTTCAAAAAATATGAGCATGAGATTTTTGATATAATTTTTTTGTATCGTTCACTTAAAATAAGAAGGAAAATTCCACATGGTGGCCTCCAACTTTCAATTTTTCTATATGGTGGTAAGGCAAAAAAAAATATTATACAAAGTGACTCCCAACTTTAACAAATTTCATATAATGACTTTTCTTCATTAATTGTGGAATTTGTCAACCACATCAATCATGCTTGTCAACAATCTCCTGGTTTGAATCCTTCTTCTCCATACAACGTGGCTAATTACTTCGTTCTTCCTCGCTAATTTCGATTTTCTATTTTTCTTTTCACTTTTCAAAGTTTGATTTGGTGTAGTAATTTGTCGGAAAAAGAATCATGTAAAAGCGAGTTGATATTGTCATCTGGATATATCGATTTTCAACCATTGTTTATTATTGATTGGCTGAAATTGAACTTTTGAGTAATAAGAACAAAAAGGTCGTCCATTAAGGGTTTTATAATTTGGTGCTTGATTTTCGGAGGAAAGGGGATTGTGCTTTTGAAGGGTAATAGGAATTAGTAATCATCTAATTACACTGGAGGAGCAGTTGGAGTTTTCGAAAATCGGATCACTAGGTAGTTTATTTCATTTGAGAAAGGAGATGAGAGAGGGAGAGAGAAAGAGTTAGGTTTAATTGGTTAGCCGCCAATTAATGAAATAAGGTCATTAAGTGGAATTTCTCAAAGTTGGGAGCCACTTTGTATAATATTTTTTGCCACCCACCATATAGAATAACTAACGGTTGGAAGCCACCATGTAGAATTTCCCAAATAAGAATCACTTAATTTCGAAAATTTATAGAAATCATATACAGTTGATAACAACACTTGTAGGATTATTGTTAGAATTAAGCTGTGTCAAGTGGTGCATCAAAAGACGACCGAGAAGATGATGATTGCAAATCTTCAAACAAAAAATAATAATATTTCATTAATGTTCATCTGAATTTATAATTCAATTTGCAAATATACAAAATTTGTCATTTCCTTACCTACATGCCTTTGTTGGAGTAGTACAAACAATTCTTGAATTACTAACTATTGTGCTTATTGAGGTGAATGACAAACGGATCCATCTGAAGATAATATGAATAGATATAATAATTTGTACATTTAACTTATAATAATATTTCATATAATAAAATGCTTCGTAGTACAAATGTATACCGTTAGATGAAAGATAAAAATTAGTGGACCTAAATAGGAATTCTTGAGTCCCTAAACTAAGCGAAAATTGTTCACGTTTTTGTGACAATATTAGTTTTCTTTTTGCCTTGCAGATTGTTGTTCAATTCGTTTAGATTTCATTTCATTTAAAGATCCTGAAGGTATACAGCAAAAGAAACAAAATAAATCGAGTTTTATAGTGATTATATCGTTGTAAAAAAAGGAAAAACATATAATTTGTAATTCTACTAATAAATTTTACTAACAAAAAGTATTATATTCTTACCATATCATTAATTTTTCCTAATGCCAACATGTTTACAAAATTATATTTCATAATATTTAGGAAATACATATCCACTTTTACTACATATTATGTAATTAGTTTCATTTTATATTACTTATGTTCATGCACTTTTACTAATTAGGTTCATTTATAATATGTTTATTACTTAGATTCTTGCACCTTTTACTACTTATTCCTTATTTAATAATTTTCTTATTTTTATATATTATTTGGTGTCCAACATATATTGACATATATAATAGAGATTGTATAAATTATAAAAAAAGTATGAGCCTAATTATTTTTCTAAATAAAAATGAGTAGAATTAGTTTTGCTTTATTATTTTCCCCAAAACAAATAACTTATAATATAACATATCATAGGTCCTTACCTATAATTAATTAAACTAAATATGGGTTGATTTCATTTAAATACATAAAATAACTTTATTTTTTACCTACATCAAAGCCCGATTACAAAGCGTGTTTGACTCATTTATTTAAGCCCAAGTTGTCCCATTTTGGTTTGATGTTTTGTGGCCCAAATAAAAGCTCAAAACACCGGTTCATTTTGTTTATATTGTTGGAACTCTCCAACTTCCTTCTTCCTTAATCTCTCCAACTACTCTCATTAATTATCTATCTAACACTCCTCTCTAAACCTATTCCTAAAACCGGATTTTCTACCACAAAGCCGTCGTTTCTCTCCCTAATATATCTCCATGATTCTCTCCTAAAAACAAAAATTTACAAAATCAAAAAATACAAATTCAACATTGTATATGAAAACAACAAACAAATTCAGATAATTTGCATCGAGAGATTTACAAATGAGTTATATGGAAATTATCCCTATTTCCATTTTCTTTAACATTTTCCTTCGAAAATTTGCTTTCCATGATGATTAGTTATGGAGGATGTGGTAGAAAATTTAACATGTCATTGGAAATTCGGTTGCATGTCATCATCTCAACAAATTCAAGATGGATATGAAGCGATTTTAGGTAAGTTTGAGCATTTTATTTTCCATTTTTTTGTAAATAATTTTTTTTCTTCGATTGTGTAATTATATATTTTTGCATTATGCTTTTATAGATATTGATTGAAATTCAATATGCCATAGAAAAATTGGGTTGCATGTCAAAATTTCGTTAAGAAGACATGTTTTTTGTTAAAAAAGTGGATTTTGAGGTAAAAGATTTACTTTTTTTGTTCATTTTTTGTTTGTGAATTTCTTAATTATTGAACTATAATTACAATTTTTTTCATTAAAATTATGCAGATTATTGGTTATAATAAAATGTATCATTGGAAAATTGGATTGCATGTCAACATTTCGTGAAGAAAATATTTTTTTGCTCAATATAATTCGAGGTAAGTAAAAAGTCTCAATTTTTGTTCTCATTATTATGACAACACTTGTATTTTTAATTAAATATGCAAGAAAAACATTTCAAAATCCAGTATATTATATCATATAAAGAATGTACAAATTCCAATCGATTATGACAAAAAATCTGTTGGGGTTTTGACATATACTCCAACGGTATTCGTATAAAAAATGCATAAAAAAACCTTGATACCTATTGTACATAAAAACGTTTAATTTTTTAAAATGGATCTATATATGTACAGTAGGTATATTATATAAAATATTAATAATTCATAAATTTTATATATATGGTCGATTTAATAAAATGTTTATATAAGCAAAAAAAATTATTGTTTGATTGATTGGTGGATTGATTGAAATGATCTAGAGGTTATTTAATTAATGGTTACTTTAGTATTTTGTGGTTAATATGTATACTTATTGTTGTAGCATAATATCTACGGCTCCACTACGACACATGGGCTCATCGAGTCGTACACGTGTCGCCCTATTTTTTAAAATAAGAGTAAGCTGAATCTCCGGGCTATACTCGGGTGAGTTAAAGGATCGAGTTACGGCCCATTAGTCGAAGCCCGACGGTGCCAAGTGGGTGAAGGAGAGTGGATAATAGACATTCCCCCGGTCATTGTACGCCACGTGGCGTGACTGATTCCTCGGCCAATCGAGAGGCCCTATTGTAGGTCGATTTTTAAGGTTAGTGTCAACTTGCTATCACTATAAATACCCACGAAATCGGGAGAAAAACACATTGATGCAAACGGTGAAAAGTTACTCACGATAAATTCTCTCTCATTTTCTCTTTCTATCTCTACTTTCTCTTCTGACTCCGATAGCGACTTAAGCATCGGAGGGGGAACCACCACCCAAACCTCCCGGGGGTGGGTCCCTTTTGTGCGGGTTCGGGAGCGAAGCCAGGCTCGGGATCGAAGCTATAATTCGAGGCATTGTTGCCTAAGTCTCCGTCGAAGAACACTCGAGATCTTACTCTACTTGCTCGGCAAGGAAGCTAAGCCTACGGCTTACTTGTTGGACAAGCGGACGAAAACATTTGGCGCCGTACGTGGGGAGACGTAACAATGACTGATTGTCAATCATCCAACATTGCAAGAAATCGAAGCCTTGAGTTAATGTCGAAGATACGGTGGAGCATGAAGAACCACCTCGAGGAAGAGATAGGCCTCCATCTATCGTCGATGTTCTGGACCGAGCCCGGCGACCGGTCATCCCGCGGGTTAATCTAGATCGTCCGGTGGCTGCCGCCCATCTGGAGAATGTTTTGAATGATTTCCAGGACAAGGATGGCGGAGGTCGTCCGGAACAGATTAAAAGCAATATGTTGTTTTTTCATCATGACCCGAGCCAGTTGCTAACGATCCACCTCGTCCTAGAGGATGTTCTCAAGTAGATCGTCCGGGTCCTAGTCGACGATCGTCGGGAACCCTCTAGAAGGACCGCGAGAGGAAAGCGGCCGGGAGGATACCGAACAGAGAAGAAAGATGGGTTGGAATCGGTGGTGAGGACCCGGGACCATGTCCATCCTAGTGGGCCTGAGAATGGAAACCGACGCCGGGGAGTATCCTAGAGGCAAAAAGGCTGCGGCTTTGCAACGTTCGGCTACGGGATCTACCCCATACACGAGAGACCCTCCTTTGAGGTTGTCGTCCGGAGGAAGGCGAGAAGCTTAAGCCACTCTCTTGTCCATCCACGACGGGGAAGGCCGTGGCTCGGACCCATGGTTTATAGGCGTCAAAACCAGCCGACACTTCATCCAATCTGTAATGAAGAGTATCGCAAGGAGTTCATACCCATTGAGGGACAGGTGGGAGCCCTCTCCGGATCAAGCTGGCCTACCCCAGTTCTCGGCCGGGATCATGGAAGCGCCCCCCTTCCCGAAGGTAAAACTCCCGACCATTGAGCCTTTTGATGGAACAATGATCCGCGATGATCACTGTACGCTTACAAACATCGGATGTACGTCCGAGGAGTGGGCGATGCTACTTGGTGTAAGAATTTCCCGGCTACCTTGAAGGGAGTAGCCCGGAAGTGGTTGATAATCTTCCCCCGATTCAGTCGATAATTTTACTGAACTCGGTTTCTTATTCACTAGTCATTTTGTTGCCAACAAGCAAGAACAAAAGACAAGCATGCACCTAGGCAAGGTCGTCCAAGGACCTAAGGAGGCCCTTAGGAGTTTTGTTAAGAGATTTAACCTAGAGGCACTTGGATCCAAGATCTTAATCTTGGGGTAGCCTTTGACGCCTTCATCGGGGGTCTAAGGCGGGAAGTTTCAAGTTTGACCTTGTTAAGAAGAAAATCTCCACTCTTCTTTGAAGCTTTGAGAGGCGGAAGCATTTATCCACTGCTACCGAAGTGTGTCTGAAGCAAAACATCCCGAGTCAAGAAGCTGAAGAGGTTGCTCGGCCGAAAAACTGACCCCAAAAAGGCGAGACTGGGCTATAGGTGCGACCACCACTTCGTCCGGAAGGAGCGAGAAAGTTGGCCGAGCCATCCTCGTCCAATCCTATTGAGTTTAACAAAGACCAATATTCCATTCTCATGGAGATCGAGGATCAATATGAGTTGAAGGCCCAGTGAGATGAAAACACCTTATAGAAATAGGGATAAGAGCAAAATCATCACTTCCCGAGGATTGTGGTCATGAGACTAATGAATGTAAGCACTGAAGAGAGCTTTGGAAGGAGTTGGCCCGAAAAGGAAAGATGAATTCCTACATGCCGCAGGGGAAGGAAGTTCCCAAGGAAAGATGATTGGCATAACAAGAAGAAGAGAGTGCAAGCACGAGACGAAGATGTTGTTCTCGTAATCTCGGGTGGTTTTTCTTTTTGGGGACCGACTAATCGAGGGCACAAAAACTACCTTAGGGAGCTCGGCGATTTTGTTAGGTGATCGGACGAGAGGTGAGCCCTTCCAAGGGTGGTAGTTAGTGAGCAAGATCGGGGGTAAGGGTGAGGACTCCCCGTGATGACCCCTTAAGTCGTAGAAATGAAAATAGCGAACTTGAGAGTGAGAAGAATCTGATCGACACACGGGAGTTCGACGGACATCATTAGTGCGATTGCTTGTCCGGGTTGAGGTTTGTGAACGGAACTTGGTCCCAAATCCACCATCCCGTCATTGGGTTTGGGGGAGGGAGTCATCCACCCCATGGGAGCGGTCGCGTTGCCCGTCAGGGGTTGGTGAGAAGGAAGCCTCGAGAACTCTGTTTATCAAGTTTTTGGTGGTAGAGATTTGACGGCTTACAATGTCATTCTTGGGCGACCAACCACAGAATAATGTCAAAGCTGTGATAGTAACTCACGATGTTGATGAAGTATGAGTGTGATGACGGCGAGATTGGCTCCCTGTATGGAGACCGACGGGCGGCTAGGGAATGTTACCTAACTACTCTGAAACCATCATCATGGAAGCGATAAGCAAGACCAGGCGCATGATTCTTTGGCGAAAGGAAAACGTCTGGGAAAAGAAAGATCGAGGCGAAGATTCTTTGGTGAAAGGAAAACGTCTGGAAGAGAAAGATCAGACGAAGGTTGATAGCGAAAGGAAACGTGCGGGACGAGAAAAAGAACAGACATGAGATGACCGGCGAGAGGAAAGCGTCTGGATTAAAGGCCCGACCATTGGGAGCCCTCGGACGCCTCTTGCTACCCCCAAGGAAGGCGTCCGAACATCTCCCAGCAAGAAGAGGAAATATGAAATCATCGAGGAAAGAACCCTCCTCGTCGAAGAAGAAGTAATGGCCATTATGGGACTATCGGTAGAACGTCGAGCCGGTAGAAGCCCCCTGAAGAAGTATGCGGATGAGGCTCGTCGAAAGGACCCTCGAAGTTGGATCTTCGCTCGGTCCTGGTTTGAAGGGTCGTCTAGTCCACTTGTTGAAAGAGTTTAAGATGTCTTTGCCTATTGCGTCGAAGAGATGCGGGAATTGATCCGGAAGTAGCCGTCCACCGTTTGAATGTCGAGCCCAATCGAAACCGGTTCGTCGGAAGAAGAGACATTTGGGGCCAGAAGCTAGAAACCAGGCCGTTGACGAAGTCGAAGTTGTTGGAATCCAAGTTCATCAAAGCAACTTACTATCCCGGCTGGATAGCAAATGTGGTTATGGTGCCGAAGCCCAATGGCGGTTGGAGAATGTGTGTGGACTACGGACCTCCGACAAGGCATGTCCTAAGGGCAGATTTCCCTTTGCCTAAGTTGGATCGTCTAGTAGACTCCACGCATTTGGTCATGCTTTGCTGAGCTTCATGGGCGCTATTCGGGTTTTCATCAAATCCCCATGTGGCCGAGAGGATCG